>JANRMT010062814.1:37272933-37330870 GCA_026402145.1 Polypterus bichir lapradei
AGATAGATAGATAGATAGATAGATAGATAGATAGATAGATAGATAGATAGATAGATAGACACAGCACGTTGCCGCACGACGAACCACACACACGATCTCAAATCAGGACCCGAGCGCAGTCGTGCAGTGGATGACACCTCAGCACCACGATAGTTCGAACGGAATCCACGAATTTTCCCTGTAAGTTGGAAGACCTGAATGCTGGTTACCGTCTTACCGAGGAGGAGCAATTGCGGGTTAAACGGGGGTTGGGGGGTGTGGATGACAGGCACTATATAATAGCCAAATTATTCTAAAAATTCTGCAGTAGAACTTTTGAGTTACTCATTCGAAAATGCTCCTCAGCCGCACATTCTATGGGGTTCAATAGAGTTACCCACTTGCATTTTCACACCTGGGACTCCCGTGTTAGTGCCGCCTGGTCCAGCGAATCACACCGGTCAAAGTCATTTGCAAATTTGGCACACGGTCCCCATTTTCAGCGCTCGACGTTAGTATCTAATGAGTAAACGTAAAGGGTAAAATCGCCAGGCTTATTTTTGCATTTGTTCTACCTCCAGTTTTGATTTGTAGTTACTGTACGCCTGACTCGGCCCAACGCGGGTGCAGCAGTAAATTTCACTATAAACCTTGTCACACTCTTATATGTACAGAAAAGGAGATAAGTGTCATTCGGGCAATGTAAAGGGTTAAATACTTAAAGGGAACATATAATGATAAAGTAAAAAAAATGCTTTATGTTTTGTTTGCCAATTGAATTATTAACGGTCCTTAGCTCGGGTATGTAAAACCATAAAACTGAAAGAGGGGGTCTTTTTCTTAAGAATCAGTGACAATGTGTGCATAAGCCAGTTTGCCATGAAATTTGACCTGGGTATCCACGTTAGGCTAGATTACATGCACATACGGTTCACCGCAAAACTCCTTGTCATAAAGCAGTGAAAAAAACGGACTCCCCGTAATTTAACCCTTCAGAATGCCTGTTAGCCTTGTGCGGTTAGGAACGTCCAAGCGTGTTGCAAAAGGTGTTTGGCTCTGATGAGATTTGTCAAGGTCCTTGGTTTCCACATTTTCTGTTTTACTCCCTCCAGTCGGTGTCTCGTTTGTCCTGAACTTTTCTTAGAAAGGTAGGAGAAAAAAGCGGGTCATGGAGTTTCGGGCTGAGCCTTCACCATACTCTTGCCAGGTTCTTGAATTGAAATCAAGAGGGCGTTATGGGGGTCACCTGGAGCCATCTGTACGTGTTGGAATATTGGTGCGCACGACCGAATCGCTGATAGGGGCTTTGAAGATGACAATCACCCTTGATGAGCAGGCTAACACAAACACATGGACGAGGTAAAACATAAACATTGTGCACCGGCGCTCAGTTCGGATTTGGATTCTGCTTAGTTTGTTCTCGAAACCCAGAACTGATTGAAAATAGATGGATAAATCAATGTATTAAAATGCACCAAAACTGCAATCCTGTTTAAACCCCAAGATTACCTGGGTTGTTTCAGGGCGGAGTGGAGGATTTTTTCTTGTATATCAATTTATATAAACGAGATCTCCGCAAAACAACTTAAAAATTTCGTTGCGTGTGCAGGAGCGTGTAAAGCTTGAGATAACTTTAGTATATTTGCGTGTGCGGGTTATTTGCCGTGGTAGGTACGCTTCTCGTACCCCTGGCAGTGCGCGAGTGTACACTGCGTCATAGAATACGCAGTTATGTAAGTCTTCAGTAAGCACTGGAATAAGCCGTTATCTGTACATCCACTTGAGCACATCCGACTTTAAGTGAGACAGATCAGACAGCGGCGGCTGTGAAGCGCACTCGCACATTATATAGAGGAAAAAATAAGTATTGAACGCGTCAACGTTTTTCTCAGTAAAAATAAATGGGGCTGTTGACATGATGTTGGTAACAACCCAAATAATCCACACTTACAAAGAAATCGAAACAATTAAGTCCATAAATTGTGTAATAAAGTAGAATGACACAAGGAAAAAGTATTGAACACGCTTACTGAAATTAAATATTAATGACAGCCTCCTGTATGGAGAAACTAGTCGCATGCATTGCTCACGTGCGATTTTGGGCCCATTCTTGCACGCAAACTGACTACAAATCGTGAAGGTTCCGGGGGTCTGTTTTATGAAATCCGATCTTCAGTTATTTCAATAGATTTTCAATTGGGTTCATTTCGGATGATTAACTGGGCCCCACGCCATGATGTTCCCTCCTCCAAACTTCATTCTTGGTATGGTGTTTTTGGGGTGATGTGCAAGTGCTATTTCTCCTCCAAACATGGTGTGTACAATGACACCCAAAGAGTTCAAGTTTGGGCTCATCTAACCAGACTATATTCTCCCAGTATTTGGCTTGTCCCAGTGTTGTGCAGCAAACTTTAAATGAGCGTCAACATGCTTTTTCTTCAGTATTGTGACTTGTGCGGTGAGCGTGCATTACTTATTGTTTTCTTTGAAACTGTACCTGCTAATTCCAGGTCTTTCTGAAGCTCTCCGCGAGTGGTCCTTGGCTCTTGGACAACTGTTCTGATTATTCTTTTGACTCCTCTGTCAGAAATCTTGCGAGGAGCACCAGTTCGTGGCCTGTTTATAGTGAAATGATGTTCTTTCCACTTCTGGATTATGGCCCCAACAGTGCTCACTGGAACATTCAGAAGTTTAGAAATACGCCTGTAACCAGTGTCATCAGTATGTTTTGCAACAATAAGGTTGCGAAGGTCTTGAGAGAGCTCTCTGCCTTTACCTATCATGAGAAGCTTCTTATGTGACACCCTGGTACCGAGAAACCTTTTTATAGGACATCAATTAGGACTAAACCAGCTGATATTAATTTGCACTGATTGGGGACAGGATTGCTTTCTAAATACTGTCAGATTTCAGCTGCTTTCTTGGCTTTCCATGTCTTTTTGCACCTCCTTTTATTCATATGTTCAATACTTTTTCCTTGTGTCATTCCACTTTATTATACATAATTTATGGATTTATTTGTTTTGATTTCTTTGTATGCGTGGATTACTTGGGTTGTTGCCGACATCTGGTGAAAATTTCATGTAAATTTAATTTACTGAGTAAAAAGTTGACACGTTTAATGCTTATTTTCTCCGCTGTAAGGATTGTAGTCTAACGGAATGTCCGAGAATGTAAGGATGCAGAAAGTGAATGCGTGCGGACGACCGTGTGTAACAGGTGTGTACAAACAGCAGCCCGGCTGTCCTGCGGACCGCTAACGCCCCGAGTGATAGGCGCGTCCTTGTGTGCTGTAACTCGCAAAGTACACGGCGGCCGAGCGGAGGCGCAAATTTTGTTATCTCAGCTCCCGAGTCTCCTCTTTCTGAAAATGGTTTCACCCAACCAGGTATAACTAGCCCAGCGGACACACAGCTAGCAATGCGTTTATATCGAGGGAGTAAAGAGTGCTGGTAGCGAGAGAAACCAGACGCGTTTTTCCTCCGGATTCCTCTATTGATGTCTGCATGTGGATTTCTAAAAACTTTTCAGTTTCAACGAGACAGCGAGTACCACCTGTTCTTCGGCAGTCGCTCCCCGCCAGCACGCAGCAATGAATTATACCGCCGTGAACCAAAGCGAATCGGGACTTTATTTCACCAACAAAAGTGACCCCTTGCAGGGCATTCTGCGCTGCTGCAATTATACCTCGGTGGTGTCCGACAATGGCTTTACGACCGCAGCTCCAGATGAAAGAAGCATCTACATTATGAGGGTGGTCCAGATTGCAGTGATGTGTGTTCTTTCGCTGACGGTAGTTTTCGGCATCTTCTTTTTGGGCTGCAATTTGCTCATAAAGTCGGAAGGCATGATAAACTTTCTAGTCAAAGACAGAAGACCTTCCAAAGAAGTGGAAGCCGTCATCGTGGGGCCGTATTAGCGAAACGAGGAGCAGAGCCATGCCAACTTGTAAGCGCACTTTTTCGTCTCCTGCTTGCGGGTGAGATTCGATGAATGTACAAGGAGGGCAGACTGCAGAAATGAGCTCACACTTTCGACACTTTTATCCAGAGAAGACAATAAAATGCAGACATCTGTTAAAGCTGTACTGCCGTCGGTTCCAGCTATGGTTTACTGCCGAGATCGGCTTCGGATCCCCACGAATGTGCTGGAAAAAGTGGATTGAGAAATAGAACCGAAGGATTTTCCTTGTTGCACTCTTGGTTAGGAATGGCTCTTACTGTAGTGCCTCAGGTCAGTATTTCTGAGGGGGCATACTTGTTCTCAAAGTCCCTTAATTCTCGCAAACATCCCAAGGGTTTCCTTCAAATGAGCTCGATTACCAGTTGTTCTGTCCCTTTCGCCAAAAAGCAGCTGCTGAAGAATGTGCTTAAACTATTGAGGAGAAAAATGCAACAATTGGGACGTGTTAACGACACGTCCCGACAGCAACACATTGCAACCCTTTGTATGACTTTTTTCTATAATCAGTTAAGGAAAGTATTTATTATTGTAATTGAGACATTTGAGAGATTAAAGATTCCTTGTGTTAAAGTTTACCTTTTTAATGAAAGAAGATTTAAGTGTATTTTTTATTGTTATTTGTATATGTTCAGATTTAATATTTCACATTGCCTATTTATTGGTGACAGATTTCTCTATTGCATTTTTTTCGTTATGTTTGTTTGCTTGCTTGTTTTTGCACGGATTTTTAAATGGATTCATTCATGTTATTAGTCTATTTTAATAAACGCATCCTGGAATTCTACCATTCATGCTGCTCTAATTTTGCATCCGGGCGTGTAAAAATACTGTAGCATAACATTCTCAAAAGCGATTCAGGGTGCGTCTGGGCAAATTGAATTAGAACAGCGATGTAGCGTGATGTTGTAATGGTGAGCCCCTTTCTGCTCGATCAAGTATTTCAGGATAAAAAAATATAGAACGGGGTGTTTGAGGGTGATGGGGGTCTTCATCAACGATTCATTACAAGTCACTTAATTTGACTAGACTCCGATCGTTAAAGATTGACGGTTGAAATAATTATAATTTACAGTAATCCCAGCTCACGGTCTAGAAGAGATGGACGGATGGATGGATGGAGGTAGGACAGTTCGCTTGGGTAAATGACTGTCAAACCAACATTACTATTGCTAATAATGTAGTGGACTGTTTATTCAAAAACGAATGGATAAAAAAACACAGGTGTTTTAAATGCTCAAAAGAAATAAAATACGTTATCGTTTGTATGCGTCTGGACACGAATAGTTAACGTCATGCGAAAAACACCAAACTATTCAATACACGGGGAAGGGTATAAGAAACGAGACACAAACTGCTCAAGGTTTCTGTAGATGGCTCCATTCATGTATTCTCTAACCCCGCTTGATGCAGGTCAGGGTCGCAGAGACCCGAAGACGTCCACCCGCTGTCTTTAAAATTATGTTCAAATGCGCACAACTTGGAACAGTATTGCAATATGGTTAAGACTGTTCTGCACAGTGATCAAGAAACGCTTTTTTAAAACAATTCTTTACTAACAAATATTAACACCCTCGTAATTAGCAGCGTCTGATTATGGCCAATCTAAGTATTTACCTAGTGAAAGTAAGGCCATCCCAGTTACAGAAACGCCGTTTTCTTTAAGCAGCATTATGCTTTAAAATATCTATTAAGAATCAGCTTAAAGAATTATTAAAATAATAATATGTTGAGAAAAAATATTATAGCATCAGACAAGGACAGAGAATACTTAGCTGGCGCTCCACCGCTGCTGTTTATTTATCATTGTAATTCAAATTCTTTGTGTTAAAAGCAATACAATTAGTCTTTTCAGGCGCTTTCAGATCTTAACATATTTCTTTATGATCACCAAAACATTTGATCAGTGTTCATGTTCTGCTGTATTCAATTATAAAATGTGCTGTTCGCAATCAACACAAAGTTTAAAGACTTTAATGAGTGACACTCCGGACGTGAGCACCGCAAGCAATTCCAGGCTAACAACGTTCTCCGCACAGTAAGATGCCGGGTCAGTCCCTCCGTGAAATCTCATGAGAGACACGATCATCGACTTCTTATAAGCTGCAGTAACAGTGAGAAAAATGATACAATTGTATCCAAGTAAAACTGAGCAAATATATTGTACAACATACTAAACAAGGAAATGGAGCACAAATGCCAAAGGAGGAAGCCAGCGGCCAGTGAGCCAAGTACAGACTGTGTGATATTTTATATACATATTGCCAGGTTGATACTGTATTTTTTTTATTATATATACTGTAAATTTCAGTTGATTTTCATTCACATTGTTAATCCCTAAGGGAAAGACATATGCAATATACACATTTATCTTCTTCTTTCGGCTACTCCCGTTAGGGGTTGCCACAGCGGATCACCTGTCCGCATATGGATTTGGCAAAATTCTACACCGGATGCCCTTCCTGACGTAACCCTCCGCATTTATCCGGGCTTGGGACCGGCACGAAGAAACACACTGGTTTGTGCATCCTCTGTGGCTGGGTTACAATATACACATTTATACATTATCAAAATCACTCACTCTCTGAAACCAGCTTAATTTATTTTAGGGTCAAAGGGCAGGGCCTTTCCCAGTATTTGTGTATTTCTGTATACTGTATCTGTATCTGTATTCTGTATACAGATACATATATATATATACATATATATATATATATACACACACACACATATATATACACATATACATATGCATTTCTGTATACGTATATATGCCACTCTGTGTGTGTTATTCCCATGTTGAAAGAATTAGAAAGTAAACTCAGAAAGTCAATATTTCAGCCTTCTAGCTTTTCATTGCACTCTATACAGCCAAAACAGTGTGTCAGTAGCCTTTTTTCAATTTTTTTATTTTCATACAAAATACATCTACCTTTTTTTTTCTCTCTCTCTTTTCAGATGCATGCCGATGGAGGCCCTCACTAGTACCATTTTTAATTGTACATTATTTAAAAATATCTGCAGAGGTCTGAGCCCATCTAATTGAAAGTGCATTTTGCAAGAAATTGATAAACTATTTGCACCAAAACAATTTAATAAATTCATTTTAATTAGGTGTTTATTCAGTTTTCAATGTAGTCCTCCTTATAGTTTATGGTGTACAGCAAAGCATCAACGTGAAGAGCCAAATTGTAGCTAATACTTCCATTTATCTTTTAAAGATATTGTTTGACCCTGTGATGTGCACAATAATCTGTTTTTATGTATTTAGTCTCTGGCACAGTACAAATACAACATATTGATTGAGGGTGGATGTGTGCGTGAATGTGCGCCTTGATGGATTGTCATCCCATCCACGGCTCGTCCCTGCCTGCCTCCAGGTGTTACTGCATGTTGATTCAGCCTTCCACAGATTTAAAACTGTCATGAGATGGAATCGTGTGGTTTATTCAAATTGTTGTTGTGCTTCAGCTGCAAGAATATTGACACACACACGGAAAGAAATCCCTGTTTTTCTTTTGGGTTTGATTTAAGAGTGGGTTTGATTTTGACACCCACTGCACACCCAATCTACCTGGAAAGGGGTCTCTCTCTGAATTGCCTTTCCCCAAATTTTTCCATTTTTGTCCTAACAAAGGTTTGTTTTTGGGGAATTTTGTTCTTGTCAAGGCTAGGGGGGCTATCAAAATCAGGGCCTGTTAAAGTCTATTGCAGCACTTCTTGTGTGATTTTGGGCTATACAAGAAATAAATTGTATTGTATTGAATTTAAGAGGAGGTGCATATCAAAGGGACATTTTTTCAAAACAAACTCTGAATCGCTGTATTTCTTGCCTGTTGCTCTTTAAATTGGTTGAATAACTGAAAATTTAGATTTTGTTTCATGGTCCGTATTTGAATCTCTGAAAGTTGTTGTAGTGTTATGTAAATCAGTAATATTCATTTGATTTTAAAATGATAATCAAACATCATTAAAATTATGTTGCACTAAGTTACAGTTTAAAACTATTAGAGTTGAGCTATACAAACACAGAATTGCTAGCTTGCATTATGAATTGTACTTCAAGAGAAGTGCAGTAGTCTTGTGCCCCATCTGTTCCCATCTTGTACCCAATTCTGCCAGTGTAGCCTTTAGTCCCCTGTGGCCCTGAATCTGATTAAGAAGCTTTGAAACAGTCATGCGGTGTCATGTCATTTTAACCAAGATATATCTGTGATATGATTACCTTTTCTACTGAAGTGCTTAACTTCGTATTAAGATTTAAGCAAATAAATAAACAAATAAAGGCGGTAACAGTATGGAAGATGGGGAGATACATAATATGTCAAGTTAATATTGATATAATTAATAATAAAATGTCACAACCTCAAATCATCTTAAGTACAATGTGGCTTGATGATGGTCTGTTCTGTGTGGACTCGGGTATTAATGTAGCTATAAAATCTTAAAAATAAATATAAATTGAAAATGAGTGGCTAGATATATACCATGAATACACTGTGGAATTATACAATACTTAAAAACCAAAACCATCTTACCCAACTAGAAATGTATTTAGTTAAATTGTATTTACAAAAGAAAATATCCTTTCTACAGTTCCCCTATTGACGAGTTTCATGACTTGAAGACATCCATCCACCCAGCCATTGATATTCCAGAGTCACTCAGTGCAATACGGAGTTGCCACGAAGGGAGCCCGATCAGCATGAGGGGCTTTTCTGCATTAAGACCACAACCCTAGACATTCGTAGCAAGAGCAAGAGATAGATGCTTGTGTGGAATCAAGCATTTCATTTAAACTCTTTCTTTCTTTCTTGGGGAAAATAATTAATGAACCACAAATAAAACTTGAAGGCCAAATACAATCTTAAAAATACTGGTCCTTTAATGGCATGTTATGGTTGTTTAATTGTTTGACAAAGCACCATTTCATTCTGGGTCGGGTTCTTTGTACATCAGGTTGGTTTTTTGTGCTTTGAAAAACTTCCTAATATGTAGAAAAAAGTCTGAAATTTTTAATATATGGTAGCCTACCCAGCAGAACAGTATCAGATTAAGAAAAAACGGTTTTAAAATCATGAACCGTTGGTATTTTATAGATCTGTTAGCATCTATTCATGGTTACTTACTATATGGCACCAATTATGGATTTAAATAAATGAAAAATGACAAAACATGGAACTGTATACACACACACACACGCACATACACACACATATATATATATGGATATATATATCCATCCATCCATTATCCAACCCGCTATATCCTAACTACAGGGTCACGGGGGGTCTGCTGGAGCCAATTATATACTCTATATATACATATACTGTGTGGTGGCGCAGGGGTAGTACTGCAGTCTCAAAGTGAGGAGACTGTGGATCGCATCCCATGTCCTCTCTGCATTGAAGTTTGCATGTTCTCCCCATGAATGTGTGGGTTTCCTCTGGGTGCTCTGGTTTCCTTCCACTGTCTAAAAACATGCAAGTTGGGTGAATTGGTGATACTAAATTGGCCGTAGTGTGTGTTCGGTGTGTGGGTGTGTTTGCCATGCATTGGACTGGCACCCTCTTCAGAGTTTGTTCCTGCATTGTGCCCTGTGCTAGTTGGGATATGCTCAAGCACCATCTGCGACCCTGATCTGGATTAGGCAGGTTAGAAAATGACACGGCATATATATATATATATACTGTGTATATATATATATATATATATATATATATATATATATATATATATATATATATATATATATATATAGCAGGGAGCACACCAGCTTGCCAAACCCGACACAGACAGACACCAGGCACAAGTTCCAGCACAACACTTGTTTATTCATAAGTGGATAGGCTTCCTCAACCACTCCCACAAGCAGCACAGTACAATAAGTACAGCACACAGCACTTTTTTGCCATTCTTCTTCCTTTCTTTTTTCTCTCTCTTCCTCCACTCCTTCTCCGCCAAGTGTCGTCTTCTCCTTCCCGACTGTGGCTCTCTGAATGGAGTGAGGCGGCTTCTTTGATAGAGCACCCAGAAGTGCTCCAGGTATCCCGTGATCTTCTTCCGACAGCACTTCCAGGTGTGGCAGCAGTCCTTCCATGAAGAGCTCCATCGTTCTCCATGCGTTCCCTGACAGTGACCACAGGCTCTAACAGGGCTAAGCTTCCAAACTCCAAACCTGTGGCACTCTCCTAAGCCAGGAGTACCTCCTTGCCATACTGGGTGGATGTAATGTCCAGTGCAAGCTCTAACCCCTGGTCCTTTGCTTATGAAGGTAGAAGCCCCAGCTGTACTGTAACAAAATATATATACATACATTCAGTATATGCACATACATTTATATGTAGCTTCATGAAGAAATCTGGACACACCTGGCCAAATTATATATTTTATTAACATTGAAAGCAAAAAATAGTAGTTGCTGTTTTGAGAGTAAACAAATTAAAGCAGTGGCATTACTATAAACATATGTATTTATATACAAAAAGACAATTATGTACAATATTTGCAGGCAGCACATTGGTATATGGTTGCACTGGTGCCTTGCAGCAAGCAGTCTAGGGTCTGTGCCCTGGGTACCCTTTGATTGGAGTTTGCATGTTCTGTGTGTGTCCACATGGGTTTCCTCTGGGTGCTCGAGTTTCTTCCCACTGTTTAGAAACATGCAAATTCTGTGATGTGGCATTGCGAAAATGACCCTAGAGTGTGGGCATGTGTATGTGTGTGTTCACCTACCCTGTCCAGGTGTTGTTCTGCCTTGCACCTGATGATTGCTGGGATAGACACCAGCTGCCCCATAACTATGCTCAGGCTGAGCGGGTTAGGAACTTGTATTATTTGATAGGAACTTTTATATGTTGAGACACCAATAAATTGATTGGAAGGGTGGTGTGCTCATCCAGTGGTTAGTTCAGCTACCTCCTGGATCCAGCGTCTGCCTCGGTCACTGTTTGTGTGGTCTTTGTACGTCCCTGTTATTTCTCTCCCAGTGAGTTTGATTCCAGGTACCCTGGTTTACCACCCACATCCCCACAAACAAGCTGGTGAGTCCTAATCTTTGTGGTGTGAGTGGGTCCAGAGGACATACTGGTGGTCTGTCCAGGGCTGTTGCCTGTCTTGTACCCATTGCTACTGGAATAAGCATCATCTTCCTAGTACCCTGAATTGGATTACGTGGGTTTGATAATGTTATAAAATTAATAAGCAATTATTAGTCTTTGACTGAAATTCATAACATTCTGTCACATACAGTATCTCATAGATTACTTATTGAGCTGCTTTAATTGTTTTCTGTCGTGAAGACACTGGATTTCTTATTCATGCTTGTCCTCAGTAGAACAAACAAAATAATCTCGGGTTTAAGCTTGATTTCACAAGAAAATCCATCCATATTGTGAGCCATTTCTAACCTGATAACCTGATTATTTATTTGAGGGTTGTGGGAGAATGTTGCCAGTCCTGCCAGAACATGTTATTTTTAAAGCCATACACTACTGCATTTTCCCCATTTATAAATGACAATGATTTTTTATGATGAACCTTGAGCAGAATTTATAAAAAGGTTATACGTAGCAAGTCAATATTATTAAACTCATATTTTATCCAAAACATGTTATTTGTACAGCCTGAACAAATCAAGTTGCATAAATGTCAGAGCAATTTTAATCCGTGGCTGTCAAAAGTAGAAGCAAGAGATTCCCAAGACTCAATCAACTTTACTGCTTTATTTGAAATTTTTGCAGTCCGTCTGTGACAGCTGAAAACAAACTCAGATTATCCAGTTCCATTTACCTGGTGAAGAGTGAGCCTCCTTAATAGCCGCCGTGTCAGAGTTTATTAAATAGCTTTCTGAGTAGAACATTAGCAATTACCTGTCTGTGCATAATAAGCAATCCTGGCTCATTCGTCGCAGTTTATTGATGTTAACGCTTTCTGAGGCATCGAGACGTGGAAAGTCAGGTGCTGCACTTAGAAAATAATGAAGCCCATTTTGGTCTGTTTAATATCCGCTTTAAAAGCAGTACACGAATGCAACTATAATGTTTGCTTTATTTTAATACAAAGGCAATTGCAAATCATTGTATAATATATAACTATAATTAAACATTATACAGTATATATATTGTATATGTACATTGTATGCAATGATTAGGCAGAACATTAAAACCATGTGCCTAACACTGTGTAGGTCCCCGTCATGCCAACAAAACAGCCCTGATTTATTGATGGATGGACTCCACAAGATCACAGAAGATGTCTTGTGATATGTGGCACCCACACATTAGCAGCAGATCCTTTAAGTCCCGTAAGTTATGAGGTGGGGCCTCCATAGATCAGACTTGATTTTCCAGCACATTCCATAGCTGCTTGATGGGGATGAGATCTGAGGAATATGAAGACCTGGTCAACACCTTGAACTCTTTGTCATGTTCCTCAAACCATTCCTGAACATTTTTTGCAGTGTGGCAAGGGGGCATTATCCTGTAAAAAGAGGCCATTAATATCAGGGGTGTATGCACAAAATCTTTAGGTATGTGCCTCAAAGTAATATTTCCATGAATGTCATGAACCAAGGCTTCTCAGTAGAACTTTGCTCAGAGCACCACACTGCCTCCTCAGGCTAGCCTTCTTCCTATAGTGCATGCTGCTGCCCTCTCATCCCCAGGTAAATGATGCGCACACACCCGTCCTTCCACATATTCTAAAAAATAATGTGATAATGGGCTAGCCTTTGCTCCCCATGCACATCAATGAGTCTTGGGAAACCATGACCCTGTCATGATTCATCAGTGTAATATGCAGTAAATAAACCTGAGCACCCCATGGAAATCCTTATGTGTGATTGTGTCCTCCAGTGCCCTCCTTATCTTATGCCCTTTGCAGCCTGGCTAGGCGGCAGGTGTTTGTAACCTTAAACAGGATTATCCATCCATCCATTATTCAACCCGCTATATTCTAACTACAGGGTCACGGGGGTTGCAGGAGCCAATCCCAGCCAACACAGGGCACAAGGGAGGAAACAAATCTCAGGCAGGGCGCACACACACACCCACACACCAAGCACACGCTAGAGACAATTTAGAATCGCCAATACACCTAACCTGCATGTCGTTGGACTGTGGGAGGAAACCCACGCAGACATGGGGAGAACATGTAAACTCCACGCAGAGAGGACCCGGGAAGCGAACCCAGGTCTCCTAACTGTGAGGTAGCAGTGCTACCCACTGCGCCACCGTGCCGCTTAAACAGGATTTACAGGCTGCAAAATTACTCTAGGAATGGATGAAAGTTTGATTGTAGATGCTGTGTTCAATCATGAAAGTCTCTTCCTATGGCCTAAATTAAGCTCAATCAAATAAAAGCCCATGGACGCAGGTCTTGCAGTGATTCTTCCAAATCTGTCACCATTACTTGCAAGCCTTGGCATGGAATCCTACTTGATTAGTTTACTTCATTTTTTTTTGTTTTCTCCTAATAATAACTAAACCATGTGTCCTTAAAAGAAATATTTATTTTTGAAATCAAAATGTAAAAATTGAACCTTAAAAAAAGAGTAGAGAATCCCATTTTCATTTACATTTCTACTACAAAGTAAATGCAGCTGACCACAAAAAATATTTTAATGGAAAAAATACAATTAAATATGTCAGCAAAGCAGCTTTTAACAGTGACATACTTTCAGAAAACAGTATAATTTGCGTTTTTCCTCTTTTTTTTTATTCAGGCAAAGTAAGTGACATGTTAAGTGCCACACTAGTTTCCATGTCTTCTTCTAAGCCTTCTGCGGCCTTGCTTTCTTATCCCTAAGAGCTTTACAAGTACAGAGAATCATTAATTATTATACATTTTTGTAAGCTTTGGTGCACAGGCGGATTAGGAAACGTGTTCAGGGTCACGTAGTGATTGAGAGTTGAGAATTGACCCGGCAACCTTGGCATTTATGGTGCCATGCCTTACCCTTTAAATGACACTGCCTTTGTATCCATACGACACATTGACAGTTAGAACCTTGTAATCCTCTAGTTTTACAGAATACTTCATCATTTTTTAAAATATGTTTATAACCTAACCTTAGAGTAGACTTCCAGATTATCATTATTGTTATCAGTTTCAGTGAAAACCAATGAAGCGGCCTCAAAGGAATCATAGAAATGAAATCTGGTTTCCTACTGATATTTAATACAAGCAGAACATCAAAGAATAGACTAATTTAAATAAGCAGATCATTCAAAACATTCACCCAAACAAATGGCGACAGCTATGCAAATTATTATATATAATTAAGATTTTCATAGTTTTTTTAATGTACCACATACTGGTTAGCACTGCTCCTTTACAGCTGCAGGTCTTGGGCTTCATATCTGTTTGAGTCTTCATGTATTCACCATGTCATTGAGAATGTTTTCTTCCCAAGGATTTTAGTTTTACTTCCACATCCTAAACTTGTGCCTGTTAAATTTATTAACAAATCCAAACTGGGCCTGGGTGGTAGTGTGGCCTTTATTGAACTGCTGGGTTTAATCTTGCTTGGACCCCAGTGCGTCTGTGTTAGATTTTGCCTATCCCACAACCTTGTAATGAAAAAGTGAGAATGTGAATGAGTGTGTGTGTGTGTGTGGTCGGCGATGGACTGGTGTTCTGTCCATGGTTGGTTGTTGCCTTGTAGCCAATGCTGCTTTGTTATGCCATACCACTGCTCAAATCTTTTTATGGAGAAGAAGGTTTGAGGAATGAATATAGTGATGTGGCTGTGTTTGAGAGATCCATGTGATGAATTGACATCCCATTCAAGAATCCGGCTTTGTACCCAATCAGTCAGTCTTGTCTGGTTAGGCCTAGCCTCCCTGTATATTTGTAATGGAAAATTAATAGATGACTCGGTGCTAGTGATGGGTATTTCAGTTCACTTTACTGATTTGATTCTTTCAAATTACCCAATTAGGTGCTACAATTCACGTGATTAATTTAATTTGTTTGATTCATCCATAATAAAAAACAAAACATTTCCAGGGTTTGAATGAATCCCAGTTTTTTAATTTATTTATGTAATATTTCTAATATTAATATTAGTATTTCTAATATAGTAGACATGTTTTAAAGCAAAAGTATTACAATATGGTGAAAATGCATAATTAAAATGGGCAACATGGTGGCCCAGTGGTAGTACTGCTGCATAAGGAGACAAGGCTTAGTGTCATGGGTCTTCCTTGTATAGAATTTGCATGTTCTTCCCTTCTTTGTCTGTGTGGGTTTCCTCTGTGTGCTCCCGCAGTTAAAAGACGTACCAGTTAGGAGAATTGGCAATACTAAATTGACTCTAGTATGTGTTTGATGTATGTGTGTGTGTGTGTGTGTATGTGTTTGTTCACCGTGCAGTGGACTAGTGCTCTCTCCAGGGTTTGCTCCAGCACCCACTATGACATTGGTCTGGATTAGATGGGTCAGAAAATGACATGACATAATTAATATAAGTTCAATTCGTTAGAGAATCATAACTGAACAAGCATTGTATGACACAATGTTCTTACACAAAGAACGATAGACACTTGGAATAAGCTACTAAGTCGTGTGGTAGACAGTAAGATTTTACGGACTTTTAAAACTCAACCTGATGTTTGTTTGGAGCTCGCTTCACTCGCCAACCCCCCTGCCTGCACTACGCTCCATCCACTTTGCATCTCTGCCGCTCGCATATGTGGATTTCACTTTCACCAAACAACAAAACATTTAATTCTTGCGGATAGGCCTCTTCATTGGGAAGAAACACTACTTTTCCCTGATGCCAACACGAATTAGACAATCTACAAATTTCCAACTTAAAGTTTAAAGCCAAACAATATCTACATACTTCTGTCATATCACCTATGTCCATATATTCGATCTCTTTTCGCTTTTACCTTTTCGTCAATATCGCATTGAATTTTGATTCTATGTTTGGAATTACATCGTGACAACGCAATGTATAACTTCCCGTGACTGAATATCGTTTCTTTCTCTCTGCACGAACTGTGTCTGACAATAGCATTTACACAAATGACAAATGATTGAACCGTGTCCGTGGCTGTACATGTTTTAGATATGGGTGGGACTTTTTTAAATCTCTTTGCATAAAGTCTTGTCTCACAGGGTTTGAAATTTTCTCTCGTGGGATTTCACTTTCTCCAAACAACAAATCTTTTAATTCTCACAGATACGCCTCTTCATTGGGAAGAAACATTACTTTTCCCTGATGGTAACACAAATTAGACAATCTACAAGTCTCCGACTTAAAGTTTAAATCCGAACAATATTTTCGATCTCTTTTAGCTGTGCCGTTATTTCACCAAATAATAATTTCCGTTTGTTTGCACTAATGTGATATTTACTATAATTTTTTTGAGAGTTTCGAATTTTTGTACCCCCATTATCTCTAACTTGCTCTGCTTGTGTATTGTGCCAACGTTTTTGAATTCTTTATGATGTTCTACTTTGTCATCTACTCTTTGTCTTTTATTTCTGGCGCCAGGCATGGTTAAATCTCTTGGCACAAAATTTTGTTTCGTGAAAGTTTCTCTCTGAGAAAGTCATGTCTCATCTCTCTTCCCAAGATTGTTTTATTATAACAGACAGAAATAAGAGGATAGGACTGGCGAGCTTTGTTGGGTTGAATGGCCTGTTCTTGTCTAGATTATTCTAATGCATGACTTATTATCATGTAATGATTCAATGATTCCAATGAAACTCGATCAAGAATCAAATATATAAAAATGGTTTGACTCATTCACAAGTAAGATGAACAAGAATCATTTGATCCATTCTAGAAATATATGAATGAGAAACAAGTGACTCATTCTTGGGTAGATTCCATTTCAACTCGAAGGAATTAGTGAATGCTTGGTGCATTCAATGATCCATAAAAAGTGTGCACTAAAGCAGTGTTTCTTAACCAATGAGTCTGGGTCACAGGCTGCCACAGGTGAGTCATGGGTTGCCATTTTTGGTGCATGAGTGAGTTGCGGTGGGTTGCCTTAGTGATCAACAGCCTTGTGTGATATTTATCAATGTTTGTATCTGCGGACATTTCACAAACATCACAAACCCATCAATTTCCTGCTTGATTCACCAAGGCAGACAGGCACTTGTAGGTCGTCATTAAACTTAAAAAGTTAAATATGGATCTCAAGACAGTAAAGGTTGACAAACGCTGTACTAAAGTAAAGTTGAAAGCAATTAATTGTTAGAATAAAATTTTTATATTATTATAAAACTTATAATATGAGTTCAGTTTTGTGTGACTTACATTTGTTGAATGTTCAAAGTGACTTCATTTATTAATTTATTAGTATTATGTTTGTATATTCTCTTTAATACAATTCCGGTAATTCCTATGGTCACTGTATTGTACTTGTATTATGAAAGAGAGAATGATCAATGACAGAGTTCTCGTTCACAGATAATGATTTAGTTCAACCTACTAAAGAGTAATAAGGGAACAAGAATCATGAATCATACAGGCTGCACTTGCACATGTACTGGACATCTCTAAACAAAAGATGTTATTAACACCATGCATGTGCTGTAGCAGGAGCTGTTGAGATCTACTGAATCAACTCATTTATGCTCGCAATTTGATACCCATGATTCACTGAAAAGAGTCATTCAAAAAGAATGACTTGCTGACAAATCACCCATCACTACTCAGTACTGGTGGACCTACAAATGCAAGTAGTGTTCCTTACTGTGTACATGATGCTGCTGGATTAGATTAGCTCCCATCTACCTGTGACTCTGTAAACATTTAGAAGAGAATGAGTGTGAATGTGTGTGGAGTGTGGATGTGTGTGAGTGTAACTTGCAATAGTTATGGCTAACAATGGCTAACACTACCCTGCAACTTTGTAATGGAAATGATGGTTTCGAAAAAATAAAGAATGAGTTTGATTGTGAGTCGGAGATTGACCTGTGATGGGCTGACATCCTGTCTAGAGTTGACTGCTACATTATATTGTTTCCACCATCTAATAAGCATAGTGATTTAAGAAAATCAGCAAAGAGGTTGATGGATGACTACTTGCTCTTTTCTGCTTATGTTTTCTATTTACTTGACCTTGCATCATTTAGATTATTGTTCCTTCCTGACAAGAAAATTATACTTAACATTAACAGAAATGGATGATTGGATTTTAGAGATAAGTAGCACTGTTCAGCAGATTATAATGGTGGTCATGAGATCGATTTGCGGTTATAGCTTCAATCATTTCTTTCATCACAATGGCCTTCAGTATCTACTCAAGTGAGTTTAATATCTAGCTAATTCCTGTACATATGTATCTTCTAGTTGACAAGTAACTCTAAATAGAGATGTTTTGAGTCAGAGTTCCCTGTAATGGACTGACACTGGCCAGGGCCGTCTTAACAGCATCATGGGCCCCTGGGCAAAGTAGTGTGCTGGGACCCCCATTTTAATAGCAAAACAGAAACATACACAGGCATCAGAAACATCGTAAGCCCCTATGCTCCTGGGGCCCATGGCCAATGCCCATTGTGCCCATACGTTAAGACGGCTCTGGGCATTGCCTCGGAGTTAATTGCTCCAGTAGGCTCCGATTCCTCCCAGCTCTATACTGGAATAATTACATTAACAGAAACAATCAAAATGCAATGTTACACAAAGAACACTCTATCCTGGGTTGGCTCCTGCCAGAATAGGCTTCGGATGCCCATGAACTTGAACTTGATTAAATGGGCTTGAGAATGTTATTTTGCCATGGATCAAATTAAGGGCAAGAGACCAGCATAGTGGAAATTAAAATGAAGGTTTGGCACATCTGTTAAACAGCAACATGAATTCCTATTTTTAAAACTAGGGGGCTCTGCCCCCTGCTAGCTTCGCTCGCCCACCCCCGGGTTTGGTTTCCTCGATAGACAATTTAAAGAGATTGTTTTTTTCATGGGAATTGTTACATATGCATTATTTTCACTTTTACTTTAAAACCTTTGTAAAAACAATACTTGTCCTTTATTTCTGGCCCCGGGCATGGTTAAATCTCTTTCTCGCAGGACATATAACGCTACTCGTGTTGTGAAGCGGGGGGGGGGGGGCAGCTGAACGCACGCTAAGGAGAAGCAGTTGGATCATCTGCTGGCTTGTTGCTGGTGCTGCTGGCGCGCTGTGTGTTTTGCTTGTTGCGCTGCATGTCGATCATTTAAAAGCCTGTACAGCAGCTGTCCTTTTGCTACTTTGCGTCTCTGCCACTCGCATTGTGAAGGGGGGCTTAACGCACGCTAAGGAGAAGCATTGCCTGGGTGTGGTTAAATCTCTTTATCGCAGGACGTATAACGCTGCTCATGTTGTGGGGGGGGGGGGGGTGGCTGAACGCACGCTAAGGAGAAGCGGTTGGATTTTCTGCTGGCTTGTTGCTGCTGCTGGCGCACTGCGCATCGGTCATTTAAAAGACTGTACAGCAGCTGTCCTTTTGCCACTTCACGTCTCTGCTGCTCGCATTGTGAAGGGGGAGGGGGGTTTGTTGAACGCACACTAAGGAGAAGCGGTCAGATCATCTGCAGGCTTGCTGCTGCTGCTGCTGGCGAGCTGCGTGTTCTGCTTGTTGCTTGTCGTTGTTTTAAGAGCTGGGAGCACATGAAAAGCATTTCTGCCAAATGCATTCCAACAACTGCTAGGTTAGATGTCCGTGAACTTGTTTTAAATGTTGTCTCACTGTCTTGTCTCACGGGACGTTAAAGTGTCTCTCGTGGGACGTCAAATTGTCTTCCGAGAAGATCACGTCTTGTCTCCCTAGTCTCCCTCTCAAGATTCCCAAGATTTTTGTTTATAATAGAGAGATGTATTCTTTATGCTGACAGAATCAATATATAAAATACTCATCAATAAAATTGCACAGTATGTCCCAGTCAATAAACATGGGATGTTTTTCTTGTTTTTATCCCACATCGATCCATTACTGGACAGCTTTCATTTGTCCTATAGTTCCAGATGTGGTTTTTAAATCCCGCAACTGTGTCTGTTTTTATCTTTTAGGCTTGTCACATAAATTCATTTTTCTGTAATGGATGAAAGACGCACTGTCTGTCTTGGAGCCACAGAACAGTGCATCAATTTTCCAGCAGTCTCGACTTCATTGGTGATTTCTCCCCAGCTGCCATGAGAGAGAAAATCTGAATGAATTTATATTGTCATTAACAAGGACTAACACAATCAATAAGGCCACCGTTACCAAAGGAACACATGCTTGCCAACCAATTACGGCAAACACAGCGGTCAGAATTCACTTTAAATAAGCCTCTTATTAAATTTTAATCATCTTCCATGAAATATGCATAAGCCTTGGAAATTAAGTAAGTGAAAGGAGTTGGTGAAACATGTATGTATTAGCAGAAGGACATTTTTTACAAATCCAGCAGTTGTACATTTATAGTCATTTGTTTTTAAATATAAGGAAATCAATACATTTCTGTTTTTGACTATGGTACTAGCTGTTTGGGAAGGAATTTAATAGAGACAATGATCTGAATATAAGAAGAATACCGAAACTGGGAATTAATATTTAAGAAACATACAAATTGGGCTTTGGGTATTCATTTTAATAGAGGGGGATGACTGTTTTTAATAACTAGAGGGCCCTCTGAGTTCCACAGTATGCACGCAGCATATTTTGCAGGCCTCTGTCACCAAGTGGTTTCACTTGAACATCTTTTGGCCAACAAGCATAGTTCATGTTAAAGTAAAAAGGAATTTTAAGTAGAGTGTTAACATGGTTTTGTGTGTTTGGTTGTTAATAATCCTCCTCTGTGATACTTTGCTCTCTGACAGAGTGGTCAACGGTGGATTCAGAAAGGATTCACTTCACTTTCTGTACTCTTTGTTATGTTGCAGGTTTAATTTTAAATTGATACAGTTGCCATTTAATTAAATTTGTCATTTTGGAGTGCAGACGGGTATCAGCAAGAGTGAAAGGGAAGGTCTACAGGATGGTAGTGAGACTGGCTATATTATATGGGTTGGAGACAGTGGCACTTACCAGAAAGCAGGAGACAGAGCTGGAGCTGGCAGAGTTAAAGATGCTAAGATTTGCATTGGGTATGACGAGGATGGACAGGATTAGAAATGAGGACATTAGAGGGTCGGCTCATTTTGGACGGTTGGGAGACAAAGTCAGAGAGGTGAGATTGTGTTGGTTTGGACATGTGCAGAAGAGGGATGCTGGGTATATTGGGAGAAGGATGCTAAGGATAGGGCTGCTAGGGAAGAGAAAAAGAGGAAGGCCCAGGCAAAGGTTTATGGGTGTGGTGAGAGAGGACATGCAGGTGATGGGTGTAACAGAACAAGATTCAGAGGACAGAAAGATATGGAAGAAGATGATCCGCTGTGGCGACCCCTAATGGGAGCAGCCGAAAGAAGAAGAAGAAGAAGGAGTGCCAAAGCAAAGGGACTCTATTTATATAAATAAGAGTTTTCAGCTTTTGTTTTCAATACATTTTGTAAACCTTTATGAAAACATAACAGTTATTGACTGCAGATTGACGGATGACAACTGCAAATGTAACCATTTAAACTAAATCTGCAACATAATAAAGTATACAGAAGGCAAAGGGGTCTGAATACATTCAGAATTCACTGCATATAATATGATACTTAAACATAATGTTAATATAACACGTCAAAAAAGAATTATATGTCTCCAATTAAATTATTAATTAACTTCTAGGAGGATAAAAACAGCGGCTGGAATGAAGATTACACAGCATTGTACGTCCTTGAATTTAGAACACTCCACAGTTATTTTCGTAGACGGTAGTTCTGCAAATGGAATGACAATACTGGTGAGGAATTGAACGCTCAATCTCCCCAAAGTTCAGGCTTGATCTTTGATATGAATTTAATCCTTGATCATCACATTTCCATATTTCTGAAATCCTACTTTGGCCATCTTGACAGGTGGCTGCGAGACTAAGGAGCTGTGCTGGTATCAGGAAGGTTGCCGGTTCAAATCCCATTACTGCCAAAAGGGATCCTACTATGTTGGGCCTTTGAGCAAGACCCTTAACCTGAAAATTGATCCTGGGGTGCTGTACCATGGCTAACCCTGTGTTCTGACCTCCAAAGTTCATGTGAACAGACAATTTCCTCTTGGGATCAATAAAGTGTATCAAATCAGATTTACTGGGTCCTAAAATGGCTAACTGAACATCATAATGCTGTTATTGTCAGGCTTTTTACATACTTAATTTACAGCTCAACAGTTAATTCAAAACATTTCAGCAAGAATTGTGACTAGGATTAAAACATTCTTGATTCACTATGCTGTTTCCCAGTGAAGTTTAGGGGAGATTTGAAATTCTTCTTTTGATACATGAAGTCATGATTTCTTTACTTTAATGATTATACTGTAAGCCATACCAGTACCATTTTCTAAGCCTGCTTAGTCCTGAGCAGGGTTGGGGGGGGGTCTGGAGCCTATCCCAGCTAGCACAGGGCACAAGGCAGGAATAATCCCCTGAACAGGGCTGCCGGTCCATCACAGGAGGACACACTCACATCACCCACCACACACCCGCAAGGGCCTATATAGCATCACCACCTTACCTGCATCTCTTTGAACTATGGGGGGAAACCAGAGCACCTAGAGGAAATCCACATGTTCATAAATGGGAATAACATGCAAACATGATGTGAACCTTGGTCTCCTTTCTGCAAGGTAGCAGTGCTACCACTGTGCCACCCATCCTCCAAGTCATGATGACAAAATTCATGCTTGCCTAAGATTCCAAGGATTAATTAAACTAGTTTTAAGGATAAATCCTTAGTTATTGAACTCTTAAACACAGGAATTATCTAAGAAACTAATATTCCAGATCTTCTGGTAGTTTCAGCATTTAAAGGATGGCTAAAGACTCATGGTTTGGCTGTGCATTCTCCTTTTATAACTATTCATTTTACTATTTACTCATTGTGTTAATCACTGTGATTGCCTTCCTCTTAAGAGTCCCTCAATAAAGTTTGGCATTGCTGCTTTGGGAATTTTTTAGATTTACCACTTGTGATGTCTCTCTTTCCCACTTTGTTGCCTTCATGTGAATTTCCAGTCAGGATTTTGCAAGAAACATCAGGTTGCTGTTGATTAGCTGCTTTGTCCACACAAAACAGAGTAAAAATAATCTCTTTTGCATGAAAATAACGTACAGGTTGCACACATTAAGTGTTTATTGCATTTTTCCAAGTATAATCCATCCATCCATCCATTTTCCAACCCACTATATCCTAACACAGGGGTCTTCTGGAGCCAATCCCAGCCAGCACAGGGCGCAAGGCAGGAACAAATCCCGGGCAGGGTGCCAGCCCACCGCAGGGTGCGCACACACACACACCAAGCACACAGTAGGGACAATTTAGGATCACCAATGCACCTAGCCTGCATGTCTTTGGACTGTGGGAGGAAACTGGAGCACCCGGTGGAAACCCACGTAGACATGGAGAGAACATGCAAACTCCACGCAGGGAGGACCCGGGAAGTGAACTCAGGTCTCCTTACTGTGAGGCAGCAGCACTACCCACTGTGCCACTGTGCCGCCCCTCCAAGTATAATTAGACAAAAAATTCATTTTCTGGATGATTTCACTGTTATTTTTTTATAATTGAATATATAATATATGTTATATATAAAAGTCTACACATGGAAGTGTGTGACTATGTCCGGCCTGGAAGTGAGAGGCGGAGACGGGGTAAGGGCTCTGCCTCTGAGGAAACAGAAAACTCGCTTAGCCGCTAATAACACAAGTGAGGCCAGCACGTCAACAAAACGAAACCTCAGAGGAAAGCAAAGTCGCTTAGCCACTAACATCGGCAAAACGGTATCCCTTTTACTTTTCCTCCTGCCGCTAATGCACAAGTGATGTGAGCATGTCGGCAAAATGAATCCTCCTAGGAGGGAGATGCCCAGAGTAGTTCCTTTCAATTAACTGACATCTCTACACTTCAAATTTTTTTCTGATGATTTCAAAGGTTATTAGGACCCCAGGCTTTTTACAGCATGGACTTACACAGCTAGTAATATATAATTGAATGAGGTGAAAGGTCACCATCAATGTTTCCTTCAAGAACAGGGTTAAAGTGAGCAAAAATGTTCATTTCTATTACCCTTACGAGCACCACTTAATATCATGATGCAAGTGTGTGTTTGTGTGTGAGTGTGCTCACCCTGCGATGGACTGCTGCCCTGTCCAGGCATTGTTCCTGCCTTGAACCCAATGGGTGATGGGATAGACTCCAGTTTCCCCAACAACCCTGCTAAGGATAAGCAGGTTTGAAAATGGATGGATGGTTAATTATCTCTAAATATGTGTCAAATTTTATGCATTACAGAATGAACTTTAAAGTGTATGTATTAAAGTGTCATGTTTCCTGAAATTATTGAAACACATATGTATTATTGTAAGGTTTGTAAGACTTGCCAGGAGTGTTTACTGGGTTCATCTACTCCTGCCCTTGAAGATTGTGAACACACACACAAATAGTTACAAACACATACAAATAGACAGAGATACTATCCAGGCCAAGTCTCGAGTGATACCAATTGCCAGTCCTCTCATAATTTTCCACATAGGATTCTCTACATGGGGATTCATTATTATCAGCACTAATAAACATATGGGTGTCATTGCAGCACAGATAAAAACACAACACGTTTGGTTATATACCACTTACTAACCAAACTATAATAATAATAATAATACATTTTGTTTGTATAGTGCCTTTTCAATGCTGAAGACACTTACTTTTACCATAGTTTTTCTGATTTATTGAGGAGCAAGCTCAATAGCCTTGATAAACTCTATGGGCAAGAAAGTGGCATTTTTGCCCACACTTTGCACCCTTTTATTATTTCAAACACTTTAGATAAAAGAAAAAAGATAGAAAATATAAAAGCAACATGGTATTTATTAATGTATAATAAAACCAAATAGAAGAAATTATGATAAAAAATAAAAAAGATAGCAAAGTTTGGATATAAACAGTCTTAGAACAGCTTATTTAAAATCAGAAAATGTCAAAGGGTGGATGTTGTCCTGGGCAGCTTTTGATTTAGCGATCAATGTTTTTCATAGGTTCCATTTTCTGATGTCCAGATTAAATGGACATACGCGTTTCCATGTTTTACGTCACTTACTCTGTTATCCTTCTGTCATTTTGTCCATTTTGGTCCCTCTGACTAGCCATATTTATGTTAAAATAAACACGTGGGGTTTCGGGACACATGACATTATACACATTTGATTGAATATCTTGTCCTGATGAGTCATGGCTCTGATAAAAGTGTTTGATCTGTTAAATACCTCCGTACTTCTTCATTTCTCAAGTTGTAAACTAATTCTGTAACTCCTAGTCCTACAGTGTGCATCCATTCCACAGTTATACTGTAAATAGTTAAAATAGGTTCTGTGGAATCTGTACTTAATTTCCCATTCCCAGGTCATAAACTAATTTAAAAAGAAACCACCTGAAACAAATGCATAAAATTCAAGTACAATACAGAAAGAATGTACAAGAAGGGTCCTTGCAATGCCTGTAATTAAAGTCCTGAAAATTCAGTTCACCCTGGTTCATTTGAGAATAATAAATAAAATCCTATATAATTAGTCTGCAGCTCAAAAATTGAAGATTTTCCACTCCAGGACAACATACAGTCTATTAATTAATTAATTCATTAATGATGATAAACAGGTAAGCTGTATGTTGCTTATGACCAAAAGTTAAAAAAAAAAATCCCCACAAATTGCACAGACAGCTTCACTTTTATGTAATGCACTGTTTTAAAAAAGTACAAAGTACAAACTAGATTATTAAAAAATATTCAAAGTTGACATTTTTTAACAAATAGTGTTTTCCATCCACCCATTCATTTATGGTTAGATCTGCCTAATCCACATGAGCCTAACTTGACAGTATCGAGTACAAGACGGCGGCCAAAATCAGGCTCAAAAAAGACAGCAATAATTCATGAAAATGAGGAAAAAGAAAATGCTACAATGCCAATTGACAGAATTTAGCTGGCTTCAGCAAAGCTAACCACAGGGTGCAGGAATAAGACAATTTTTGTGCTTACTAGTTAGCGTCATTAGTAAAATTCAGGTTATCTTAGAACATTAGAACATTAGAACATTAGAACATTCCAGACGAGAACAGGCCATTCAGCCCAACAAAGCTCGCCAGTCCTATCCACTTGTTTCCTCCAAGAAAACATCAAGTCGAGTTTTGAAAGTCCCTAACGTCTTACTGTCTACCACACTACTTGGTAGCTTATTCCAAGTGTCTATCGTTCTTTGTGTAAAGAAAAACTTCCTAATGTTTGTGCGAAATTTACCCTTAACAAGTTTCCAACTGTGTCCCCGTGTTCTTGATGAACTCATTTTAAAATACAAGTCTCGATCCACTGTACTAATTCCCTTCATAATTTTAAACACTTCAATCATGTCACCTCTTAATCTTCTTTTGCTTAAACTGTAAAGGCTCAGCTCTTTTAATCTTTCCTCATAATTCAACCCCTGTAGTCCTGGAATCAGCCTTGTCGCTCTTCTCTGGACCTTTTCTAGTGCTGCTATGTCCTTTTTGTAGCCTGGAGACCAAAACTGCACACAGTACTCAAGATGAGGCCTAACCAGTGCATTATAAAGGTTGAGCATAACCTCCTTGGACTTGTACTCCACACATCGTGCTATATATCCTAACATTCTATTAGCCTTCTTAATGGCTTCTGAACACTGTCGGGAAGTTGATAGCTTAGAATCCACTATGACTCCTAAATCCTTCTCATAAGGTGTACTCTCGATTTTCCGACCGCCCATTGTGTATTCAAACCCAATATTTTTACTTCCTATGTGTAATACTTTACATTTACTGACATTAAATTTCATCTGCCACAAATCTGCCCAAGCCTGTATGCTATCCAAGTCCTTCTGTAATGATATAACAGATTCCAAATTATCTGCTAATCCACCTATCTTGGTATCATCTGCAAACTTAACCAGCTTGTTACTTGTATTCCTATCTAAATCATTTATATATATTAAAAATAGCAGCGGCCCTAGCACTGACCCCTGTGGAACACCACTCTTAACATCGGCCAGTTCTGATGAGGTTCCTCGCACCATCACCCTCTGCTTCCTGTGTCTGAGCCAATTCTGTACCCATCTAAAAACATCACCCTGAACTCCCACTTCTTTTAACTTGATGCCCAACCTCTCATGTGGCACCTTATCAAATGCTTTCTGAAAGTCCAGATAAATAACATCATATGCTCCACTTTGATCGTATGCTTTTGTTGCAACCTCATAGAATTCCAACATGTTAGTAAAGCACGACCTCCCTCTTCTGAACCCATGCTGACTGGTCAGAATAACTCCTGTCCTTGCCATGTGTTGCTCAATCTTATCCTTAATAATTCCTTCCATTAATTTTCCTGTGATGCATGTTAAGCTTACTGGCCTATAGTTGCTTGGATCTGCCCTGTCACCCTTTTTATATAATGGAATGATATTTGCCATTTTCCAGTCCTTCGGAATCTCTCCAGTGCTCAGTGACTTCCTAAAAATATGTGTCAAGGGTTTATATATGTACTCACTAGCCTCCTTAAGAACACGAGGATAAATATTATCTGGTCCTGGTGATTTGTTTGATTTCAGCCTATTTAATCTGAGCAGCACTTCTCCCTCTTCAATTTCCAAATCCCTCAGTACCTCCTTAGCAGTTGCGTTTACCTCTGGGAGGTTATCCACTCGCTCACTTGTAAACACCTCCGAAAAATGTAAGTTTAGGGCATCTGCTATTTCATTGTCTGTATCTTTTAATTCCCCTTTACTATTCCTGATGAACTTGACCTCCTCCTTGACTGTTCTTTTACTACTAAAATACTGAAAGAATCTCTTGGGGTCTTCTTTCGCCTTATCTGCTATATTCCTCTCCAACTGTCTTTTAGCCTCCCTGATATCCTTCTTAATGGTTGCTCTCATATTTTCATACGCTCTACGATTCACTTTGCAGTCATTAGTCTTATATGCCTTATACAGCAGTTTTTTCCTTTGCAACTTCTTTTTTAAATCTTTATTAATCCATCGTGGAGTTTTTTTTAGTTTCCTATTAATTCCAAATTTAGGTATGTATCTGTCCTGCATTACATGTAAAACATTTTTAAACCTGTTCCACTGCTCCTCGACTGTCTCCACACTTAAAAGCTTATCCCAGTCTATCCTACTTAGACTTTGTCGAATCTTCTCAAAATTAGCCCTACCAAAGTTCAACTTAACAATTTTAGTCTTTGCATCCGTACTATTACAAAATACTGAGAACTGTATTACATTATGGTCACTTGACCCTAGTGGTTCAATTACCTCTACACCCTCAATTCTATCCTGATTATTACAGAATACTAAATCTAGACAGGCTTCACCCCGTGTTAGGTAACATCTTAGGTAACATCGTTTTCTATAAATTGTTCCAGTGAGAGCTATCATTTTGAAATTTCCTTCTTGGAAACTCGTATTTCCCATCTCTCCTAAAGCATGTTACTGAGGCATTGTAATGGGACCTTAGAGTGGGCATATTATGTTTGTGTCCCTAATGATAGACTCTACTGTAAATTTAGACAGTAGGAGACAGACCCTACTGTATACATAATATTTACACTATGGTAATGTGGATTTAAACAGTCAAGACCTGTTTTATTTGATACATTCATGTCACAGTGGGGGTCCACTAGGGTGCACATGACATCATTTTTGCCAGCATACATAGTGCATGTCCCTTTCAGGGACCACGTGCCTCCAGAATTTTGTGACCAGGTGGTCCTGAGCATATCAGTGTATATTGACTGCACATGTCCTAAAGGAACACTAGTGTGAAGTGAATTGTCGACCGCACCTATACAATCCAGCATTAAAAGCACATAGAGATGGCCAAATGTGCATCGATTTATGGCGAGAAGTCACCTAGACCTTAGGCAAAGATGAACGTTCATGGAGGCAAAAATGGAAACATCAGCAATATCTGTCTTTAGAGGCAAAGAAAAAACCTTTTGGGGATATTGCAACTGTGCAGTGTTGAACAATGTCACGTACTGAACACTTGTACTATAAACAGACTAGGGTGTGCACCCTCTGTGTGAGACTATGTCTGCAGCTGTCTGCACTCAAGTGCAAATGGGCCTTCAGTTGGTTCAGCTGGTCTAGGTCAGATAGGTTTTGACATTTCTAAAGAATCATGGGGTCTCAGCTATTTCTGTAAACTGAAGTTTTGAATTTTCTTTCCATTGTCAGCTAGCTTTGTCATTAGCTTTGTAATGTCAGTTTAACCAGTTACTGTAGGTTCACCTGCCTCTTCTGCATGATTACTGTATGAGCTCATTCAGAGACAGCAAAAATTATCCAAAAGATTCCATTCACACTTGTGTGGAGTTTACTAAAATAGAAGATTTAAGGGACTACCAATGCATCATGGGAGTGTGTGCTAAATACAGTCATATGAAAAAGTTTGGAAACCCCTCTCAGCCTGCATAATAATTTACTCTACTTGCAACAAAAAAGATAACAGTGGTATGTCTTTCATTTCTTAGGAACATCTGAGTACTGGGATGTTTTCCAAACAAAGATTTTTAGTGAAGCAGTATTTAGTTGTATGAAATGAAATCAAATGTAAAAAACTGGCTGTGCAAAAATTTGGGTCCCCTTGTAATTTTGCTGATTTGAATTCATGTAACTGCTCAATGCTGATTACTTGCAACACTTAATTGGTTGAATTAGCTCGTTAAGCCTTGAACTTCATGGACAGGTGTGCCCAATCATGAGAAAAGGTATTTAAGGTGGTCAATTGCAAGTTGTGCTTCCCTTTGACTCTCCTCTGAAGAGTGACAGCATGGGATCCTCAAAGCAACTCTCAAAAGATCTGAAAAGAAAGATTATTCAGAAACATGGTTTAGGGGAAGGCTACAAAAAGCTATCTCAGAGGTTTAAACTGTCAGTTTCAACTCCTGTTAAACCCAGGTCTGGCAGACCAAGAAAAACACAGGAGCGGCATATGTGCAGGATTGTGAGAATGGTTATAGACAACCCACAGATCACCTCCAAAGACCTACAAGAACATCTCGCTGCAGATGGTGTATCTGTACATCGTTCTTCAATTCAGAGCAATTTGCACAAAGAACATCTGTATGGCAGGGTGATGAGAAAGAAGCCCTTTCTGCACTCACGCCACAAACAGAGTCACTTGTTGTATTAAAATGCTCATTTAGACAAGCCAGATTCATTTTGGAACAAAGTGCGTCGGACCGATGAGACAAAAATTGAGTTATTTGGTCATAACAAAAAGCGCATTGCATGGCGGAAGAAGAACACCTGATACCTACTGTCAAATTTGGTGGAGGTTCCATCATGCTGTGGGGCTGTGTGGCTAGTTCAGGTACTGGGCCCTTGTTAAAGTCGAGGGTTGGATGAATTCAACACAATATCAACAAATTCTTCAGGATAATGTTCAAGCATCAGTCACAAAGTTGAAGTTACGCAGGGGTTGGATATTCCAACAAGACAATGACCCAAAACACAGTTTGAAATCTACAAAGGCATTCATGCAGAGGGAGAAGTACAATGTTCTGGAATGGCTGTCACAGTCCCCTGACTTGAATAGCATCGAAAATCTATGGGATGATTTGAAGCAGGCTGTCCATGCTTGGCAGCCATCAAATTTAACTGAACTGGAGAGATTTTGTATGGAAGAATAGTCAAAAATACCTCCATCCAGAATCCAGACACTCATCAAAGGCTATAGGAGGCGTCTAGAGGCTGTTATATTTGCAAAAGGAGGCTCAACTAAGTATTGATGTCAGATCTCTGTTGGGGTGCCCAGATTTATGCACCTGTCTAATTTTGTTATGATTCATATTGCATATTTTCTGCTAATCCAATAATCTTAATATCACTGCTGAAATACTACTGTTTCCATAAGGCATGTCATATTAAAAGGAAGTTGCTTCTTTGAATAAATGATAAACAAAAATCCAAAAAATTAAGAGGGGTTCCCAAACTTTTTCATATCACTGTAAATAACAGGAGCAGCAACCTGCCTCAGTTTTTATAGCCAACAATCTCACTGGTATGTCAGACTGGCCACCAACCAAGAAAAAACAAGAGTGTAACCTCAAAGATTCAACAAGCCTACGTTGGAAATCATAGACTGAAACTTGGAATTTGGAAATTTGGATATTGACATTTTAGTGCTTTCTATAATGGAAAGAGCAGAAAATATGACTAAATTACACAGCTTGGGTAATTTATAAGAAAAGTCTGCAAAAACTATTGTAGCCACAGAAACAACCAGGATATATTTATAAGGTTTTGATGATGAATGGGATTTTATGAAGAGTGATGAAGGGCAAGCACCATTCTATCTTGAAAACATCAATAAACTGTTTATACATAAAGTTGTTCTGCACTCCGTGTGCTAAATGGCACCAATAGCTATTGAGGGGAAGTGCATTCGATGTGGAAACCAAGAAGCATTTCTTCACATTTAGTCAAAGGAATCTCAAATTATCTAGCAAGCATTGCAGTTTAGGCAGAAACTTCAACATCTTTTGAGAAGTGCTTTGATGAGCGATCTTGACATCTTCGCTAATAGCTAATTAAACAAACTTCATAAACTCAATTTTCCATTCTCTTTTGTCTGTGTATTTAGCTCATTTCACTGAAGTTACAAAAAAGGTCTAGGGTAATGATAAAGCTTCTAACCTATTTAAATAAAGTCATGACCTTCCAAATAATAAAGGTTTTCATATTAGCATTACACATCATGTTTTAGTATAAGAAAAAGTAAAATTAAAGAGTGGTGCAGCAACTAGCAGAGGTTATTTCACAGATCTAGGGACCTGGGCTCAAATCCCAGCCCAGTAACTATGTATGTTTCTCAGTGTACATTTATATTTTTTCCTGATGTGCCCTGCGGTGGACTGACATCCTGTTCACTGTTGGTTCCTATTTGTGCTGCTTACCACTCGGAGCAGGAATCTCCTTGTTTGTCCATCAGTTCAATGACAAACATTTAATCAGCCCCTGCGCAGGAGTGTGCATGAGTACACAGATGGCTGAACAGTCCAATCTGTGAACAGAAGGTTCTTGTGCCGGGCAGACGGGATAGTGGCAGATATTGAGTCTGCTGGCTTTCCTGGCCCATCTGTATAGTTCTGTCACAGCGGTCATGGGGTGTCACAGAACTCTGCACCCAGAAGGGTAGCTGAACTGCATTTTGCCCTCTGCTGGGGGGCTGCATGCTCCAAAGTACTGTGGTTGATGTTGTCAAAGATAAAGTTAATTTCAGGATGGGAGAGAATGCCTTTATTAACATGCATGGAGTCATCATGCAGTATAGCAAAGGCAGTGACTGAATTACAGCTATCGATTACATTTCCTAAATACACAGTTAATTACAGGAGTACATGATTACTGAGCATTTCTCATATCCTTGCAAGTTACTGACACAGTAAACTGACCTGTGGAGTCAGAGTGTCTTCTATTCCAGTTTATTGCAGTTCTTATCAATAATTGACCTTGTAAAGACCAGAAACAGCTCAGCATAGCTGGCAGACTGGGTCACAGATCAAATGGTTTTAATTAAAAAGTGCTGAAAGTAAAAATAATAGGAAATAGGTTAGAATAATCAAATACTAAAAAATTCAGACGTGAACCAAGTTACCCAAACTATTCTATAACATTTCAGTAATTATTTACTGCTCTGAGGCTGATCTTTCTGATCATAAAATAGGTCATTACGATAGCAATTGATGATGAGAATTCATAATTAATTACAGAATTATGTTATTTGAGGATTTAGCTCTAGATTGTTGTCAAGAATCTGTGACACACAGACACAGACACACACACACACACACACACACAGAATGACACACACCCATCATTGAGATCTCAATGTTTTCGATATCAGGGGACCCTAAATGTCGAGATCCGTTGAAAACCGGAGATTGAAATTTTTAACGAATCTAAAGCTTTTGCTCCTCCCCCTTTGACAGTAAAAATCATACTTCACAATGTTGAAGCCTTCAGTGATAATTTTAGACAGTCTTTATATTGTTTCTTCTGACTACCATCAGAGCACTTGCCGTGTTCAAGTTCACCATAAAGGAATCTTTTTAGGGAGGCAGTGATCTGGCATGCAAACTACGTGGTTGGCCCACCAGAGTTGGAACTGCATAAGGATGGTGTAAATGCTGGGCATGCGAGGACTTCTGTGTCCAAAGATTGATTGAGCAGGTTTTGAATAGATAGCTAACTCTACTATTCAAGGTGACTCACAAGTCCACCTTAAGAAAATGATAAGTGTCCATGTGTATGTCTCTGTCATTCCAACAAAGGGCACATCACACACATTCATACTGCTTTCACAAATCCCATACCACATGGCATATAACAGAGATATATACATTGCATTTGTCACTCCAACAGACTGCACATCACAAATATTTGTAGTAATGCATCTGAACAAATCTGAATCGTATTTTGTGATATAATCGAGTCTTGCATTTTGCTGTATACTTGCAATATTATTATTGTACTATCATATTACTTGTGTTCTGTTCTGTGTTTTGCATTGTATTTACCTCCTTCTTTTTTGACACCCACTGCAGGACTGATCATTTATGTTAGGTGGAATGCCTAGAGGGGGCTGGGTGGTCTCATGGCCTGGAACCCCTGCAGATTTTATTTTTTCTCCAGCCGTCTGGAGTTTTTTTTTTTGTTGTTGTTTTTTCTGTCCTCCCTGGCCATCGGACCTTACTTTTTAATTAGTGTTCTCTGATTTTAATTCTTACTTTGTCTTTTTTCTCTTTCTTCATCATGTAAAGCACTTTGAGCTACATTATTTGTATGAAAATGTGTTATAGAAATACATTTTGTTGTTGTGGTTGTTGCACACCCAGCCTACCTGGAAAGGGGTCTCTCTTCAATTTGCCTTCCCTGAGATTTCTTCCATTTTTGTTTCAGTACAAGGTTTGTTTTTGGGAGTTTTTTCTTGCCGTCTTACAGAGTCAAGGCTGGGGGGCTGTCAAAAGACAGGGCCTGTTAAAGCCTATTGAGGCACCCCTTGTGTGATTTGGGGCTATACTAAAATAAATTGTTTTAGTTTCCAATAGATAATGCACTGCAAATGTTAATGCTGGGGTCTAAGTTGATCACTTAGATTTTAACCTGTGTTAGACAGGTAGCACAGCTAGTTTTTACAATATTTCTAGAAGTGGAGTACTGTGAACACACACTGAGCCATGCTAGAAATTGGTTTAGAGTCCATGACTTTGCTGCTAGGCTGTACTGGTTTCCCACCATTAGTCAAGCCATGTTTCTAGTTGTATTCCAATTTGATCAAAGGGAATCTGTGTAAGTAAGTAACTATGTTTGGCCCCGTTTCCCATGTGCTGGTGTTGCTAACAAATTAGGAGGAGGTTCTCTATGCCCAAACTGGGAAAAAGGTGCACAGAAGATGAGATTGAAGATTCAGATAATATGAAGGAAATATAAACCTCTTATCAAACCCTAATGTTAGCATTGCCTGTTCCCCAGGAACAATAAATATAAAAATCATTTATATATGAAAAGACATAAAGTATGAACACATCCTTTATGGAATTATATTGCACTCAGTTTGTTAGCCTTCCTTCAAAATATTATGCCAGCTATTCACTGCTGAGAAAGTGGGGAATAAAAGCATCAGGGCATTAAAAATGCCAGCAGTACCTTACATGTCCAACTTGAATGTCATTTTTGCATTCTAGGATATCGTCCAGCCATTGTGAGCATAACATGAACTTTGAAATCCACATGGAGTTCAAATAAAACTCACTGTCTAAAGAAAGCAAATCTCTGGATTAGTTCCTTCCAAAATACAGTACAACAGACCTGAAACTAATCTCCAATTAAGCCTTGTATTGCTTCTGTCATCCCATAGCTGAACTGAGAGGAGAGATGCAAAATCATTTAATGTGGAACATTGCAAGCAAACGTTGCTGGTGGGAGGTGTCATGTAGTGTGGTGACACAGGAATACTTTATCAATAAGATTAATAGAAATAGTTTAACAAATAATTTGCATGTTAAAAAAACTAAAATAAGGATTTTGACCATATTACTGAATTCTATTTACTTATTAAAATTAGCCATCCCCCTCGGGTCCACCTCCGTAGTAGTGAAACAGGACATTGAGGAGGGCCCTGTCCGGCTCCCTACTCCTGACGTCACGCTCCCCCCTCCCCTCGGCTCACAGCATCTGTCTTGGATTAGCGCAAATATATCGCTTCTGTAAGCGAACTATGATTCTTAGCGACAATCAACTGGAATGTTCAAGCAAATTATAGAAAAAAATCTGATCTAAATCCGTTTAGTAGTTCTGTTGTGAAAGCGGACTGACAGACAGACAGACAGACAGACAGCCGTTGGATTTTATTTATAAATACATGTTTAGCATTGGAGTTGCAAACATGAGAGAAGGCTGTGCTAGGCTTCCAAAAGACTTGTAAACTAGACCTTCAACTTCTCTGACTTACTCAGCAGACGCTCACCCTAACTCAGCCGTGCCCCAACTACTACCTGTTCGCTTCAGCTGAAGGAAGCCCCAGAAATGAAGAGTTGGCTTTAAAACTTGAAAATTCAAAGAAAGTCCAAGAATATATATGTATAAAATTCTTTTTTATTGATTTTATTGCATTCCATACAAATCAATCAAGTTTTTACAAAAAAGAAAAATTGAGTTAAGAACAAATCGATCCCCACCCCTGAGAGAGAGAGCAAGCCAAACGGCATGAAATTTAAGACCTGTAAACATACCTAAATTAATAAATTCTCTGTGCTTTATGAGCTTATTACTGATTAGACGGAAAAGGCAGGAAAAGGTTACAAAACCATCTCTAAGAAGTTTGGGCTCCACCAATCCACAGACAGACAGATTGTGTACAAATGGAGGAAATTCAAGACCATTGTTACCCTTCCCTGTAGTGGTCGATCAACAAAGATCACTCCAAGAGCAAGGTGTGTAATAATCGACAAAGTCGCAAAGGACCCCAGGGTAATTTCTAAGCAACTGAAGGCCTCTCACACATTGGCTAATGTTCATGTTCATGAGTCCACCATTAGGAGAACACTGAACAACAATGGTGTGCATGGCAGGATTACAAGGAGAAAGCCACTGCTCTCCAAAAAAAACATTGCTGCTCATCTGCAGTTTGCTAAAGATCATGTGGAAAAACCAGAAGGCTATTGGAAGAATGTTTTGTGGACGGATGAGACCAAAATAGAACTTTTTGGTTTAAATGAAAAGCGTTATGTTTGGAGAAAGGAAAACACTGCATTCCAGCATAAGAACCTTATCCCATCTGTGAAACATGGTGGTGGTAGTATCATGGTTTGGGCCTGTTTTGCTGCATCTGGGCCAGGACGGCTTGCCTTCATTGATGGAACAATGAATTCTGAATTATATCAGAGAATTCTAAAGGAAAATGTCAGGACATCTGTCCATGAACTGAATCTCAAGAGAAGGTGGGTAATGCAGCAAGACAACAACCATAAGCACACAAGTCGTTCTACCAAAGAATGGTTAAAGAAGAATAAAGTTAATGTTTTAGAATGGCCAAGTCAAAGTCCTGACCTCAATCCAATCGAAATGTTGTGGAAGGACCTGGAGGGAGCAGTTAATGTGAGGAAACCCACCAACATCCCAGAGTTGAAGCTGTTCTGTACAGAGGAATGGGCTAAAATTCCTCCAAGCCGGTGTGCAGGAATGATCAAAAGTTACTGGAAACGTTTAGTTGCAGTTATTGCTGCAAAGGGGGGTCACACCAGATACTGAAAACAAAGGTTCACATACTTTTGCCACTCACAAATGTGTAATGTCCGATCATTTTCCTCAATAAATAAATGACCAAGTATAATATTTTTGTCTGATTTGTTTAACTGGTTTCTCTTTATCTATTTTTAGGACTTGAGTGAAAATCTGAAGATGTTTTAGGTCATATTTATGCAGAAATATAGAAAATTCTAAAGGGTTCACAAACTTTCAAGCACAACTGTATTTGGCAGCAGATCACTTAGATACACATCGCAAGGCAGCCTGGGAATTTGAGTCCAGTTGGGCCACCTGGGGGAGCTGCCTGCTTACTCCAGGGAGCCTTGGCCTGACCTGGAAGTACTTCTTTGGTGCAATAAAGTCTGGGGATTCTTTACCCACGGAGCATATCATTTTGGGGCATTCATTCCGGCCCAGTTCTGTTATCTAATATGTATTTGCCAAGGTGTCATTGTCTGTACATATTCTGCCAGCTTTGTGCAGCCCTGCTTCCGCCATGCATTGTATCAAATTCACTGCCTGGTTAATATGTTCCTGCTCCACAATGTGCTCACAGAAAGTACGCTAATATTATGGAAAGTGATTCATAAATAAACTAATAAAAACTACAGGGATGATTGTCCACATAAAAAGACATCCATTCATTATGGGACCTATCCATTTATCAATTATCAGATTCTATTAAACCAACTCTAGTTCCTTGCAGGGTAGAAACCTAACCTGGAAACACTGGCCACAAATCAGAAGATAAACACTGAAGAAGCAACAGTTCAATTATATAAGAACTGAAAAAATAAAACCCACAGTCTAGTAATTTCTCACAGAGACATCCATCTATTCATAATAAACTCTTTTCCTTGAGAAAGAGAACCAGCAATATTATAATGTATAATATTAACAATATTAATAGTAATACATTTTCTCATAAACTTTGGAATATAAAAGCTACTGGTTTCAGATTTTTTTCATTTTAAGAAAAAAGGCATTGTTCTGTTTTAAAAAAAAGTTAAATAAAAAAACAAAAGGCAAAGCATTTTTACTATAAGCATCAATGTACTGTACTTCTGTTGACATTAAGTTGCAGGTTAAAAGTAGCAGAAGAATAAAAAAGAGAAAAGTACAAATGCAAGAACTGTTCAGCACATTTTAGTAGTGGGCTTCTAACTGGTATGTTGCATTTTGAGTTCTAATGTCAATACAGTGGGTTAGACATGGCCACAATTTCTGGAACTGAACTCATCCAAGAGGTTCATGTTTAAGGCTGTCGTCATGCAATGAATGAGATGGCAAACCATATTGTACAACAACACTGCCTTAAATCTGGATCCATGTTTAGAGACATTGTCACACTCACTGGTGATGATCACAAAAACACAGAAAAGGACAAAAACTTGGGTGACGTCAGGGCAGAAACTGCAAACAATTAAATCAAGAGACTTGGACACTCAAAAACGACAGTGGGAGAGATATTTAAGAAAGTACAGGGAAGTAGATTGAAGTGGTATGGACATGTGATGAGAAGAGACAATGAATATGTGGGCAAAAGAGTGATAAGAATGGAAGTACAAGGGAAGAGAAAATAAGGGAGGCCAAAGCAGAGGTGGAAGGATAAAATAAAAGAAGATGTTTGAAATGGGGTTTGATTGGGGGGAAGGTGCAGGGCCGAGCTGTATGGAGAAGGTTGATTAAGTGCATCAGCTCAACACAGAAATTGGAAAATATGAAGAGGAAGAAGAAGAAGCTTTACAGTTTTCTCCTAAAATGCTGTCTTCAGTTATTGTGGCCACACAACTCTATGTTTGATTCATCTGTTTATACCACATTATTTCACAGGTCTAGTTTTTGCTTCAATGCTGAATATCAAACTGTATTTTTGTTCTAATGTTCTTTTTGTACAGTACAGTCCTTCTCCTGGTACATCTCACATGCCACTCCGATTTGTGCATTGATTGTTTCTGATTGTCGATGCATTGCACTTTGACAGCAACTTTTGCAAGAGTTACCCTGCAGATCCCACAATGAAACTTTGGGGTCCTTGGAGATTTCTTTTTGTATCATACTGTCAGCCCTTGGGTTGAATTTGCTGGGCCAGCCAGTCCTGAACAAATTAGCAGTTGTTTGAAATCTATACCACTTGTAGATTGGTATTCTTTATACTAGAATCATTGACTTCAAATAATTTGGCGATCTTTTTAAACTCCTTTGCCAGACTCATACGTATGCACAATCTTCCATGAGTGCCATGAAGAGCTCATTTGAACCTTTCCATGATGATTTCACACACATCAATAGCAAAGAGAATGCCAGACCCTCGATATCTGTAATTTAAAAAAGACAGGGTCCACCTGTATACTCCCCAAGGTGACTCTAATCATTGACACTTAATGAGCACCAGACTCAGAAATGGTGATAAATGTAGGAGTCTGCTTCCTTTTTCCAGTACATGTGACAAATCTGCATATTTCTTAATTTAGATTATGAAAATTAATACACAATGTCAATTTTATCTTTCATTTTTTCATGAATATCATCTTTTTCTTTAGGCACTGTTTGCATGAAAGTCTACAGTATGCATGTTCAGATATATTGAAAAAGTCAACAGTTTCTTGGAGTGTACTTATGTCACATGACCATATGCGCATATTTGGTTCATCCCTTCTCATTTTGATTCATCAGTGGAGTGATAAAATGACATATGAATATAGCCTGTTCTAGAAGGGAATTTAAATTATTCTAAATTTTTCTGCTAAGGGACAGTTAAATACTGAGCCTGTCTTAATGGATCTTGTTAGCAATGCTTCATTATTTGATGTCACCAAGACATCACAGACACATAGGCATCCGCAAACTTCTTTCTGAGGGCCTTAAGGAGCTCTTTTGATTTTTACATGATGACACCACATATTGAAAAGAGTAGATAATTTTAAATATATAGAATCAGCTGCCCACAATTGGTATGAGAGAATACCGGAGGAGTGGAGTGATTGTACCTATTTATAAGAAGAAGATCAAAATTCAGGATTGTAAACTCTATAGAGGGACAAAGCTGATGTTACACACAATGAAAATTTTGGAAAGGGTTATAGAGAGAAGGCTTAAGGAAGAGACCACCATAGGGGAGGAGCAGTTTGGTGTTATGCCAGGGAGAGGAACAACTGCATTGAGACAACTCATAGAGAAGCATCGATAAAAAAGAAAGGATTGCACCTGGTGTTTTATTGATTTGGAGAAGGCTAATGATGGCAGTGGAGTTTTTAACCAGATTGTTTAATGGAATCTTGAAAAGTGAGAGGATGCCTGACGAGTGGAGAAGAAGTGTACTGGTGCCGATATTTAAGAATAAGGGGGATGTGCAGGACTGTAATACCTACAGGAGGATAAAATTGATGAGCCACAGCATGAAGATATGGGAAAGAGTAGTGGAAGCTAGGTTAAGAACGGAGGTGATGATTAGTGAGCAGCAGTATGGTTTCATGAGCACAACAGATGCGATGTTTGCTCTGAGGGTGTTGATGGAGAAGGCCAGAAGGAGTTGCACTGCGTCTTTGTGGACCTATAGAAAGCATATGACAGGGTGCCTCAAGAGGAGTTGTGGTATTGTATGAGGAAGTCGGGAGGGGCAGAGAAGTATGTAAGAGTTGTATAGGATATGTACGAGGGAAGTGTGACTGTGGTGAGGTCTACGGAAGGAGTGACGGATGCATTCAAGGTGGAGGTGGGATTACATCAGGGATCGGCTCTGAGCCCTTTCTTATTTGCAATGGTGATGGACAGGCTGACAGACGAGATTAGACAGGAGTCCCTGTGGACTATGATGTTTGCTGATGACATTGTGATCTGCAACGATAGTAGGGAGCAGGTTGAGGAGACCCTGGAGAGGTGGAGATATGCTCTAGAGAGGAGAGGAATGAAGGTCAGTAGGAACAAGACAGAATACATGTGTGTAAATGAGCGGGAGGTCAGAGGAATGGTGAGGATGCAAGAAGTAGAGTTGGTGAAGGTGGATGAGGTTAAATACTTGGGATCAACAGTACAGAGTAATGGGGATTGTGGAAGAGAGGTGAAAAAGAGAGTGCAGACAGGGTGGAATGGGTGGAGAAGAGTGTCAGGAGTGATTTGTGACAGATAGATATCAGCAACAGTGAAAGGGAATGTCTACAGGACGGTAGTGAGACAGGCTATGTTATATGGGTTGGAGACGGTGGCACTGACCAGAAATCAGGAGACAGAGCTGGAGGTAGCAGAGTTAAAGATGCTAAGATTTGCATTGGGTGTGACGAGGGTGGATAGGATTAGAAATGAGTACATTAGAGGGTCAGCTCAGGTTGGACGGTTGGGAGACAAAGTCAGAGAGACAAGATTGCGCTGGTTTGGACATGTGCAGAGGAGAGATGCTGAGTATATTGGGAGAAGGATGCCAATGATAGAGCTGCCAGGCAAGAGAAAAAGAGGAAGGCCTAAGATAAGGTTTATGTATGTGATGAGAGAGGACATGCAGGTGATGGGTGTAACAGAACAAGATACAGAGGACAGAAAGATATGGAAGATGATGATCTGCTTTGGCGACCCCTAATGGGAGCAGCCGAAAGAAGAAGAGGAGAAGGCTAATGATAGAGTGCCACTTCAAGAGGTCTGGAGTACCAGAGTCGTTTGTGAGGATTGTGCAAGATGTTTATGAGGACTTGAAGACTCAGATTAAAAACAGTGTTGGGGTAACAAACAAGATCCCAGTTAGATTAGGTCCACACCAGGGATCCTCTGTAAATCCTTAGCCCTTCCGTGAGAACCCTAAATCCAAAGAGGACTGTTTCTATGTTAGGTAGAATGCCCAAAGGGGACTGGGCGGTCTCATGGTCTGGAATCCCTACAGATTTTATTTTTTTCTCCAGCCGCCTGGAGTTTTTTTTTGTTTTTTCTGTCCCCCCTGGCCATTGGACCTTATTCTTATTCGATGTTAATTAATGTTGATCTATTTTGTTTTCTTATTGTGTCTTTTATTTTTCTATTCTTTATTATGTAAAGCACTTTGAGCTACTGTTTGTTTGAAAATGTGCTATATAAATAAATGTTGTTGTTGTTGTGGTAACAAACAAGATCCCAGTTAGATTAGGTCTGTACCCGGGATCCTCTGTAAATCCTTACTTCTTTGATCTGCTTATGGATGTGTTGATCAATACTCCTGGCTCATGCTGTTTGCTGATGACATTGTTTGTGTGACACCAGAAGAGAGGAAGTTGGTAGAATGGAGAAGGGCTTTGGATGATAGAGGACTGAAGAAAAATAGGAAGAATAGAGAATATATGAGGTTTATTTATGATCAGGATTCAGAAATTAGCCTGCAGAGAGAACTTCAGAAAAAATATCGAGAATAGTGGTAGCTCAAGATGGAAAACTAGATACATAGACAACCATGGAGTGCAGTGTGGATGGAACAATTGGAGAAGGTATCAGGAGTATTGTGTGATAGAAGAATTAAGACGAAGATTAAAGGTATAGTTAATAAGACAGTGGTAAGATCAGCTATGACATAGAGACCTGAGACATGGGAAGTTAAGGAAGTGCAGGAGAAGAAGTTAGATGTGGCAGAAATGAGAATGTTGAGATGGATTTGTGGAGTTAAAACTATTGACAGCCTATTAGAGGTACAACAAAAATGCTTGAAATATAAAAAACACAGATAAGAAGGTTAAAGTGGCATAATATTTGATGAGGGCAGACAAAAGAGTGATGGGAATGGAAGTACAGGGGAAGAGAAAGCAAGTGAGGCCAAAGTGGAAGTGGATGGATAAAGTAAAAGAATATTTGAAGAGCAAGGGTTTTACTGAGGAGGAGGTTCAGGAGCAAGCTGTTTGGAGAAGGTTGATTAAGCGCATCAACACCACATAGAAGTTGGAAAAGAAGAAGAAGAAGAAGACCAAGACATTACAGCCTGACATCACATAAGTTAACATTCTCAGGTTTGCTTTGTCCAATTCAAGGTAATTCCCTGCTCGAGGCAGGGAACAATCCTGGACAGGGGTCACTCACACACACCCACACTCACATTTATAAGGGGCCAAGGAGCTGCCATTTACCCCAACATGCACAATTAAATCTAACCCTGAGCATGTTTCCATCTTGGTGAAGTATGGACAGAGCAAACTATTCTCACTTATCTGAGGCCAGTATGTTTGTAAGAGCAAGCTCTCATGTTCAAACTTTATAACAATTATTTTTTTTGCTTAATACCCAGGGTTTAAATAAATATTTGAACCTTTGTTAACCATTAAATATATTAAGCACAATTCTAGAATGCATAAAATGCAAATATGTCATTTTTTGGCAATTTTCTTAATTGTGTGTAAGTTGTGCAGTCACCACAGGTTGCTAATGAACCACAGAATAGACCTCATGAAAGAGAAGGCTGACAGTGGAGAGCTGTGCGCATAACCTATTTATAACACACTACGGAAAATTCAATGTATTCACTGTGATCACACTGCATAATTGGAGTCTGGGCACATTTTGTGCTCTGTGCGCTTCAATATGAAGCAGTCATCATGACGCCAAAATGAGCACTTCTGCAGGCTGTGGGCCGGGCGGACGCAACTGGGTAGTTGCCTGCTTGTCTGCTGCAGGCTGAATCTCCATTGTAAAAACGTTAACATGCTGGCTCAAAGTAATTGGTAATATGTGAGCGCCTTGGATCCTGTTTTTTTAATTATATAAGTAAATACAATGAAAAAAAATAATAAAATGAATCACTTTCCATAAAATGAATATGCAATAAACTGGTATATACATCAACAAGACACTTTTACGAGTGATTTTAGTCCATTCGTGAAATGCAATCATATAACATACATCTCCAGGTCTGTTATATTCTGTTAAGTGACAATTCATTACTTTAATAGAAGCATATGTGTGGAAATGACACCTGAAAAGTTCACCTTTAACAAATTAAAAACATTACTTTGCAACCAATATAGACACTCTTACATAACAACCCCAAACCAATCCTATTGTTTTATAACTAAAGATATTTTCAACATCAATGACTCATAATACATCAGTCACATGTGTACATTTGGTGTGCACTCCTGTATCAGGACCTGTTATGCTTACACTAGTTATGGTTATACTAGTCTTGCTATGGAGATCTAATATGAGAAGTTGGAAAACTGGCCGTAACACATTAGTTTAGGTATTGCAAAAATGCATCTATTACTCATTTACTGTTAATGGGGAAGACCTTAACAAGCAGTTGTTTGGGTCTTCATGACACTTACAGATCATAAAGGAAGTGTTTATTCATCTCTGCAATGCAACCCACTAACAAAACCTCACTTTGGAGTGGTCCGAGGTGGTTTAATGGAATCACATTTTTCTTGATATTACATACTATATTTAGTATAAGGCCTGTGAATCCTTCATATTAACAAGTCATTTTACTACCATGTCAATCTGCCATACAGCTTCTTCTTTCGGCTGTTCCCATTAGGGGTCCCCACAGTGGATCATCTTCTTCCATATCTTCCTGTCTTCTGCATCTTGTTCTGTTACTCCCACCACCTGCATGTCCTCTCTAACCACATCCCTGAACTTTCTCTTAGCCCTTCCTCTTCCCTGGCAGCTCTATCCTTTAAGACAGATACAGGGTTTTTAAGTAATCAACAGAAGTTGGGACACCTGTGCAAACTGTTTGCTTCAGCTTGCAAGGCTTAATTTATTGTAAGTGCTACAGAAAATCTATAGGTTGTAACCCATTACTTGCTCCCTGAAGAAGGCAGCTCTATTCTTAACATCCTTCTCCCAATATACCCAGCATCTCTCCTCTGCACATGTCCAAACCAACGCAATCTCACCTCTCTGACTTTGTCTCTCAACTGTCCAACCTGGGCTGACCCTTTAATGTACTCATTTCTGTTCCTGTCCATCCTCGTCACACCCAATGCAAATCTCCGATCTGCTGATGTTTTATAAGGGTAATGAAAACCAAAAGAAGCCTTTGTTAAGGTCTTGTTACATAAGAGTAAATGAGTAATAGATGCATTTTTTCAGTAACTAAAGTTTTACCAAATAGGTAATATTTTATAATCCATATTGCATAATTAAATATATCCATCATTCATATTCATCATATTTTAGTTGTTCTTTTTTATTGCAAGATAACAGATAGCAAAAATCTATTGTGATGTGTTGTGATGTATCACAGGGTACACTCACTCACACACACACACACACTAGGACTTACACAGAGCAAATTTAAAGTTACTTATCAACCAGACATGCACTATTTTGATTGAAAAACAAATATTTAAGTACTGGGAAAAAACGCATATAGTTTAAGGAAGAATGTTCATACTTGAACCAGGATAGGTATTGAACTCAGTTACACTCTAGCACTGACCACTGTGATTTCATTCAACAAGCAATCAGTAAAATACTTATTTTTATACTTTACTTTTATACTTATTATACGTTCATAAGAATTCATGTATTCATCCATTTTTAACCCTCTTTATTCCATTTCCAGGGCATGGTGAGTTAGAACCAGTCTCTTACCACACTGGGTGCAAGGTAAAGAACTAGCCCGGGGTTAAATGGAGGAAAATTTCAGTACACAGCCAGATACACACCTTCATTCACTTACACCATTCCAGCTTAGAGTCACGTGTCTTGAGTGGTCCGGTCCTTGCCAGTATGCACTACTGCCAACTCTGCCAGTTTCTACCTGCTGCACTATCAGTCATTAGCACTTCACAGGGTGCCCTCCAGCTCTTTGACCGAATGGTATTTTATTGTGAGAATTTCATGAGGGACCTACCTAGAGTACCAGTCCCTCTTTTTACCATCCACCACCCCCTCCAGCCCACTCTTTGTTATAATTTTATTGTATAATATGGTTCCAGTTTAAGCACTGGAGTGAAATTTAAAAAGTACACTCACACAAACAGGAGGACAAGTGAGAAGAAAAATGTTTTATGTATTTTTATATATATATATATATATATGAAACAAAAAAATAGGAAAACCAACAAGAGGTGCTTTCTTGTTAAAATTGAATAATTTTTATTAAGATTATTTTCCATCCTACTTAATAAAATAGAGCAAACAAATTAAAATGGGTCATGTAGTATAGTTTGCGGATCCGCCCACCTCCTGCACACATTAACATTGCTTGTTATTAAATGAATAAGTCTTGAGTGATTGTGAAGGTCCGGGTCTGTGTTTGTACTGTATGTCCCAGATGGAAGGTAACTGAACCTGAATGAATACACAAGTACTTGCCAGAAGGGAATTTTAATATGGAACAGGTGATCTGTGTGCGAGTGTGTGTGAAACATCATTACACCTATTTCTTTGGGTGTTTGTGAGTGCAGTCATCACACAAAATGCATCCATGGACTTCTTAGGATAAACAGAATGTAAAAAAATATTTTTCTTATTGTGACCTCCAAATAGTTCAAAATGTTTTATTTCAATATGTTAATAAGTGTTTTGGATGGTGTAAGAGACCCAATAAACACAACTGACCAAATGTAAAGTTTCAGAGAAAACATTTAGACTTTCTCAGTCAATAAAAAGCTAAATAAGGTATATTTTATTAAAACAAAAAAATCATTAAACCATATTGATGCACTGAAAGAAAAAATCGACCAGACTGTGATCAAAGCTGACAACACTGCACTTTAGGTGACAAAGGTTACAAGATCAAATGCTTCTCATTTGTTATACTGTGCAATTTATTTTTAAAAAATCTATACCCTGTCAGTTACGTTATACCATTTGAGGGGGGGGTGCTTTGAGATGGGTTCGCTATGAAAGTGGACTGTGTTTTCAGCAGCGAATGTCAGTAATTTTGATTATTCTAATTCATGTACTGTCCTATGGCAGTGACATCTGCTAGTACTCATTGGGTTTACTCAGTATAGCAAATTAAACTGAGTATTTAATTTATCCAGCTGTATCTCTGCTTTTGCTCACATACTGTACATATACAGTATTAATGCAACATATACACATTAATGCTCAACCGTACAGTACACCAGTACTTACAGAAGCACAGTAGTTACAGAATCTCCTTACTACTGAGTTCTGGCAGCGCAACAAAGGTTTAGGATGCTGTATTACTGCTGACACGCAGGCAATATCTCTCTATTATATAAAAAAATCTTGGGAGGAGACGAGACATTTTCAGAGAGATAATTTAATTTCCCGCAAGATAAGACTTTGTGCCAAGAGATGAATTGAAAACCTAACAGGTTCAAACGGGGGTGGGAATAAAAGACAAACAGTAGAAGAAGAAAAGACAAAGAGAAGAAGACAAAGTAGAACGTCTTAAAGAGGTTCAAAAATGCTGGCGCAATACACATGCAGAGCAGGTTAGAGATTATGAAAGTACTAAAATTCGAAAATCTCAAAAAACTGATAGTAAAGATCTCATTAGCGCTAACAAACTGAAATTATTATTCGGTGAAATAACGGAACAGTAAAAAGAGATTGAATATATGGACATAAGTGATATAACAGAGCTACTACAAGTTTAATTTCAAAGACAATACAATTCGGCCAGGTTTATATTTATGATCACGGAGAAGCGATGCAACATAGAATCGAAAGAGTTGAATGATCGGACGTATTAGAAATTCTACAGCCAATAATGGATACAAATCCATACATCCAAAAGTATCGCACTTTACACAAAATTTATCTGAAAAACACGGACAAAGAGGTTTTCTTGGATTTCTATATGAATCCAAAAGATCACGCTCACTTATATAATAAACCAACGTGACGAATTCTCAGAGATAATAGTTTCGAATGACGGAGATATCAAAGACAGAGTTGATATTCGTGTTTATGCAAAAGTACAGAACGATTTGTCGCAAGCGGCAGATCCAGGAAATGACTAGCGCGTAGGGACCACATTGGGATTAGCGAGCGAAGTGAATAGGGGCAGACCCCCTAGTTTAAATAATGATAAAGGGCCATGGTAACCAAAATGACGTGTTTCTCCTAAACCAGTCAATTACTATAGTTTTCTGATAATTCTATTTAAAGACTTTAATGCAATCTATTAATTCAGCAAAGAATATTTAAATGTAATTCTACTATGCCAGTTGTTTAACCCAGTTTTCTACATACTCTTATTAAAAATGTAATGCAATCTGTTCATATAGCAACAAATACAACAAATTGTATCCTTATCTTCTTTGCAGAATTTTCATGCCAGATTTTTTAAAATCTGAATTAATATTGATTAGTTGTTTCTTAAACATTATTTTATCAATCTATATATATATAAAAAGTCAATGTATGTGTGGGTGTAGGTATGTATGTTCCAGCATCATTTCTGAATGGCTGGAGCAATATTCATGAAACTTGGTACACATGTTTCTCATTGGTCGTCTAAAAATACTGTAGGGTGAAATCAACCCTAACCCACTCCCTTCTGGGTAGGGTAGGGGGTGATCTTGTGGTCTTGTATGTATGTTATCATTCAGTTGACACTCGGAACGACCACCAGAGGGCGAACTGGAGGTGACTGCCAGCATCTCTATATATAATCTTCATTTGGATCTTGATCTTTGTTTGTCCGCGAATGAATTAGAAGAAGAAGCACTAGATGGCAGTAGAGAGACAGCTAAAACATAGGCATTACATTAAGAATCTCCTTCAGGCTTATACTACTGAAGACTGTAGTACGCCAGTCACACCTCAAAACACAGACATTCAAACTAAACAAATTGTTGTGCTTTAAATTAACTAAAGAGATCTTCATTTAGATCTTGATCTTTGTCCGCGAATTCCACGCATGCGTAGACCACCTTCCAGTTTAGTACATTGTTGTTACTCACGGATGTCAACAATGTGCCGGAATAACGAAAGGGGTGGTGGACAGTGTTACGCTGGTTAGCTCCTGAGGCCTGGTGAGAGAATGAGATTGCCGAAGATAAAAGGTACGTGCCTACGTAACATATGAATGAAAGAAAGACAGTGGGTAAAATGAATGACAATGTGACAGCACGTTACATTATTATTGTTACGTTGTAGCCAGCGAGTGCTGCGCGTCTCACAGTTCTACCGTGGCTTGCTCACATGTTAGTGAAGTGATCCCTATTTATGCTTTAAAGAGGCTGGATACCTATGTGTCTCCCTTTTTATAACCATTGCTCCGTGTATATTGCCTTACTCTTTGGATTGCCACAAAGCAACCTGCGAGATTAGAGAAAGTTTGAGAAGAGATCGTGAGAGAAAACGACAGCATCGTGAAAACGAGACAGACTGTGAACGGACAGAAGCAGAAATGCTCCTACACCACCACATAATTATGATTCGGACAGTGATTCCAAGTAGGCCGTTCCTATCAAATCAATATTTAAGGGTTTTGTAATTTTGTTTCCCTTATAAAAAATCATAATGCTGTGCGACGAAGGGCCCAGTTCACAACTGGCAGTCGCGTTTAAACAGGGATCCCTTCACAGACAACTTTAACACGCGTAACGTAGTTGGGCGCACATGGCTAGTTCTTTATGTCTGAGCCCCACCGCGCCCCTGTTGCTTTTGAAATTAAATAGAGTTGGCCGGTTCTGAGAGTCAGCTGGATGATAACATACATACAAGACCTCAAGACAAGCACATTAGTGAGTCTTTATTGTTTATTAATTTATTTTTATTTTTAAAGTTGTGTTTTTTTAAAATATATTTTTCTCAAATAATTAAATAAAAAAAAAATGTATTTTCCTCCCGGGCAACACCGGGTATTTCAGCTATGTTAGCTAGTGTTATCTAAAAGCTTAGCAGTCAAAATACCATATTTATTAAAACCATTAATTAACCATGAATTGTAACTCACATTCAAATACACTCAAAAACAATGTCTTCAGAAAGTATTCAGACCCCATCATTATTTACTCATTTTGTTTGAGTCTAAAATCATTCATTTGTTCCTTCATTAAATAACAAAGTAATAACAAAGCAAAAAAAACAGTTTTTTTCAGTTTTTTGCAAATTTAATAAAAATAAAAAAACTAAAATCTCATGTTAACACAAGTATCCAAACCCTTTACGCTGACTACAGCCTGGAGTCTCCCTGGGTAAGATACAACAAGCTTCACACACCTGGATTTTGGGATTTTCTACCATTTGGATTCTGCAGATCCTCCCAAGCTGAATGTAGGCTGTCCATGGACAGTTATTTTCAGGTCTCTCCAGGGATTCTCATTTGGTTTCAGGACCAGGCTCTGGCTGGGTCACTCTAGAACAAACACAGAGTTGACTCAAGCCACTCCTGTGTAGACTCTACTTTGTGATTACGGTCATTTTGGTGTAGTATTAGGTCCAGAGCACTCATGAGTAGGTTTTCATTAAGGAGATATCTGTGCTTTGCTCCATTCAGCTTTTCCTCAACCCTGACAAGTCTCCCAGTCCCTGATGCTGAAACACCACCCCAAAGCATGATGCTGCCTCCACCAAGATTGACTGCTGGAATGGTTTTGTGCAGGTGATGAGCAATGCCTGGTTTTCTCCAGATGTGATGCTTTGAACCAAGGTTAGACATTTCAGTATTGGTTTCATCAAACCAGAGAATCTTGTTTCTCATCGTCTGAGAGTTCTTTTGGTGTCTTTTAGTAAACTCCAAGGGGGCTTTCATGTGTCACCCGGCCACTCTGCCATGAAACTCAGATTACTCAGATATAGTGTTATTATGGTTGTCCATCTCCATTCAAGTTCTTTGAAGCTCACCCAGACTGACTATCAGGTTCATGGTCACCTCTCTTACCAAGGCCCTTTTCCCTCTATTACTTATTTTGGCTGGGCAGCCAGCTCTACAAAAGTTGTGGTTGTTCCATATTCTTCCATCCAAGTATTTTGAAGACTGCTGTGCTCTTGGGAACATTCAAAACTTCAGAAATATTTTGTAGCCTTTCCCAGATCTATGCCTCAGTTCCTTTGACTTCATGGCTTAGTTTTGACCTGATTTACATTAACAGCTGTGTGACCTTCTATAGACAGGTGTGTATCTTTCTTAATCATGTCCAAACAATTACATTGGCCACAGGTGGACTCCAAACAAGGTGCAGAAACATTTCAGTGACGATCAAGAAAATGGGTTCCTGTGAAATGATGAGTTCCATCAACAGCTCACAAACAAAAGAGGGAGCAAAGGGTGAGGCTGACAGAGTGTTGTGCCATTTTAGGGTGAGCTGGCTTTAAGTTGGTGTAAAATAACTGCAGGACAGTTAAACATCTTAGGTGCATTATGTGTTTTTGCTTTTACTAGATTCCCCTATACCTTATCTGATCAAGCTCTTGTCATCGGCTATCCTCGCCATGTGTCATCTTTCCTCAGGTGGGAGCTATTTCTTGCACTCACACAGGCATGCAGTTCTTTGAGTATACGGACAGTAGTTTCACTGGTGGATAGAGTGTGTACGTGGATCAGGAAGGATTATGGTTTGGGAGAACACATTAGATTAATTATTATGGGGATATCCAGGATGAAAAGGTATGCAAATAATTTAGCAGAATTTTTTCGGTGGCCACAAGGCTTTGGTGAATCCTGCTCTAACTTGGTATACTCCTCGCAATTTGACAGGCTGAAGAATTGTTAAGTCAAAAATATATATACTATAATGTTTTAGGATCAGTTTGGAAACAGAGCAGAGTTTGGGTTACTGGGAGTCTAGCTGCATTGTAGAGGGATTATACTCTTTTTGTATTTGGTCGTTTAAAGGCTGGTTATGATATGTACATTTGGACCTTGCATAATTTTTCAGCTGATAGATGTGCACCCACAGAAGGAATTACATGGACTTTACTGTAAAGGCTGAAATGCTGCATTGACATTACTGGAATTGCTTGACTTCATTAAAGTTTAACAATTTGTCTTTGTGTAGCATTCTTCTTTGATTAGGTTAAGGTTTAAGAATTAATTTATTTTATGTCTGACAAAAGGTTCAACAATTATTTACTGAGGAGACATTGCTCAGCATTCTCAAGATGGGCATGCCTAATAGATAGATTACATAAAAACTACAGACAATATCCTGTTGAGGTTCTCTCTTCTTCATATCTGAGAATGATTTAAGCAAAACTTTCTGTCCTTTTCCTAACTCATGTCATTTTTTTTGCTTGCAATCTGCAAACCTCTTGGCTGAAGCTCTCACCATGTTCAAACTGCCACGAACAGTATCCCAAATTTCACACAGTCTAATCAATAATCAGACTAACTGGGGAGAAAAAGAGAGATGGACCAAAAAATCAGCAATACAGGTTTGTACCCATATAGGGTGACATCTTGAAGGATGAATGATACAGGACATTCCTTGCAAACGCAGCTAATAGTAAGCAATTTACTCAATGAAACTGAAAGGAATTGACAGTACAACGCAAATACCTTTCCATGTCCTGATTCACTCTGTCAGTCAAACCGTTAACCTTGGGGTGATAGCCCTATGTCAGATAAGTTTAACACCTCATTTTCCCAGAAAAAAAATTGGCAAAGCCTAGATATGAATTGCAGATTAAGATCCGAAGAAATTAATGTAGGGATCCCATGTAGCCAAGTTATTTCCTTAAGAAATATAGTAACTAAGTCTTATACAGAGGATAGTTTTTTGAAGAGAATAAAGTGAATGCATCAGGAAAATCTTTCAACCATTACTAAAATCACAGAGTACTCCCAAGATGGAGTCAAGTCAGTCCACAGAGATCGATTCCCATGGGTGATGGGACATTTCAATTCGCTGCAAGTCGAAAATCCTTTTGCATTGATTTAGGAATCCGCTGACCTTTTAATGAACCCACAAAAAAATAAACTGGATATGGAATGGATGGTTCTTTTATGTGAATACAACTAGTAGTTGGGGGGCATTCACTCCTTGATTAAGATGTACATTCAGATTATATAAGTCTGCCATGGCATGCTGTAATGTTGTGCATCTGTCAACTGCTTTTTCATATCCTTTACTTCACCCTGCAGGACCCAAATATCTTTAAATACCCATCTTAACTTGGGATCGCTCACTGTATGGTCCAATTTTCTGTCATACCACAAAGAATGAGATAAAAATGAAAATAGATAAAAGGGAAGTAAATACTGAAACCTACATCAGAAAACTTGTAATCTAGTGACAAAACTGAAATGAGAAGCAAAATTAGAGAAAAAATAATCAGAAATGGGTCCGAAAATTCTTAATCTTAAACAAAACTGAATCACAAACAAATTTGGAACTTGTTTGAGGAATGACGTAGTAAACCGAAAAAGTGATGTTTAAACCTTGTGACCCCTAAAATCACTTGATCTGTGACCTCTGCCATTCCTGCTAGTAAGTGCATAGTAACTATTAAACAGAATGTCACGTAAAGAAAACAATATAGCATTGTGGGAGAATTTATATAATCAAATAATATCTTCATTATAATTAAACAAACCCTAACTCTAACCCTAATTAAATAATTGTCTAAGATTATAGTTTTAAAGCACCTTACATTATGGCAAATGAGGAGTCAGTAGGTGAAGGACTGCCAGCAGGAACAGTACTGAAAGACACTACAACACCAATTCACCTTTTTCTGGTGGAGGTGCAGTGTATCCAGAAGGAAGAAAGTGGTCCAGTAGGAAGGCTTAGTTGAAGGTCCTATGTTTCCTCCCTATAGAGCAGAGGATGACAGAGAGTTGCATTTCATAACATTTGAATATTTAGCCACAGTCTAGTTTTGGCCAAGGGCAGAATGGTCAATATGGGTAATCCCTTTACTTACTGGTAATTAAGAGTAACATTTGTTGCTATGGATTCTACTGAGTCTTTGCAATATGATTTATTAAAGAAGGCAATTTAACGAAAATTGTAGAATAGCCCAGAGACTTACCAATAGAAATTTTGAAATGTTCGGTTAAAGTCGGCAGAACCACCAGTCAAGCTACAGGCTCACTTAAAAGATTTATATATGGGCTAGCTTAATTTAGCTTACAATGATAAAGACGCTATTGTTGAAGTGGTTTCTTTGCAGCAATCTTTGCAGAATTTGAAGCCAGATTTGAGGACTTGGGTTATGGAAAATCACCCCAAGTTGTCAAGGCATGAAGTAGAAGTGGCAAAAATCTAGTTCTTGACACAGCATTTGTTCCAGAAACTTGCCAATACAGACCAAGATGTGACAAGCCACGCACAAGTGCTGTGCCAGCTAAGACAGGTATGCCTAAGGTTTAGGGTGTTGATGGTGTTTCTTGCTGTATGGTAGGAGACAAAGGTTTAGATATACCTGGGGTTACAAGGAATAGTTGTGTTCAACCAGGGCACATCAAGTCACAGTGTCCCAGAGATCAGACTAAGCATGCAAACAACCTGTGTTTTGTGCTTGGTAGCTCACAGACACTAATCAGAAAATACATTCTGCATGGGAAGTTGCTTCACAGAAACAAAAATGCAGTGCTCTGGTGTGTGCATAGGGAATGAGATAGGTGGCCAATCATATGCCCTACGAGTAGGGATGCTAGATGTATCCCGATTCTCTGATCAATTAACAGCACTATAAAATTGTGAAGTTTATTCTCCATTTCACCATCAAATATTAGATTTAAGTATCACTCAGGGTGTTAACATTCAGAATGTAATTATCTCTCCTGAAAGTGAAACCACCTCAGATCAGTATTTGATTACTTTTTCTTTAGTTCATGCCATTGCTGATACTGCTTCTGCTAAACTTTAGAACAAAGAGACATCTGTATAGTCAGAGCATTACACAATTTATTGCTGTTCTAAAAAGCAAATGATTTCAACTCATAGATGAAAAGAGACATTGGATAAAGCAGCTCCTGGCAACACAAAGATAGTGAAAGTGCAAACCGACCTTTAATAGTTTAATAATATGATGGACTCTCTTTAATTGTAATTCCAAATATTATGGCCTAAATAGAGTAAAACAAAGTTGCAAAAAAGTCATTCAGTTTGAACATCCTGTCAAATGAAACGAGAAACAGTGCAAAAAGGTTTGGGGTAGCCACCCCGTATACTTGAAAACTGGGATGAAAATCAAAGAAAAAGGCAATAATCTCTCTTTACGGAGTTGAGTCCAGAACAGAAGTGATGTGCGACAAGCAAAATGGCGTTTTTAAAGCCGGATGGAGGAAGTGACAACATCGGGCCCAGAACAGGAAGTGGTGTCATAAGGCCCAGGCGGAATTTCCCATGGTTGGTCTGCAGAAGAAAGAGCTAGTGATAGAAAGAGAAAGTGTCAGTGCACACTGCCACCTCCTGGTCAGGCATGGAATTACCCTCTTTCAAGCCCTTTAGCTGCCTCCCATGCACACGTGTGTGACAATTCAAAAATTAAAGGTACATACCCTCTACAACACCTCTTGTGATTACTACTCCACACTAAACCATAACAGTATAACTACTCTCTGGCTTTATTTAGAATAATCTTGGAATATTATTACTTATTATTTCTTTTTTGGCTGACATATTTACCCAAGGTGACTTGCAACATTTGAGATACAATTGGTTATTTTTGATTTTTTTGTTGGTAAAATGTCTTACTCATGGTCATACGGCATCAGTAGTGGGATTTGAATTCTCTTGACAAATTACACACCAAAAAAGCAAAATAACACATGATAAATCAAATCTCAAGAGGTGTTTCTGGAAGTGGGTTATTTAAAATATGTTAGCAAAAACACAAGTGTTTAGGACTGGATATCTGACATTTGCATTATGCAACATGAGTAAATGAAGATGTTCTTCATGACTTTAATGTTATTGCTTGCTGTTTGTTCAGCATCCATCAGCCTATTGTACCAGGAACTTCATTATCTCCCTTGTCAATAGAAACATGAGATTAAAACTTTTTCGTGACCAATACTAGAAAAAACATGGGGTAACTAACAGATATAAAAATTATCGTTTTACTGTGTAGAGTATGCTTTTAGCTGTTTGACCAATGGAAGATGCTTTATGTGTTTCTCTTCTTCATTGTCAGCCAATCTTGATTTATTGTATATATTAAAAATTTGTATTTTTTTAATTGCTTTGCATTGTTTGCTGATGTATGTATTATATTTGGCATATTTTTTGTTTAACATGCATACCTGCTTTGACATAAAATATCAGTGAGGCCTAATCACTGATTAAATTAATCTCCCAGTTTGAATAATAAGATTGTGACATTAAGAGTTTGTCATTGTTTGAATTATATGGATCAAGCAAAGGAAAATTATTAAGTGTCTGACTAGGACTTGGAGTTGGCTCATACCTAATTTAATTGAGATGCCTGTTCCTGTTGGTTTAAAGAATGTTGTTACATCATCTCTGTTTCGGGTCCATCAGAGTGCATATCAGCAGGAACTGAGACTTGTCACTCAAAGTGATGTTTTTCTAGTTTTCCTGTCTTAGCGTTCTTTTGTATTTCACTGACAGGAGTGGAGCTGTAATGAGACAAAGTCTCCTGGGATTACTGTAAGAGGAGGATTGACCAGGGGATATTCACAAGACCGAAATGTGGTGAGGGACAGGCTGAGGCCAAAACCAGAAAGTTCAGTAGAAACTGGCAAACAACACATGAGAGCAAACTGAAAGTCAGGAACAAAATATACTGTTGTAGCCCGGCCTCCTCTGGTGGCTTGGGTTTCAAATTTCTCTTTTATTTCTTTTTTTCTTCAATTTTGAATCTTTTGTCTATGTTAATATTGTTATTTTTGTTATTTATTTACATTTTCCTGTCTATTTTATTAGTTTTGTGCATATCATTATTTTTATGGATCCATGCCAGTGTTACAATGTTCCAATGTGTGTGGTTCCCCAAGAGAGGTGAGGCCACCTGTCCATTTCTATTAAGGGACTGCCCAGAGTCCTAAAAAGGCCAAGAAAACAAGCAGTCCCTTGCAGTTCATGAAAAGCACTTGGTGAGTTCTTGTGATTGTTATTGGACATTTTGGGATTAATTGGATTTTTTTGAGTTTAATGCCATGTTTTTGACTTTACCGTTGTTGGGTCTTGCCAGCCTTGGGTTACCTTTGTTGTTTAGACAACTCCTCCTGAACCTTAAATGCTCTTCCAAGCTTATTTGTGCTACAGATTATTTTTGAGAAATAAATCTTTTATATTATAAAGATTCTTTATTTGCTTCTTTTTCCTTCGAGCTGAAGATTAATGCATCCCTCCACTTCTGAGACTGTTTGCTGCAGTTTTTGAGACTTGGGGCTTAGGTACTCTCAATTTCATGACAGAAAACTACCATAAACATGAGATATAAACCCGTTGCTTGGCCTTCTTGAAAGAAAAGATAACTACATTAGAATTTTTGTTAGATTTATCCAGTGTAGGGATAACGCTACATTGTGCTGTCAATCATATTTATAGCAGATATCCTGCTGACATCACTGATGTATCGATTGCAGACACATGACACATAAATTAAAGATCTTCAATACAAAATAAATATAAACTTATGATCTTCAGCTGCCATATCCTTCATATTACAAGGCAGGACAACAACACAGCAACACAGGAGCACCGCAGGGTACTGTACTTTCTCTGGTCCTGTTCAGCTTATGTACATCGACTATACTTCCTTAGAAGGCTGGTGTCCTTCAACATCTGCAATAAGATGCTGCAGATGTTCTACCAGATGGTTGTGGTGAGCGCCCTCTTCTACGCGGTGGTGTGCTGGGGAGGCAGCATAAAGAATAGGGACGCCTCACGCCTGAACAAACTGGTGAGGAAGGCAAGCTCTATTGTAGGCAAGGAGCTGGACAGTTTGACATCCGTGGCGGAGCGACGGGCGCTGAGCAGGCTCCTGCCAATCATGGAGAATCCACTGCATCCACTGAACAGGATCACCTCCAGACCGAGGAGCAGCTTCAGCGACAGACTGCTGTCACTGTCCTGCTCCACTGACAGACTGAGGAGATCATTCCTCCCCCACTCTATGCGACTCTTCAATTCCACTCCGGGGGTAAACATTAACATTATTATACAAAGTTATTGTCTGTTATACCTGCATTTTTGTCACTCTTTAATTTAATATTGTTCTTTATCAGTATGCTGCTGCTGGAGTATGTAAATTTCCCCTTGGGATTAATAAAGTATCTATCTATCTATCTATCTATCTATCTATCTATCTATCTATCTAT
>JANRMT010062814.1:37330880-37469685 GCA_026402145.1 Polypterus bichir lapradei
TATCTATCTATCTATCTATCTATCTATCTATCTATCTATCTATCTATCTATCTATCAAAGCTGTATGCTCTCATATGCCACTTTAAGCATCACTGTTTTATTTACTGTAAGTGTTAGCCATCAGAAAGACTGCAGCAGATAAACTCCTTCTGTTGTGAAATGGATTTTCATTCATTTTCTATAATTTTTTCTTTGTGTCTTTTGATCAACAAATACTAGCAAATGGAGTTTCAATAGACCACAAATCTAATTCTACCATCAGAATTTTGATGCATTGTATTGTTCACGTTATGAATATTTATTTTGGACTGTTTCCAATGCCATTTTCTCCACCTGTTGTTTGGTCCCGGCTGGCCTTTGTTAGGGACAGGGTTATGGAGGTCATAACCCCGATGTTACTCACGCATCGGGTTAAAAGGTCAGCAATCAGAACACGTTCTTAATCCGAGTTTTCGCATAATAACCTAATGATCTTTTTATGTGCTATGTTTGATTCTTTTCAGACCTTTTTCAAGTGTTTTATTGATAAAGACCTTTTGCTCCAGTTTTTGGCACCACTTTTTGCTTCTTGTCTTCGTTCTTTTACTTGAGCTTTTTTTGATCTCTCATTTTTGACTTCCATTACATTTTGACTACATCTCTAACTCCCGACAGTCTCATACAATACTCTTTTGCCTTTACACAATTCTTGCTGCTGTGGATACCCCACATGGGTTGCTCTCCCATATTCTCTCCTCTGGCACCTACTATGGTGTTGTATGCAAACTTAACACATTTCATCTTATTTGTTCTCCATCTAAACTGCACACACACAACCACGATCCACTGACAATGCACATTTGCTTAAATTTGTATTGTCTTTACATTCAGTGGCAATATAAAGTAAATTACAATCAGTTATGGGGGAGAGGACAAGTGGACCTAATGAAGTAGCCATTCAGTGTATATGTATTCAATCATATAATAGCATTTACTGTATGGATGTTTTGATGTCAAATACAGAAAAGTAATCACAGAGGAAATCAAGCAATTTAACTTCACCACACTTATAAATGAAAAGAAACAAAATTCTCCAGGGACTTTTAAGAACTCAAAAGAAATTAGGAAAAAGGAGAGATGTGCATTTGTTTCAGGCTTTAGTGACCTGTAGAATCACAGGAAGACACCTGAGTGCTCAGTTCACAAAGTTCACACAGAATTACATTCTGTCTTCCTTTCCAGCTCTCATTAAGTCTAAAGGGGAATCCTCTTCAGTCTCTGCTTTCTCAGTCTCAGCCGCTGATCATACTGGGTGGGCTTGAGGTACAGGCTTTAGAAAGAAAGAAAGCAAAAGTTTTTCAGTTTTCATGTGGCCAGAGGGATAAATTTACTGCTTGTTGCTGCTTTCTGGTGCTGGGAAGATGGTGTGGGATCATATACACTAAATAGATGTTTTGCAATAACAAACTAACAATGTAAATTCAGAAACTGAGACAGCTGGACCCCCTAATTCATTAGATACTTTTTCCTCACACTCCATTCTTCCCTCACTCGTGAACAAGACCCCGAGATACTTGAACTCCTCCATTTGGGGTAGGATCTCTCTCGCAACCCTGAGAGGGCACTCCACCCTTTTCTGGCCAAGGACCATGGTCTCGGATTTGGAGGTGCTGATTCCCATCCCAGCCGCTTCACACTCAGCTGCGAACTGATTTTGTGCTGTTCATGATGTGTAAATATATGCATGTGCCTAGTGGGGTAGTGAGGTGGATGAGGGTGTTGTCTTTTGAGCTTCGATATCCAGGGGCCTATGAGGGTCTTAATCTGGCATTTGATGGATGGATGTACAGTTTTTGTTTCTTTTTTAACATACACAAGCATATTAAGGTTTGATCTTCGTTTAAACAGCACCTTTGACATAAATATGATGTAACTGAAAAAAAGAGTAATGAAAAATTTACTTTGCAATACTCTATTGAATGTAAAATGAACCCATATGCCTGCTCTGTTTGTGTTTAAAGTAAGTACCACTTTGGCTCTAATAGCTGGTATTGTCTGCACAAGTAAGCGTTTCCAGTCTCCAACATGGACTGGGAGAACGTTTTTCTCACTCCTTCAAACAGAATCTGCCATTACAGAACCCTGCATTTCTTCCTTTTCAGCCATGCCTTGGTAGATGTGCTGGTACGTTTAGACTTATTGTCATGTTACAAGATCCCCTTTCAGTTAAGTTTTAATATTTTGACAGATGGTCTCAAATTATCCTTAAGAAGAATTCACAGTGGATTCTAAGATGGTGAGCAGCCCAGGCCCTAATGCAGAAAAGCAGCCTTAAGCTATAGTGTTTCCAATACCATGCTTTACAGTAGTTATCAGGTTCTTCTGTTCAAGTGCTCTCTTTGGTGTTTCACTACACACGTGTTCAGGTACTACGACCAGATAACTCATTCTTTGCCTTGTCTGTCCAAAGCACATTGTTTTATAATTCCTGATCTTTGCCTAGATGTTCATGGGCAAACTTTGCCTAGATGTTCACGGGCAAACTTTATGGCATGATGTTCGTAATGGACAGCAATGGTTTCCTCCTGGCACACCTCTCACGTAGATCTAATTTGTGCAGCTTCTCTCTAAAGATAGACTCATACACTTTGACAACATCAGTGGCAAGAGTTAGCTGTTGGTTCCATGATTAAATTCTGTTGTTCTTAGAGACTTCTTTCACCCTCTTGTGCTCTTCAAAATGCTTCACTATTGACTGTGACAGCCAAGTGAGAACTTTGCTTTCTTTTGAATTTTCTTGCTTTATAGTCATTTCAGGAAGTGTGTTCAGACCAAAGTACTGTATGTGTGTATATCTATTTATTTATTTACTTACTTATCTATCTATCTATTTATTTATAGAGCTACTGTAAAAAGCCAATTTTCCCCTTAGAGACAAATAAAGTTCTATCTATCTGCTCTCGAAACAAGCTTGCTGGGTCAGCATGGCCTGACAAGTTGGCAGTTGTTTGAAATCTTTTTCACTTTTAGATAATCTTCTGGACAGTAGAATGGTTGATTTTGAATATCTTTAAATGACCACAGGGAATCAGGATTTTGGTCTTACATTTCATCTGAAGGACAGGACCATTTTTTCAGCACAGTGCTCCCATTACTGAGCTGGGGTATTGGGATCCACATTCAAACCACAGGGTAAGTGCCCCCTGATGGTCCCACCAACCCCTTTTCCAGCAGTATCCTATGCTTTTTTTGGTTGGTCTCTCATCCATATACTAGCAGTGCCCAAACATGCTTAGCTTCAGGTGGGTGACTCATTCTGATTTGCATGTGGTATGTCTGCCATTCAATTCATGGGGTGAACTTATTCTTTCACGTGACTGTATGTATGGCAAGTCTGACACCCTGGCACTGGCATTTGAGGTATTCTCAGCTTTTTTTGTTGAATGACAAAGTGACCTGGGAGATTAGGAACATCACAATTCTATGGTGAGATGTGCCATTCTTCAATCCTGCACCCTGAGCTGGTCACAATGTGAGCATTCCTAGTGCACAGAGCGTATATTTATAGTATGCGTCTACTGTACCATCTAACAGTTCATTCTATTGCTGGGCACATTATGCATGTTACTTAGTAAGCTATTGTTTAGCATTTACTGAGTAATTGTAGGCTGCACTGCTAATTACTGCATTGGTAATGTGTGACTCAAGAGTAGTGTGACATCTAGAGAGGCGGCCTTTCTGTGAACTAAGTTGCCACTTATTTTTGCTATTTTTGTAATAAAAAATTAATCAACAGCTAAATATAATGTATATGTACATGCAATACAAATTAATTCATTCTAGCACTCTCTTTAGAAATATATTAAATAATAGGTAATGTGATACTGAGTGCTGCAAGCAAGTAATGCACATTCAATTTATCAGAATTTAGACTTATGTTCTCACTGAATGAATGGAACTGTGTCACCCAAAATATAATGAAATGCAGTAAATGCTTTTTGTGAAAGAAACAACATTCAGACATATATACCTATATGTAATTTTTTTTACTGTGTAAGTTAATTTTACATTCTCCACATTTTCTTATATTTACTTGTATGGTAGTCTATTTCCATTTTTGACGCATAGGATTAAATCCTCCCCCGGCTAGGCTCGTATCCAGGAGTAATTGCATCGCACTTATTAAGAAGATCTGCCACATTTCTCTTGAGATTTGAGGTGATTTGGCTGTCTGGTGGTGCCATTTTGACGGATTCAGGACTTTCAAGGAGAGCTTTATTTAATTTTAGCTCTCAGAATCTGTTGGGATTTTCAATGATAATTGATTTCCCACTCTGATTTAAACTGGTGCCATTTCGACAAATTACCGTATTTTTGTTTCCGTGGACAAAGAGCCTGAGTGTGACGCTTTAATTATGTGGTGCATTAGAATCATATGAAGCTGTAGCAAAATGTGCTTGATTGAATAAAGGTTTAGCCTTTGATTCTTGTTAATACCCTTGTTTTTGTAGCAGTGATATAGCAAGATTAAAACTTTATAATGCATAAATGTTGATTCACTGAGTTGTAGTTTGCTATGATTAACAGTACAAGGCTCTCAACTCTTCATTTTTGTGTTATTAGAGGTCAATCACATTTTTATTTAATGCATGTTTAACAAATTACCACTTGTGCTGCCAGTGCCTGATGCCATCTTCCCCATTTTTCACTTGTGTGACATGCTATCTTTTTGTTCATGGACTGAATGTCATTCCCTCCATACTTCAAGGCACTGCTCTTGCAAGCTTTTTTGACCACATCCATTTCATTGTAACTAACCAGTAGTTAAATACTGGAACGCAATGACCATTACATATCATTCTGAGACCACAGGAGGATATGGGAATGAATATTTGAGGAGTAAACTGCAAGACAATGATTATGTTTTTACATTATGTACATTAAATAACCATCAACAACAAATCAAATCAAATTAATAATATATTGAACAATTATGATAAAAGTAAAGTTGAATAAATCAGACTCTGCATCTGCATAAATAAGAGGTATAGTACCACTTCCGGTTAGCGGAACCAGACTAAAAGTTGATAGAAATCTACATTTTGTACTTAATACTTGTATGCAAAATTTGGATTACCTAATTGAAAGCGTACTCAAGTTACCGTGTTTACATACACATACACAGACAGACACACAGATTTAATTCCAAAATAGTATTTTCAAACTCGGGGAGGTCTAAAATGTCGAGATTCATCAAAATCTGGAAATCAAATTTTTGGACGATTACAATAATTTCCTTATGAGAAAGTAAATCGGACTCAGTTGGGTCTAAAACGTTGAAATGGAATTCGTCATCGAATTCCTGGACAATTACAATACTTTCCCTATACTTCGTACATGAGAAAGTAAAAAGGTGGGTTTTTTGTGTTTTTTAACGATCCTTGGTGTTAGCTTGGCCTATCTTTATTGGTAAAAATTCCAGATTTTTGATGCATAACGGTAAAATTCTGTTTCACTTCTTTTTTTCCTGGCTCTTAAAAGGGTAAAAATAGGAGGATGCCAAGTATTGATTTTTATGGTACACCATTAAACATACGGAACTGACTGCACAGGACAGTAGTAATTTAAAGTAAGAAGGAATCATAAAAATTACCCTAATTGTAATAAGAAGACAAGACTCTAGCCTGGAGGACAGGAATCAAATGGGCATTGGACAGAGCATGAGACAAAATCATAGATTGAGAAACAAATAAAGAGTGTCAATAACCAGTAAATTTCAAATAGCCTAAACCAAAATGCAACACATGAATCAAATCTGATAAACAGAAAAGGACATCTTGGCCAGAGAGGTCCTTATCAATAACATGAAGGTTTTATGTTTTGATTTATCCACAGATTTGGACATTATACAACACTGAACTTTATAACACCACACATTGCACATTGCAACATCCTGGCCACCCCGTATCACAAACAATAATCCATGGGGCACTCAAAATAAAAACAAAATGGCTCCTCTGAAAGACGTATTTCTCAAAAACATCCAAAAGTTTAAAAATCTGACCATTGAATCTCTTGACCTCTAATTCCTCCAAAATAATATCTCCAATATGTTTATAGATCAAGGAAAAGGCTGTAAAATGTTAAACAATATCCAGATCATGACATATGTTACCTTCTACATACTGTATGTATAAAACATATTTTGATAGAATCTATTCCACTGCCTATGAACTGTCGTATGAGGGGAGAGAGGATATTAAACGTAGGTAGATCAAGCTGTTTAAATTTTCACCACATTTATAAACCAGATAAAAAAGGGGATTGGACTAGAAATTATGCAGGACCTCCAATAGCCTGTCCCTGAGTGAAAGAAAATCAAAAGGATTAATGACAGCACAACCTGGGCTACCTCCTGTTCTATTTTTATTTATTTATTTATTTATTTGAGAACTGTCTGTTCCAAAACCTAACATATCGAGTGACATTTAGAAAAAGTCAAATCTCAAACAAATCTTTGTGTTCTTTTTAATACAATTACAAACCAACTATGTGAACTACATTTATGACTGTCATAAGGTAGGCTAATACATTTATTTTGTCATCTTCAGGTGAATCTAAATAAGCTCACCACATCCCCATAGCCCATCAATGCTCTTCTATACACTTTGCAGTGAGGCGAGCCACTTGACACTATATCTCTTGACCATCAGCCATGCAGAATCTCCATAGATATGTGTCCCTGGCACAATACTAATCTGGGAATCATCTCCACCATCCATCCATTCATCCCTTCTTCCACTTTCCAAAGCCTTTCCATGCAAACATCTGGCACAAGGCTGTAACAATTCCTAGTCAGGGTTCCAGTCCATCGTAGGGTGAACACACAGACACATACATAGACCAAATTAGCACCGCTAATCCACCAAACCTACATGTCTTTGAACTGTGGAAGGAAACCAGAGTACATGGAGAAAACCCAAGTATACATTGGGAGAACATGCAAAGTCCATGCAGGGAATCCCTGAAACATGAAAAAAACAAACTCCTTGCCGCGAGGCAACAGCACTACCACTGCACCACCGGTCCGCCCACTCATCTTCTCCATCTCTTAGGATATGTATAGAAATTGCTGCTGGACACATTCATATTAAAAATATGTCTTTTCTGATTACCAACATAAACAAAATCCTGATTTCACAAATTTGTTAATGGTGAGCAATAAAAAATGACTGACCCCCTTCCTCAAAATCTATGTGCCCCATAAGTATGAGCGTAATGGTATCCAGCAGTGACCCCACAAGCAGAGTTATGGACCATTATGCAGGACTGGTTGTCTAAGTGAGCCAGGAGCTTTGTATTCATTAATTGGAGCAGCACACATTTATGAATTCTGATAGATGGAAAGTCTCCACCCCAAACCTCTTGTAGAGTATTGCTTTTTGATTGGATCTGTATTTTTTTTTTGCTCACCATGAAAGATATAATATAAATTCAAGATGGACATAACATAAAATGCTATATCTGTGAAATGTTGTTTCATTTAGACTAGCAGACTTCCTGCCTTACTGATGTGATGGTGTCCACAATTACATTTCAAGGGACTTGACATCAAGGCGGTTTCATTTCTTGGCTTACTGAGCTTACAGTCTTTCTCCAGCTAACATTTCCAGACAATTAGACATGAAGTGAATCCTGGGCAAAATCCATGGTAGCAATCAAAGTGTGAAAATAGAGGGATTAAGACAGATGTGCATGTTCTTGATACTTTTATTCACCTGCTTGCCTCCTTTGTGTTTGCATCATGAGTCATAAGAAATGTTTGGAGATTTAATAGACCAACTGTGCTTCTCCTCCACTTTTTCCTTACTGCTCATTTAGTCTTCATGTGATCACGTGTTAAATATCAGACAGAAGACTTCAAGAAAGTCAACAGCGAGTGAGACACACACATTAGAGCACGTCACATCTTCTTTCCTGAAGTGAACACCTTGTATCCCTGAGCTAATTCCCAACAGCTTCAGATTTTATAGTCATTATATTTCATCTTTCGAGATCACATCTTTCAAATGCTTTTATCTGCCTTATTATTTTTTCTGAAGGTCTGTCCCCCTCAGTTTAATGTGTTAAAAGCATTTACTGAATTTCCACATTTTGCCAGACAGACAGTACTAATGCATTTCTAATAGGAGAGCTTTATGCATTTTTAAACATTACATCTTGTAGTTGCTGCTTCAGTTTTCGCATAATAGGCTGCATGATTAAAATAAAACGTCCGCTTGTGCCCTTAGCAACAGATTTACTTGGTGGGTGGGTGGTTACAAATACGAAGAGAAAATAAACATAATTAAAACAACACTAATAAGACTTGTATAGTGTTAATATTCATTGTGGCATGTGGCTGGGGGTGGCACCCAGCCGAGACGCCCAGGAAGACAGGAGGAGGGCTCAGGCCTCCTCCAGACCATGAGGGGGCGACCGCCCTGGTTCCTTTGGGGGCCACGGGTACAGAGCTGGGAAGCTCAACCCTGTAGTGGCCCGTGGTCACCACCAGGAGGCGCCCCCATGCCTGGAGTCCCTGGACCTCAGCACTTCTGCCAAAACCGGAAGTGCTGGGGGGAAGATGAGTGGGGACACCCGGAGTGCTTCCGGGTACGCAGCCGGCACTTCCGCCACACTGGGGTGTGTTCGTGGGAGATTGTGGAACACACCTGGAGCACATCCAGGTACAGATACAAGGGACCGCCTCCCTTCATTCGGAGCTGGAGTCGGGTGGAAGACAGACAAGGTCGGTGAAGAGAGAGAGAGAAGAAGGCGGTCTGAAGAAGAGGCAGTGTGGTTTGGCCTGGACTTTGGGGAAGATTGGGGTTTGTGGCGCACTGAACTTGTAAATATTGTGTAAATAAATGTGTGGTAGTGACTTTAAACATGTCTGTGTCCGGGGCTCATTCCACATCATGTATAAAAACACACACACACACACACACACACACACACAGACATACACACACTTTGCATGGAATATCAAAACTATATTTGTACATTGCAAAAAAATAACATCAAATGAAATTTAGTTACATCCAATATACACTATGTTCATACTAAAATAGACAGACATAAAATGGATGGAGTACTTAACCTCCTTAGTGTTAGAACCGAGCGTCACTTGTGCTGTGAAAACAGTGTTAAAAGTGCTAGGTCCAAGTGTCACTCTGGCAACTGTGTTAGACCCAAGGATTACTCGGGCTGTAAAAGTGCTAACAGTGTTAGTCCCTAGCATTACTTGGGCTACGGTTTAGACGTGTCTTATGTAAGCATCAGGCCTGAATGTTACCTAGGCATCTTCTCCTAGCTCATAATGGTGTCTCATAAGAAACTTTTTTCAGCAGTGATATTGAGGAGCCTCTCATCAGCAGTATTGACGAAATGAACCTGTCTTCGGGCAGTGAAAGTGAAACGGACAGTGAAACTGAAAGCAATTCTGATGAGTCTACAAGTGACGATCACGTTTGGGTTTCTTTTGATCCTTCAAATAAACCAGCATCACCTCATTTTGATTTTGTGGGGCAGCCAGGAATAATTGTGAATGTTGATAGACAAGATCCACTTACTTACATTAAGTTATTTCTTGATGATGATGTGTTTGAAAGAATTGTTGAGACAAACTGTTATGCTGAACAATGTTGTGTAAATGACCGCTCTCTAAAGCAGTTTTCCCATTCAAAGATATACCACACAAAAGACATATTTTGACAGTATATACTGTATTATAATCATCATCATTATTATTATTCATTTCTATTATTTTATTATTATTATTATTCATTATTATTATTTTTTGTTTCATTATTATACTTTTTACACTCCTGTCTTTGTACTTCTAGTGTTTTGCACGTTTTACTGTAGAAAGATGAGATTTAATAAAAATGTAATTTTTCAAGCCAAAACATGCAATGCTTTTTACATGTTTTTTTGAGAAAAACTGGAACACTAAGGAGGTTAAATGGAAACCTAATCTAAATCATACCCTTCTGTAAGTCTCCGATTTTGTTAAAATTAAGTCAATCAATCAAATACTTTCAGATGGAAGGCCTCTAAGGACTGTAGTGTGTTATGCACAAGAAATAAAATGCAGGTGCTACATAAATTGCCCTTGTAGTGTGTGACAGTGGAGTTGAACACACTAAACTCATATCTGTTGGAATATTTTTCTCTGCTTGCTGTCCTTGGTCTGAGTTGCACACTCAGTTGCTGTCTATGTGGTGTTTGGGTCTGAGTAGGTCTTTTCTTGGATATCCTGTGACAGTTTTTTTCTCACTTGCTCAAAGATGTACTTGTGGGGCTAACTGTCATCTCTGAATTGGCCCATATAGCTGAGAGGTGTGTGGGTGAGTGTGTAAGGCCTACAATGGGGATTAAAATATGCTCAGAAATTAAAAATATGAAAAGGAGAAATTAACTGAGTTAAAGAACTACTCACAATTGCATTTTATTTTTCTAAAACATTGAATTGTTAATGTTCCTTTGCTGTTATTTAACTTTGCTGTGTATTGCAATATTATGATGAATGTATATTATAAATCTGTTTAAGGATGATTCTAAATTGGTGAGTTTCCAGCAGCTCCGTATATCTATCTATCTATCTATCTATCTATCTATCTATCTATCTATCTATCTATCTATCTATCTAAAGAAAAAAGCAGTTTTCTAAAAAATAAGCCACTATAACTCCCCAGATTTTTAGCAATGTGATCACTGAAAAGAATTTCTTGCTTGGGCTATCTGAATTGGGATGGGGGTAGTGTTGACCAGAGTGGGCCAGTTTACAACTTAATTACCTGCATAAGGTTTCTTAGTTATTTATTTAAAACTACATTTGTGCATCCTTTGAAATGGGTGAAAATGCTCACAAGGCTGAACTTGGGGTATATTGGTGGGAAAATCTGCCTGGGCTTTTTCATTTGCGGGTCAGGGGCAACAGAGCCACAGTAAGAGGTGGTTTACATGCTGCAGATGTGCAATCTCTTCTCTCTCTCTCAATGCCATTCGCCATCCTGAGGAGGCCATCTCTCTCGGTGTTCATATTCAGACAGGTCATGCTGTCTGTTTCTGCTACTTCATGCAAAGGCCACGCAGGAGCAAAGACCAAGTTGGACCACAGACTAACACAAGAGCCACCTGGTAAGTTAAGCATATTGGATGCTTAACATGGATCAGGTTTTATTATTACTTTGCCAACATTTGTACTCTTCTTGCTTTTATGTTTGTGTAAGTGTGTAACTTTTTCCCCTGTCTGTTTTAGTGCTCTACCTTGTTGCCAGATATAAAAAGTAGTGCTACATATTAGGGCTATAGCAGAGATTTGTGTGAGATAGTGTGCCTGTGGCATTTGCATTTTAGATAAATAGATAATATACTTGCGTTATCGGGTGGGGTGTAGGTAGTGTGACGGAGCAGCTGCAGCGGCAGATGTGGAGACAGTCGCACTTGTGGGATTGACTTGTTCCCTCATTACCGCTGGATCCATAACTGCTGCACCTGAATCCCAAAGGATTTTAAATGGGAACTGAGGTACTGTAGAAGGAAGGAAAAAATAAAAACAAAGACAGACACAGAAATGTGAGTGAGCACAGCATCGGGTGCAGTATGAGGGTAAATGAGGCAGAGCAGTTGGTAGCCCTGCAGCAGTGTGATCTGTGATCTGTGCTCCATGGGATGGATTGTTCCACACTAAATTAATGGAGAAGCGGGTACAATGGTGGTAGAGTCCTTCCTAGGGATCCCAAAAAAAGAGTGCATGGGGGAAGATGGGAATTCAGCCATCTTTGAGCAGCCTGTCATACACTGACTGAAGCAGCCAAGATGGGAGTCAGACGTGAGACCATAGTTGCTTGTGCCTCCACCACTTGCAAGACCAGTTGGGTGAGCTGTGGAGTCAAGGAAAGTAGAGGGCACGCGCTGGGCTCTGAGAGAAGGTGTAAGTAAAATAGAGGACTTGATTACCGTGTGTTTTTATTACAGTTTTATTATTGATTTATTATTTGATTTTAACTCTCAGACTTTCACATATTTTATGGATTATTTATTTATTTATTTATTAAAGATTTCTGAACATCGCTTTTGGGTACTACTGTTTGTTTTAAATAAAAGCACTTGACACTTTGCACCAACTCCTTGCTGACTGTGTGTGTCTTCAGTGGTCCGGTTCATCCTTGGGTACATTATCAGCGGTTCCGCGTTTAAGAGGCTCCTTGAATGTTTTTTTATGTTCTGCATATTAAAGAATATAAAGGAGAGAATAAGGTTACCCAAGGACCCTACCATGACAAAACACACCCCATCTAGAACTGGTACCTCCTGGGGACTAAGTACTCCTAGAATAGGCACCAGTTCCTAACAACACTGAACTATATACTTAAATTAGAAATTGGTTAGAGCAAGCAAAAAATGTGGAATGTTTTGCGGCTGTCAAGCATTTTGGTGCAATTTGCTAGAACTGATAAACTTTCAGGCCTTGGTATGAATGGGTTTGGGTGAAAAACTAAATATGCCCTACAAACAATACACCATTTTTCATTGGGTTAATTCAAGCCTTGTGCTTGAGGCTGGCAGGATAGATGCCATTCCTATCCAACTCTGTAATGATGTATGAAAGTTTAGAAAATGAATGGAACAATCAATTACTTGTGATTAAAAAAAAACTATTTATTTATAGAATATGATATTTACAAAAATAGTGTGTCATGGTGCTACAGTGATTAGCACTATTGCCTTGCAGCTGCAGGGAAATGGATTTAAAGTTTACCCTTGTCAATACCTGTGTGAAGTTTTCATATTCACACAGTGACCAGGTGAGCTTTGTCTGCGTAGGCCTGTTTGCTCCCACATTGCAAAGATGCGAGTGGCCATACAGCAGGACACACACAAGTAACTATTATGTTCAATCTAGAAGTGCTAATAGTTCTGATTATTTCAGAACTCTGTAAAAATTCCTAGGTCCAGGACAAAATCAAAGCAAGTAAGGTGATTTACCCAGGATCTATCTATCTATCTATCTATCTATCTATCTATCTATCTATCTATTATATAGCACCTTTCAGGTTGCCAGTTTGAATCCTGTAAATGCCAGAAATGACTCTACTCCATTGGGCCCTTGAGTAAGGCCCTTAACCAGCAGTTGTTCCATCCCGGGTATGACGTTAACCTGCATCCAGCCCAGCAAGTAAGTCCTACAACTTGCAACTTGCACTACAGCCAATGTAAAAAAAAAAAACTTACACTGCTTCATTCCATTTGAACTAGTGTGGAGCTGAGGTGTCACTTACTGCATGGCTGCACTCGGGTCCTAATTTGGGATCCTGAGGTGGTTCGTCATGTGGTAGGTGAAGCAAAGTACTGTATCATGCTCATAACCTCCATATCTATCTATCTACCTATCTATCTATCTGTCTATTATGTAGTGTTTATCAAGACAACAGGTAGTGACGATGTTTGCATTTTGGTCAGTAAAAATGCTTTACTTATTTTTAAGAAGATTAATAGGATCAATGAATGTTTGAAATTCATATTTAAAAAGTAAGAATTTCACTACTCTGTACATGTAACGATACAACTTCTACTGCTGCTACCTTCTCCACTCTCTGTTAAATAAAGATGGCAAAGTGATTTGCAGAGCGATGACATATTTTTGGTTCCCCAAAGAATTATCCAGGAAGAACCTTTTATTTAAATCAGTAACAGGCTTTGTAACTATCCATAAATAGATGATAACAGATATATGAAATACATAGATAGATAGATACTTTATTACTCCCAAGGGGAAATTCACATACTCCACCAGCAGCATACATAAAGAACAATATTAAATTAAAGAGTGACAAAAATGCAGGTATAACAGACAATAACTTTGTATGATGTTAACGTTTACCCCCACGGGTGGAATTGAAGAGTTGCATAGTGTGGAGGAGGAACGATCTCCTCAGTGTGTCAGTGGAGCAGGACAGTGACAGCAGTCTGTCACTGAAGCTGCTCCTCTGACTGGAGATGATCCTGTTCAGTGGATGCAGCAGATTCTCCATGACTGACAGGAGCCTGCTCAACGCCCGTCGCTCTGCCACTGATGTCAAACTGTCCAGCTCTGTGCCTACGATAGAGTCTGCCTTCCTCACCAGTTTGTCCAGGCGTGAGGCGTCCCTCTTCTTTATGCTGCCTCCCCAGCACACCACCGCGTAGAAGAGGGCACTCGCCACAACCATCTGATAGAACATCTGCAGCATCTTATTGCAGATGTTGAAAGACGCCAGCCTTCTAAGGAATTATAGTCGGCTCTGTCCTCTCTTGCACAGAGCATCAGTATTGGCAGTTCAGTCCAATTTATCATCCAGCTGCACTCCCAGGTATTATATGTCTTCACCCTCTGCACACAGTCACCTCTGATGATCACGGGGTTCATGAGGGGCCTGGTCCTCCTAAAATCCACCACCAGCTCCTTGGTTTTTCTGGTGTTCAGGTGTAAGTGGTTTGAGTCGCACCATTTAACAAAGTCTTTGATTAGCTTCCTATACTCCTCCTCCTGCCCACTCCTGATGCAGCCCACAATAGCAGTGTCGTCAGCGAACTTTTGCACGTGGCAGGACTCCAAGTTGTATTAGAAGTCTGATGTACTGTATATAGGCTGAACAGGGCCAGAGAAAGTACAGTCCCCTGCGGCGCTCCTGTGTTGCTGACCACCATGTCAGACTTGCAGTTCCCGAGACGCACATACTGAGGTCTGTCTGTAAGATAGTCCATGATCCATGCCACCAGGTATGAATGTACTCCCATCTCTGTCAGCTTGACCCTAAGGAGCAGAGGTTGGATGGTGTTGAAGGTGCTAGAGAAGTCCAGAAACAAAATTCTTACAGCACTACTTCCTCTGTCCAAGTGGGAGAGGGATTGGTGTAGCATATAGCGTATGCGAACTGCAGAGGGTCGAGGGCGTAAAAAGGAACCTTGCTGTATACAATAACAGAAGTTAAGTTAAGCTAAGTTCAGGTCTTCTCTAGTATTCTGCTAGGTAGCCTACCATGCATTGAAGATTTCTGTTATGTTCACATATTAAGAAACATTTTGATGACTAAAGTACCACATGCATATCTATCTATCTATCTATCTATCTATCTATCTATCTATCTATCTATCTATCTATCTATCTTATAGTGCCTTTCACGTTTATTCCTGTATCACAATGAATGCTGTTACTGTATATTAAGTTCTGCAATGCTAGTATTTCCTATTGTTTTATGAATTTATAAAAATAAAATAATTTATATAAATCTTATGTCCAGTATTTATATTGACAAATTTACAAATAAATATAGTACATTTGAATATGCCCTCCTTTCCACAGTAAGAACACTCTTGTATGGTTTCATATTTGACAAACTAAGAATCTGGCATTTTAATATGAGTTATTTATTTTCATGTTATCTTTCACAGTTAAGTGTTACGATGCTTTTTGTGGAGGGTGCAGGAGTTAAATTTAAACTGAAACCCTACAAGATCACAGTTCATAAAATTTACATGAAATTAGAAAGTCGGTTTTTGTGGCCCACTGCATGTTTTGACCTCATATTCAAACGCGTTGCTGCGCGAGGACTAAAGGAGGTCTGGCGCCAGCAGACAGGCTAAAATAGTTTCATGAAAACATGTTTTAAAAATAAGCAAGGAGAATTGAGGTTTGAAAACATTTCCCTTGATTGACAAGCCTTTTCAAAATAAATAAGGATCACATATTTTTGATAGCTGTGACTATTATTCCATCTATCCATTCATTTTGCGAAGTCACTTATTTTGGCACAGCAACATTAAGCAGAATGCAGAATCCAACAAAAGCACAACAGTTGCAGTTTCACTGGAACAGTTATTTTGTGATATAGATGGAGACGAGTATAACTAGAATGAACCCTACAAATAAGCACAGGAGTGGCAGAAATTCACTCCGAGCTTTTGGAAGTGTTAGGTAGTAGTGCCTAAATATCCTGCCTTTCTAGCTAGCAAAAGTCACACAGTCCAAAATGTGGCAGGAACATTTCATTTGTCTGCAGCTTCTCTGACTTGGCCCTTCTTATTTCTCATTTTTTATGAATTCATTATACAGAGCAATAGCAGATGTTACCGTGGGTAACAGCAAAATGTTATTAAATTTGCTTCTGTAAGCTCTTTCAGAATTCTGCCTGCATTGATGGAAAGGTTTAAAATATTCCATTCTCTTCCAGCCCCAGGTGTGGAAGGTTTGTAATTTTTTTTTTTTAATACTAACAAATTCTTTTGAGGCCATGAAAACAAACCAGTAAAGGGGTGAATTGGCAATGAGAAATCTATCACCACACACTTTGTGTTTTGCAAGCCCTTGAAGATTGGATTTCAGGCCATTCATAGTGTCATGTGCCATATGGTGTCCACGAATCATTTTATTAGCAGCCGTTCAGCATTTATTATTTATCAGTAGTTGCTCATCTCCACACGCCTCTTTAAGCAATAAACCCATGCGTTTGCTATAGAAATACTTTTTAGAATGCAATAAAAAAGTCAGTTGTGAATAACAAAACCATCACAAACATCGGAACTTTCCTTCTACTTTCTGAGCCTACATTTTCTATTGTATGGGCTATTAGCCTAAACTGTGGTAATGGTGTGTGACAAGGAAATGGTTAACATGAAGATGTTGCTCTGAAAATAGGTCACAGTAAGAAAGAAAGAAAGAAAGAAAGAAAGACTTTGTTAACCTGTGACTAACAGTGTATTAGCACAAATGTCAAACCACAGTTACAACTAAGCATAAACAAGAATAGAAATAAACTGAAAGTAGTGACACTTTCCCATCAGTGTACTTAGGATATGGTGGGCTCAGGGCTTTTTATACACACATTTTTTAGTGATTTTACTGATGGCAGTTTTCTGGTTTAGAGTCCATTCAGAAAGTAATCAGCTACAGAGAGGGTGCCAGCCCTTTATAGACCCTTCTTCAAAATTAAATTAGCAAAAAATAAACAACTTAAATTTAGTCTTATATAAAAATGCAGGCTTTTATTTTAATGTGTCCATCTATCCATCTTTTTAACCTGCTTTATTCAGGGTAGTGTTGTGGGGCAGCTATACCAGCAATCTCATAACAGGGCAAACATAAACATTAATACACACACACAGGCCAGTGCAGCATGGTTATTGGAAGAAATAATAATTGTAATATATTTTCCACTCATCGAACGCTTTTGGAAACAGGTTAGCCTCAACAGCATCAGGTACATCGTTAAAACCAACCCTGGACAGAGGCTTCAGTCCATCACGGAATACAAATCAATACAGGCACACAAGGAGCCACTAAACCTCAGTGTACTTGGGATTTGGGAGGAAAACCAGAGCACTTGAATAAAATTGTGGAGACCAACTACTTCAAGCTTTTCCTTTTTAACATTGGCAGAAGGCAACATATCCCCATTTTCTTTCTTTGTATGGGAGGTTTGGTGTAGTGGTTAAGGCTTTGGGCTTCAAACCCTGAGGCTGTGTGTTCAAATCACGTTATTGACACTTTGCCACCATGAGCCACCATGTCACTTCACCTGCCTGTGTGCTAATTGGAAAAACAAAAGAAATGTAACAAATTGTATCTCTCGGATGGTGTAAGTTGCCTTGGATAAGGGTGTCAGCAAAATAGGTAATGTAAAATTGAATACAAATACAAGTCAACGCACACAGAGTGAATGGGTGCAGGATTCAAATCAAGGAATTTAGGAGCAGTGAGGCATGGGAGTAAAAACAAGTCTTCATGTCTGATTTGGGATGGAATTACTCTGATGAAACTTTAATTTATATTCAAGTTTCAACTTTCCTGCTGTTTTGCCACTGGTACGGGCTCTGCCTGTTTATATCTGCGGTGCATTGCTGGTCTTTTACTATTTTGCTCAATTAGGTTGGTGTCACACTAAATGGCTTTGAGTCAGAGACCGTTTCAGTTTCTGAATCTCATTGCCTTTGAGGGGCTCAATAAGATTACACCGTAACAATGGTTCATCCTAGTTTTTTACAGAATAGAAAGAAAGAAAGAAAGAAAGAAAGAAAGAAAGAAAGAAAGAAAGAAATGGTAAAAAAAACAGACAAAAAGCTCAGACTTGCATTTATCAGACTGTAAAACCTGAGACCATTCCTTCTAAACAGCCCATTGACATTGATGTAGACTTGGTCCCCAAAGATGTCAGCAGATTTGCTATTTGCCAGCAGTGGTCCTTGCCCTGTATGAGTTTAAGATGTGATTGTGTTCTTTTTCTGGTAGGAAAGGCACAGTTTTTTTGTCTTGATTGTTGTCTATAAAGTATAATATTTAACATTTTATGATTTTTTGTGTTCAATGACCTTTATACACTTGACCCCGTCAGGACAGTGTGTCCCTGTATATAGTAATGCTGTAGCAACTGCTGCAACATAACCATACAAATGGCGACATACAAATACAACAACAGATTTCCAAAAACTAAGTGCAGAAATGAACTAAAGAGACAACAAAAACTTTAACAGAAATGGGAAATATTGAAAAGATGTGAAAATAAATTTAGAAAAGAATGATTACTATGACGACAATAGAAGACTAAGGCTCCTTTCTTTTTTGTTTGCAACTTTTTAGTTACAGGTGAAGCTTTAAATCTAAAAAAATGGTCCTACATTCTACAATTAAGTATTTTCTTAATATTAGATTTATTTCGGTTTGGATTAGTCTCCTCTTTTGTTAGTCAAATTAAAATTCTGGTTTAGTCTTTCTCCACTTTTAAGAGTTTATTTTGATTGGTTTATAACATTGTTGTCTGTCTTTAGGTATTTTGTGTTGGATTAGACTCATTTGTTTATGGGGTTTTGTTTTTCTCCTGAATTTGATTATCCTTAAATTCAGCTTTTGCTTCTTTCTTCTCCTCTTTCCATCTTATTTGAGCTTCTTGTGGTCCACGTTTTCTCATGTCTTTGATGTCTTTGATTATTGTATTTAGTTTCTACTCTAGTAAGTTAATTACTTTCATGCATAATTACTTTTCCTTCTTGGTTTTGATCATTAATTCCTGTTTGTGTCAAATATTACTATTATTTAAAGCTTTGTAATGTATAATTTTCAGAACTTTCATTTCTTATTTAGTTTATGCTGGGTTGGTATTCAGTTAGTCGATTTAGATCTAGGTCATTAATTTCATGTGATTCTGCTTAGTTTAGGGGTGAGGATAAGTGACCTGTTTTCTGGGTCTATTCTTTGTTCTCAAGAGCCTTTGATGTCATTCACAACCTTCACTAAATAGTTGGAACAAATGGCCATTACCGCTGATGAAAGAGTGACCACCATGGAAAACAAATGTAAAACTCTTTGAAGGTTCAGATTTTTAGAATTTTTGAGGGATTGGAAAGTACAGATTCTATGAAGTTAAAAATCCTTGCAAATGATATTGTAGTGTCTGGGCCACAATTGATGGATTCGCTCCTCTTTACATGGCCCTTCAAGGTGGTTCACTATCCTTTAAAATGGACTGCTTACCTTTTGCCACACTAGTTGGAAAAGCAGGCATGTTTGCTGACTGCCATTTATATAGGTGCCCCTGCCATTGGTGATGTAATGCCAGCTCAAACTTGGGTGCCTCATCACTGGCTGATGTAACTTGCCAGTGCGTTACATATCCCTGTCCCCAGTGACAACTTCCAACTTCTTGCAAGACTTGTTGAAACAGCAGTGTGGTCTTCTCTCTCACTTCAGTTGTGCAGCTGGTGACGAAGGCGCATCAGCAGGAATCGTGAGTGCTGTGTTGTCAGGCGAATTGCAACAGAGGCTAATAATGCCAGTCAGTTGTAAGCAAGCAGGAAAACCTCCTTGTGTGGGGATGCAGACATATTGGTCTCTCAGCTCTTTTACATCGCTCAACTAGAGCTGCACACAGCGTTCCAGGTCTGGATCTCAGCTTTGAGACTCTCCCTCCCCTTCACAACGCCTCTACGATCAGCCTTTTCCTTTGCCTACAGAGTTTTACCACCGGCCCTGCTTCTCGCAGCTCACTTGGGGTCAGTGGCAACTCAATCTGCCAAAACCTTTCCCCAGCTCCATGAGCCTGAAGCCCTGCCACATCTGTGCACTCAGGTCAATAGACCTTAGTAGATGGAGAAGCTGTGGTGGAACTGCAGAGGTGGCAGTCTATCAGCTGTCTCCCCCACTGTTCTTCTGCTGCAAATGGCACTCCACATTACAAATCTAAGCCTCATGACTCCCCAGCAGCTCCTCTGAAAAGCCAAGCAGGTCTGTTTTATGTCTCCAAGGTACTTGTTGCTCTGTTATGTCAAACTATAAGTGTTCTCTTCTGACACCAATATGGTGTTGGTACCAAGAGCTGCAATAGACGGGTTCTCTGCTCTTAACATGGCTATCTGGGGTATCTGGCTATGCTGAAAAGGACTGCTCACCGTTTGCAGGACTAGTTGGCAAAACATGTGACTTTACAGGTTTGCCATTTATATAGGCACCCCTGCCACTGGTGATGTAATGCCAGCTCATGCTTGAGAGACTCATCCCTGGCTGATGTAACCTGTCACTGCCACTACAGTATTAAGAAAAAAGAAGAAACTGAAAGAACGTATTGTATACCTGGTAAACGCTCGCTAAGCGCTTTCATCAAGCAATTTCTTAAACTTAGAGAAAAGGAAATGTTTTACTCCATACTAGGGAGAAAGTAAATTAATTTGTTAGAATTATTTTTTCTTTATTCTAGCCCTTTTTGCCCCCACACAATAGGTTATGAGGACCACAACAGATCTTTAATATTTTGCTACAAGCTGGGAAAATGCAAAGGACCAGGATAAAGACATAGAAAACAAAGCCAAACATTGAAACCAGAATGCCAGAATACTTAATGTTAAACCTAATACATAATCCTAAATTGGAAATCAACTAACAGTACTTGAGATCCTAATTAACCAAAGCATCACATGACTACGATCTATTTTTCGAGTTTGTATTCCCAAGCTCAGGTGATCTGAAAGCGTCTGATTCTAAACCTTTATATCATTTGACCTGTGATGTCACACAATGCACATTTTCAGTTGTTCTACATGACAATGCAGCTGAAACTGCTAACAATATTAACTCAAAATGTCAGCAGCAATGGAATCCAAGATTGTGTTGCAGGAAGATGCAAAAATATTTTAACATCTTCACAACAATGTTATTCATAAAATTTAACAAGAGGATTTAAGGATTTGGCGTGTAAATTCACAATTACTTATTAATCCAAAAATAGCATTATTTTGAGGAAAATCAGATGTGATACAAATATGCAATGATAACTCTATTCTGATCACTTGTACAGCGTTTCTGGAAATGAATGCCTTGTATTATCTAAAACTAAAAAAGTTACAATTCCCCCATGATGAATAGTGTAAAAGTTCTTCAAAATTTGGCAAGAATGTATTAATTATTAATACTGTCTTAAAATAAGCTTGCCAGATTTCTATTTTCTTTTGATGTTTTAATGTACATTAGAAATTATTTCATAACAGGCTTTTTCTTCGCACAGCTTTCAAAATTAGGTAGGGTGGGCTGTTAAGTGCTTATTAGGAATCTTAATTTGTACTGATTGCATTTTTGATTTTATTATGTTTTACTTATTTCTAATGTGATTGTTCAGCTTGATTAAACTCTGTAGGACAAAAAAGAAGCAAAACCAGGTTGCAGGCCTAATTCCTGTTCCTGGTAACGTCAAGTACTACGGTGTTTATTGATTTGGAGAAGGTTTATGATAGACTGCCACAACAGGCAGTCTGGAGATGCACAAGAGAGAAAGCAGTACCAAGAAAGCATGTGAGGATTGTCCAGGATATGAAATAGGGAGTGAGAACTTGGGTTAAAAGCTGTGTTGGGGTATGGGACAAGATCCCAGTTAGAGTAGATCAGCTCCAGGGACCTTCTTTAATTCCTTACCTCTTTGATATGGCTATGGATCAAAGGAGATAGACCAATCCCCCGGTGCAGGCTATTTGATGATGACATTGTGTTGTGCAGCACCAGGAAAGAGGACGTCTAGAGGAAGTTGGAAGAATGGAGAAGGACTTTGGATGACAGAGGATTCAAAATAAACAGGATGAAGACAGACCATTTAAAGTTTAGTGATGATCAGGATTCAGAAGTTAGTGCGCAAGGAGTGCTATTTAAAAAAGTGGATAAATATCTGGATCAGTGGTAGCCCAAAATGGAAAATTAGAAGCAGAGAAAACCCATAGTGTGGATGGAACAATTGGAAGAAGGTATGGAGAGTATTGTGCGATCAAAGAATTAAGGCAAAGGTTAAAGGTAAGGTTTTCAAGAGTGTGGTAAGCACAGCAATGATGCTGAGACATGGGCATGCTGAGTTGAGTCTACCTTATCTTGTGAGTCTCTTAACTTATCTTAAGTTATCTTATCTTACGAGTCTCATCCTTAGCTGAGACATGGGCAGTAAAGGGAGAATAGAAGAAGAAGCTGAATGTTGGTAGAAATGAAACTACAGAGATGGATGTGTGGAGTTACAAATAAGGAAAGAAAAAAAAACGAGAGAATCAGAGGTACAACAAAAATGGGAGAGACAACTAAGAAAGTACAGCAAATTAGGTTGAAATGGTAAAGACAATGAATATGTGGGTAAAAGACTGATGGAAATGCATGCACACAGAAAGAGGAGGAAAGGTAGGCTGGAAGGATGAAGTAAAAGAAGATTTGAAGGAAAAGGATTACACTAGCGAAGTGGAGCAAGACTAAACTGCAGGGAGAAGGTTGATCAAAAAAGATGAAGAAGAAAGAATGTCTGATGCTAGTGGAAAGGAAAACAAAACGGCGTGTGAAGGATAAATTAGATGAAACGTTAAGCAGAAGAAAGGTCAAAGAGAGATTATGGTAGACAGGTAGACCTGCGGAATGAATTAGTAAAGTAAATTTAGTGGGAGAAATCAATTCTGTTATTAGTTTTATTTGGTAAGTGAGAATGCCAGCTGGATTAGTCAGGAAAAAATGCAGACAGGCTAGTCTGCTGACACTCAGCAAGAGATTTTACATGACCTTCGGAGAGGTATGACATAAAAAAGTATTCCGAGGATTTTATTTAAACCTAATTAACAGAATTATATAGGCATTAGTGTGACAATAAGCTCACCTGTTCGATGTTAAAGCATTCACTATTAACTGAAGTGGACCAGGATTTTCAGTGCTTGAGACTTGAAGTGCTGCTCTTTGTCCATCGCTGAAAGGTGTCAATGAACTCAGGTCTACTCAGAGCAAAATAGTTTTATATGAGAGAACTGCATGACTGGCTTTTACTAATAAAACCCACAAGAAGCTGTGCCAAGGCCAGGTCACAAGTCACAATCATAGCCCTGTTGGGGGAAGTTTTTAGTATGTCTGGCAGGATTCTCAAAGGCTTGGGAACAACAGAGCTAAATTATGGGAAATACCTAAAGAATGTTGCACAATTTCTAACTACTAGAATTGTAACGTATCAAATGTTGAAACATTGGCTAATGATAAATGATTGCTGTGGAACCTTTTAAGAGAGCAGCAGGCAGAATGTATTCAGTTAAATAAAAAAATAAATTAGGATGAGGCATCTTATTGTTCTGTCACAAAGGCAGATGACTTCACACAAATTGATGTGCAAGATCAAGAGACATTATGAGAGTTTACACAAATTTTGGCTACCTTGGGACAAAAGGGAGTTAAGTAATTGATTTGGAAACACACACAGAGTCACCAGGAAAGTCTTTATTATCTTTTATGTTCTTAGCTGTAAGAAAAAAATATTGTTAAGAAATTTCTTTATACTAATCCCTTTTCTGGTTGTGTGGTATTTAGTATTGACAGTAATTAGTGAGAAAGAAAACACAGACAGTGAAAGAGAGATGATGGAATAACTCTGAGGTCATGTGAACAGAAACAGATAAGAAAGAACTTGTTTGCTGTACATGAAATTGCATTCATCAATCCCACTACAGTGACTATAAAACATATTCACATTTTCTTATAATATAACATTGAATCCCAGTGGATTTAATTTGACTTTTTGACACTGATAAACAGGAAATGTGAAAACCTATGCAAAATGGCCTAAATTAATTACAAATATAACACTCAAAATAATTAATCACATTAATATTCCCCCCCTTCCAAGTCAGTATTTAGTAGATACGGTTTTGCCAGCCATGACAGCCTTGAGTCTGTGTACACAGGTCAGTCAGTCAGTCATTATCCAACCCACTATATCCTAACACAGGGTCACGGGGGTCTGCTGCAGCCAATCCCAGCCAACACAGGGCGCAAGGCAGGAACAAATCCAAGCCCACCGCAGGTGTACACTGGTCTCTCTATTAATTTTACACATCTGGACACTGCAGATTCTTCTTCATTCTGCTCTTCTCTGTTATGTGTCATGAAGATCGTGAGTGAACAGCCTTTTTTAAGTCTAGCTACAAATTCTCATTTAGATTACGACCTGGGGCTTTCATGTTAAAAAAGTGTGTACGCACATTTCTGTTTTTTCCATATGCCATGTTTTAGTGTGAATACATGAGGCCCCAGGTCTGTGACTTGGCCATTCCAGGACATTAACACTGCTGTTTTTAAGCCATTTCCATATAGCTTTGGCTTTATGCTTGAGGTTTTTGTCTTGCTAGAAAATAAATCTGCCAAAGTACAATTTTTTTTGCAGAATACATCAGGTTTTCCTGCAGGATTTTCCAGTATTTGGTTCCATTCATTTTACCCTCCATGCTTAGAAGCCTTCCAAGGCCTGCTGCAGAGAAGCATCCCCACAGTACAATAATGTGTTTTTGATAATTTGTACTGTTTGGATTATATCAAAACATGGCATTTCATCTAATGGACAAAAATCTCACTTTTGGTTTCATAAGGTCATAGAACATTCTTTAAGCTGACTTCTTCTGGCAAACTCGAGCAAAGACATCAAATGCATTTTTTTCAACAGTGGCTTTCTCTTTGCCACCCTTCTATGAACTGGTGAAGTGCCCGGGCGACAGATATTGTCTGTACCACCTCTCCAGTTGCATTCACTTCAGCTTGTAACTCCTTCAGAGTTGTTGCAGATCTCTTATACTGTTGGATCAGTACTCAATATAGATACCAGCTTTCAGACCTCAGTAGCAGTACCAAAACTGTTCCAAAGCAGGTAACAGATAACTCCAAACCATCTTGCTGCAGCCTCAATGGTGCACCACTCAATTGTGCACCTCCCTCGTGTGCCATGTCATCATAGTGCAACATGCACCGCTTCCCACTTGATAGTATAAAGTGTGCATTGAAGCAATAAGGAAGAACTTCAAGTGAAGTGTTGATCGCGAGTCTGTAGTTTCATGAAGACTTCAGCACATCTAAGCACATTGTCATACCCTACCAAGTGCTGAATTGGTGATGGGGGCTCATGCTTGAAAAACATCCCATAAACTTCCGGTTTGAGTGAACGCTGGCGGGACTGGTCGCCGCTGCTCGCCGGTAACTAGAATATTGATTTATCTCCGTTTCGATTGAAACTTACCGGTTTACTTTCTGGACGTCTGAGCTGCCTGCGGCCTCCTCGTCTACAATGTGGACTGGTAGGATATTTGCTTGGTTAATGTTTGTTTGGAGTCTTCTGTCGCTCGTTATCCAACCTGCGACTGGCCTCCTCCAGTACCCAGCTGCTGAGCTGCTTCGTCTGCGTCTTCTCCAGTCTGTGCCTCTGCTGTCGGTGCTATATTTCGACCCGGACGTCATACTTCTCCCTCGTCGGAGATACATCCATCGTGGGTCCCGCCGGAGATTCCGAACGGACGCCTCGAAAGGAATTAAGTCTTTTTGGTCTGATTTTCGGCACCCTCCACATAACACAGATAGGAACGCTGACCATAGCGTGTTGGCCAGCTTAGATCGGTCGACTAACACCACTGTCAAATGCGACAGCAACATTGTCAGCTTTGGTCTATTGAACATCCGCTCACTTACGAGCAAGGGACATCTCATTCAGGATCTCCTCATTGACCGTAAGTTTGACTTTCTCTGTTTAACTGAGACTTGGCAGCAACCTCAAGACTTTTCACAACTTAATGAATGCACCCCCCCGGGGTTTGTTTACACTTGTCAACCCCGTGCATCTGGCCGTGGAGGAGATGTCGCGATAATTTACCGCGAGAAATGGAAAGTCCTGCCGTTGCCTGCTCCTGCTGTTAGCTCTTTTGAATCGACTGTGTGTCAACTGTCTGGGCCAGTTCCAACCATCATTGCAACTGTCTACCGTCCTCCTAAGTCTAACAACAATTTTTTGAACGATCTTGCTACCTTTCTTACCAATCTATCTGTAATTACTCCAAATATAATTCTGCTGGGGGATTTTAATATACATCTGGACAAAATCAATATCCCTCTCACTAGAGACTTTTTATCTTGCCTGGAGAGTTTTGGATACCAGCAGCACACTGACGTTCCTACCCATTGTAAAGGACATATCTTGGACCTGATTTGCTGCTCTGGTGTTGTTCCTTTTGATCTTACAGCAGATGAACTCACTATAACCGACCACTTTCTCCTCTCATTCAAGGCTAAACTTACCTTTTCTGTTCCTAAGCTTCCACGTCTCATAGCTTTTCGTAACATTAAGAATATTAACTTGAATTTGCTGTCTTCTAGAATTGATTCGCAAATGGACTTTTATAATTTATCCACTCCCATAGAACTGGTCTCATATTATGACACTTGCCTTAATGGTATTCTTAATTCTCTGGCTCCGCTAAAAAACAGATCTGTTTCTTTTTCCTTTTCTGCCCCCTGGTCTACGCCTGAACTTCGTCTTCTGAAAGCTAAAGGCAGGCAACTTGAAAGGTTGTTTAAAAAAACCAGACTCTTTGTCCACAAAGAGATGTATAAAAATCATCTACTCTATTACAAGGATTGTATAGCTCAAACCAAATCTAATTATTACACTGAGTTAATTAATTGTAATACAGGTAACACCAAGTCTTTGTTTTCTTTACTTAATAATGTTACACAACCTCCTGACTCTTTACCATCTCACCTTTACTCAACTGCCTTCTGTAATTCTCTTATGTCTTTTTTCAATGACAAAATCCAAAAGATACATCAGCACCTTGGTCCAGATCCTTCCTGTATTTCTTCTGAACTACACTCACCTATTCACTCTTTCTCTTCTTTCCAGCTTCCCACTTCCTCTGAAATTTCAGATCTCATCTGCAAATCCAAGTCATCTACTTGTCAGCTGGACCCCCTGCCTACAGTTCTGGTTAAAGCCTGCCTCCCCTCTCTAGTCCCTCTTATTTCTGCCATCATTCACTCTTCTCTTACTACTGGTATCATTCCCTCATCTTTCAAAACTGCTGCTATAACCCCAATACTAAAAAAACCTGGTTGTGATCCTACTAATTTCAATAATTTTCGCCCCATTTCTAACTTGCCCTTTATCTCCAAAATTCTTGAAAAAATAGTAGCTATCCAACTTCACACCCACTTGTCTCACAATAATCTATATGAGAAGTTCCAGTCTGGTTTTCGCCCCCTTCATAGTACAGAAACGGCACTTGTTAAAATTACCAATGACCTCCTTATGGCTGCTGATTCTGGTCTAATCACTATTCTCATCCTTCTCGATCTGAGTGCGGCCTTTGATACTATTTGTCATACCACTCTCCTTAATATATTATCTTTGATTGGCATTACTCACACTCCACTTGATTGGTTTAGATCTTACCTCTCAGGCCGCACTCAGTTCATACAGCTTAAAACCTTCACATCCCAACCCACCGCTGTTACTTCTGGTGTGCCCCAAGGCTCTGTCCTGGGGCCTCTTCTTTTTATTATTTACCTTCTTCCCCTTGGCAATATTTTTCGCAAATATAACATTAATTTTCACTGTTATGCTGATGACACCCAGCTCTACCTGGCTGGTAAACCCACCTCCTCTTTTCCACCACCCTCACTTATTGACTGCATTTCTGAAATTAAATCCTGGTTCTCTTCAAATTTTCTTAAATTAAACAGTGACAAAACTGAGGTTCTCCTCATTGGTTCAAAATCATCATTATCCAAAACCAATAATCTTTCTTTTATTATTGATAACTCTGTTGTTTCCCCATCATCTCAGGTCAAGAGTCTGGGTGTCATCCTTGACAGTACTCTATCCTTCCAATGTCAGATTAATAACATCACCCGGTCTGCTTACTTCCACTTACGTAATATTAATCGCATTCGCCCCTCCCTCACTCCTCATACCACTGCCATTCTTGTTCATAGTCTTGTCACTTCTCGGCTGGACTACTGCAATTCACTCCTCTTTGGTCTCCCTAATAAATCTCTTCATAAGCTTCAGTTAGTCCAGAATTCTGCAGCACGTATCATCACTGGAATCCCATCTTTTCACCATATTACTCCGGTCTTGCAGCAGCTTCATTGGCTCCCGATCAAGTTTCGTATTGATTTTAAGATTCTGCTACTAACATTTAAGGCCATCCATAACCTCACACCTCCATATCTGTCTGACCTTCTACATGTTTCCATTCCATCCCATAACCTTAGATCCTCTTCCTCCACCCATCTGACCGTTCCTCCCGCCCGTGTAACCACCATGGGGAGCAGAGCTTTCAGCCGTTCTGCTCCCAAGCCCTGGAACTCATTACCTGCGGATCTCCGAAATATTAAATCATACTCATCCTTCAAATGTAAACTTAAAACACATTTGTTTAAAATGGCTTTTTCTTCTTCCTCCTGATTATAGTGGTTTTGTTTGGTTTTAATTTTTAGATTTTCTGATGTTTTAAGTTGTTTATAATTGTGTCTTTTATTTATTTATTTATTGTTTGTTCGGTGTCCTTGAGTTCTCTGAAAGGCGCCTTGTATAAATAAAATGTATTATTATTATTATTATTATTATCTGACGTGCAAAGTTGAAATATACTTCCAGTACCAAAAAATCCCAAAAATGCTTGTGACATGTTATTTTAAAATTTGGGTTTTTCAGTACTTTTACAGTACAGGTATACTGCATTTAATGACCTCTTAGACCTTTAATCCAGGCTTTAAAAGATCTCTTTGGCACAGCCATCAGCAGTGTGTCTGTCTGCGGAGAGAGTGTCAACCTTGTTGAGAGGTTTACTTACCTTGGCAGTGACATTCATGTCTCTGGTGACTCTTCCTATGAAGACTCACTAACACAATGTCTGACTTGTATCTCAGAATGGATGAATAGTAACTTTCTCAAGTTAAATAAAGAGAAAACTGAAATCTTAGTGATTGGCAATAATGGATACAATGAGGCTATTAGAAATAAACTGGATACATTAGGATTAAAAGTCAAGACGGAGGTAAAAAGCTTAGGGGTAATTGTTGACTGTAATCTGAATTTTAAATCGCATATTAATCAGATCACTAGGACAGCATTTTTTCACTTAAGAAACATAAGTAAAGTTAGACCTCTTATATCACTGAAAGATGCTGAGAAATTAGTTCACGTGTTTGTTTTCAGTCGACTAGATTACTGTAACGCACTCCTCTCAGGACTACCCAAGAAAGACATAAATCGTTTGCAACTAGTGCAGAATGCAGCTGCTAGAACCCTAACTAGGAAAAGAAAATCCAAACACATTTCTCCAGTTTTGATGTCACTACACTGGTTACCCTTCAGAATTGACTATAAAATTCTGCTTATGGTTTATAAAGCCTTAAATAATCTCGCCCCTTCTTATATATCGGAGTGTCTGACACCTTATATTCCAAATCGTAACCTCAGATCCTCAAATGAGTGTCTCCTTAGAATTCCAAGAACAAAACTTAAAAGAAGTGGTGAGGCGGCCTTCTGCTGCTATGCACCTAAAATCTGGAATAGCCTGCCAATAGGAATTTGCCAGGCTAATACAGTGGAGCACTTTAAAACACTGCTGAAAACATATTACTTTAACATGGCCTTTCTATAACTTCAATTTAACTTAATTTAACTTAATCCTGATACTCTATATGTTCAATTTCCTCATATTAACTATTCAGGGTAGCTCTACAATCCGTACTGACCCCTACTCTCTTTTCTGTTTCTTTTTCCGGTTTCTTTGTGGTGGTGGCCTGCGCCACCTCCACCTACTCAAAGCTTCATGATGCTCCAACAATGATGGATGGACTAAAAGGCAGAATTCTACGTGACCATCATCATCAAGCCTTTCCGTGAGAACCCTAAATCCAAAGAGGACTGTTTCATTTATGTTAGGTAGAATGCCCAGAGGGGTCTGGGCGGTCTCATGGTCTGGAATCCCTACAGATTTTATTTTTTTTTCTCCAGCCGTCTGGAGTTTTTATTTTGTTTTTTCTGTCCCCCCTGGCCATTGGACCTTACTCTTATTCAATGTTAATTAATGCTGATTTATTTTGTTTTCATATTGTGTTTTTTATTTTTCTATTCTTTATTATGTAAAGCACTTTGAGCTACTGTTTGTATGAATATGTGCTATATAAATAAATGTTGTTGTTGTTGTTGTTGATTGGGAGAGCATGGGGGGTCACGAGGTCACTGGAAATGGGTGTGTGGCGCTCCTGATATCTATGCAAAAGGATAAAGATCCAAGTCTTTAGAGGCCTGGTGCTTCCTGTCTTGCTATATGTTTGTGAGACATGGACGCTATCCAGTGACCTGAGATGAAAACTGGACTCCTTTGGTACTGTGTCACTCTGGAGAATCCTGCTGGTTTGACTTTGTGTCGAATGAGCGGTTGCTCATGGAGTCCCGAATGAGGCATATTACCTGCATTGTGAGAGAGCGTCAGTTACGGCACTACGGCCATGTGGTGCGATTCCCAGAGTGTGATCCAGCTCGTAAGATCCTCATTGTTGGGGACCTGACTGGCTGGACCAGGCCAAGGGATCGCCCATGTAACACCTGGCTGCGGCAGATAGAAGGTCATTTCTGGAGGGTGGGACCGGACCGCATGTCTGCCTGGGGATTTGCCATCCGGGATCCCAAGCTGTTTCATCGTGTGGTGGGTGCAGCAACGCTCTGTACCAGTGCATGCTCCCCAACTTGACATGACTTGACTTGACTAGTCTAGTCTCTTTGTTGCCTCATCTTCTTTCACAATACAGATTAACAGCCTGTGCCATACTCTTTCCATTTTCTAATGACTGATTTAACTGGACTACAAGGAATATTTAGTGACTTGGATATTTTCTTGTCTCCATCCCCTTACTTGTTCTTTGTCTAGAGTTGCTTGGAAAGTGATTTTATCTTCATTGTCTACAGTTAGGGCACCATACTGATCCTCTGTATGCTGGACCTTCCAGATAAGGTGCATGTATATTACAACCAATTGATACCCCCGTAGAGATGATCTTCATCAAACTAATTATGTGACTTCTTAAACTACACTGGTGATGATTTAGGCATGTCATATCAAAAGGCAGGTTGAAACTCATGCCATCAATCATTTTCTGTTTCATATTTTGCGACCCGAAGTGGGTATTGCAGTCCCGCAATTCCCCAGACACAGCTACATAATATAGTTCGGGATTCAAAAACATGGTATTTATTTCACACATTACCTCCACATGGCTTCAGTTTCCTTCTTTCTAGACTGCACAACAAGTAATATGTTTTTCCTTCTACACCTGCCATGCAGGCTTATACACCTCCTCCCAGCTCTAACTTTTGAGTGGACAGAGATAGCCCCTTCTGTGGAATGCAGTATCAAGGAGGAAGCAATTCCAGGTCAGGCAGAAGCCCCAGAAAGTAGGGACAGCCCTCCCCAGCAGCTCCCCATGTCAGTGCCCAGGGAACCCAGGATGGCTGCCTCACAGGACTGTAACTCCCGACAAGCCCTGCAGGTACATGAATGGGCATACTTGTCCAGGAATGCTGTCAACGAGAGTGTTGAAGTGGGGGGGGGCATATACTCTTGGGAAGTAGTCCCCCTCTGTCTATCCCAGTCCTGGCATCCATCACAATTTGTAATTAATTTAGTCCACTGTGCAGAGAGCTGTGTTCACTTTGACATTAAAGTGTTTTTTTTCTGTTGATCTGTGTCAAAAAGGCCAAATTAATCCACTGTGAGTCAATGTTGTCTAATAATGAAATGTGAAAAATTCCAAGAGGATAAATACCTTTTATAGGCACTGTATATTATATTACTCTGATCCAGCTATTGTGGCTGTGTCAAAATAAAAATAGAAATGTTGTTGCAATTACATTATTTTCCACAACGTTAGAATTCATAGTCAGTAACATTCATTAAATAAAGGCGCTGTGTTTGCAGACATGACTAAAAATCAGCATTAGTCATGACTGACAGAAATACAGAAAGTGTTGAAGGCTGAAACTGACTGCTGAGTATTTAACAAGGTTTGTTTTTGTACTTTTTGATTTAGTTTAGGTCTTTGTTGTTTGATAAGGTTATACAGCCATGTTTAGTTTTAATTGATATTGTTTGTCTAAAACAATCCACAAATTTAGTTACCATAAAATGTTATTGCTTAAACAATAAAATTAAGCCTCATTACATAACCTTTAACTGGTTGTTCAACAGCGCAATAAAAATATGGATTATGTGTTGCATAAAAGCAAAGAAAATTAAATGATTTAGTTGAAATATCATAGCTTGCCATAGTACACTCTACTGTATAATAATGCCTAAAAATTTCATCCAATTTTAAGGTTAATAATAAATGTGAGAGAACAGTGGATAAACCTTTGACTTTTCAGAATTCCTCAATAAACCATACTTTACTTTAAAACCTCTGTGGCATCAATCAAGTGATGAAGAATAAAAGCATATTAATATTCCATGGAGCAGGCTCTCTATTGTATTTATAACATGTACAGTATAAGCTATAGCAGTGGGCGTAATAATTGTGCTTAGAGGTTCAATGATTTTTCACTAGTCAATTGCAATTTTTCTGTGGATACGATTTTATAAATGGAGTTCTGTGAAAAAATTTGTGTACTCTAGTTATTTATTAATAATGATAATAATAATTCATTTTATTTATATAGCACCTTTCACTTGCTCAAGGCACTTAAAACAAAATGGTACAAGTATTTATGCATGGAATAATACATTAAAGTAAATGACTAAATTCAATGCAAAAAGAAATGCCTGAACAAATCACTTAATTTATAATATAATGCATACAAATTATCCTGAGCATCAAGCCAGATAGGTAAACTTGAAAGAAGGGGCAGATAGTTAGGTTAAGGTAAAAGTCTTCCTGAACAGTTGAGTTTTAAGTTGTATTTCAAAAGAATTAATGGAATCAGCTGATCTAATTAATTTCGGGAGGTCATTATAAAGTCTGGGCACTATACAGCTAAAGCCTCTGTCACCTATAGAGTTCAGGTTAGTGTGGGGCACAACAAGATTGCTAGAATCAGAGGACCTTAGTGGGTGAACAGGAGCACAGTGATGGAGATGGTCAGTGATGTAGTCCGGTGCAAGGCCATTTAAAGGTTTGTAGGTTATTCTTCTTCTTTTTCTTCTTTCGGCTGCTCCCATTAGGGGTTGTCACAACGGATCACCTTTTTTCATATCTTCCTGTCTTCTGCATTTTGTTCTGTTACACCCATCACCTGCATGTTCTCTCTCACCGCATCCATAAATCTTCTCTTGGGCCTTCCTCTTTTTCTCTTGCCTGGCAGCTCTATCCTTAGCATCCTTCTCCCAATATACCCAGCATCTCTCCTCTGCACATGTCCAAACCAACACAATCTCGCCTCTCTGACTTTGTCTCCCAACCATCCAACTTGAGCTGACCCTCTAATGTACTCATTTCAAATCCTGTCCATCCTCGTCATACCCCTATGCAAATCTTAGCATCTTTAACTCTGCCACCTCCAGCTCTGTCTCCTGCTTTCTGGTCAGTGCCACCGTCTCCAACCCATATAACATAGCTGGTCTCACTACCATCCTGTAGACCTTCCCTTTCACTGTTGCTGATACCCGGCGGTCACAAATCACTCCTGACACTCTTCTCCACCCATTCCACCCCTGTCTGCACTCTCTTCTTCACCTCTCTTCCACAATCCCAATTACTTTGTACTTTTGATCCCAAGTATTTAAACTCACCCACCTTCGCCAGCTCTACTCCTTGCGTCTTCACCATTCCACTGACCTCCCTCTCATTTACACACATGTATTCTGTCTTGGTGTTCCTACTGACCTTCATTCCCTTCCTCTCTAGAGCATGACTTCACCTTCTCCAGGGTCTCCTCAACCTGCTCCCTACTATATCTACAGATCAAATAAAGATTTGTAGGTTATTAACAGAAGTTTATATTCAATCCTGTAAGACACAGGGAGACAGTGGAGGTGAAGCAGGAAGAGTGTGATGTGCTCATTTAGTATATTTGTCATAGACAGCTATTTGACATCTTCTGAATTAGTGTTTTAAGAGAAAAAAGCATATTTTAGAGTTTCAAAAATTCCTTTTGTAAAAAGTGAAGCAATACAATGATCTTTAATGGAACTCAATTATTATTAAACAACTTTTGAGTTAAAAATCATGAGATCTCTTCAGGCACACTGTACAGCCCAGCATTTGATTAAGAAAATATAATAAATGGGTGCTAATGGTCTATGCCATAATCTGTAGGTTGAACAGAAATAGATGTTTAGTAAGAACGAAACTGGGCAAAAGACAAACTGAAAAGATGAGGTTGTGGTAGATGTGGAAGTTTAATCTGAAAATCTTACAACATGGCAAGAGGAAGCATAGAGACAAGACAGAAGGTCATCTTGCATCATCAAGGCCTATCACACGGAGAAATTTCATGGCAGGCAGGTGTTTCCAGATGTGCTGTCCAAGCTCTCCTGCAGAAGCACAAACAAACATACAAGGCTGAGGACAGGAAACTCAGGGGTCAGGCATGGAAGTACAGCAAATGAGAAATACATCAGGCTTACTTCTCTTTGAAATTAGAAGATGACTAGCATTACTATCAGCTCAAAGCTGGCAGAAACCACCGGGGCCCTGTTACCACTTATCTACAGTCTGGAGAAGTCTTATCAGGAGTGGACTTCATGAAAGAATTGTGACCAAAAAGCCATTCCTTTGAGGGTGAAATAAAGCCAAGTGACTGGGGTGCAGAAAAACAGCAATATTTCTGATGTGTCAAGATTTGACTTTTTTGGCTCTACTTGGGCTGGAAAATGGTGAACTGATGAATGTCTGAAGACAATAGTGACACACAGTGGAGGTCCTCTGTAGGTTTGGGGCTTCATTTCTGCATATGGAGTTAGTGATTTGATCCAAATTTATGGCCACGTAACAGCTGAGAGGTACAGGCAGATCATTATCTACCAACCAAAATGTCATGTGATTGGTCCAAACTTCATTCTGCTGTATTGCAGTGACCCCAAACACACTGCCAAAATCATAAAAACACGATCTGCATAAGAAGAGGAACTAGGAATCCTGTGTGGAGGCTTATAAGTAATTACCTGTAGGAAAATAAATCAAAGACACCTTTAGTCATTGATCAGTCTTGAGCAAGGATTTATTGTTGGCACACACTGACACACACTGCAGCTGCCCAATGTGTGTGTCTGTTGCAGCAGGCAGGTCCCTTTTTTATAAGCTGACACATACATCACACATTCCTCAACATTTGCCATTTCCCAGAGAGAAAAATAATCTGAAGAGAACAAGTGGTCAGGCTAATTATAGCCAAGCAATTGGTAACACCTTTGCTTAATGTTTTTGACCTTTAGATAAAGCAAGCACAAGAATTTTTTTAACCTTAGAAAAGAACTAACAGCCATCACATGTTACATCATATGTTTAAAGTCAATGTATGAACCAAGGTTACAAAGTCAATACATGAGAGAGCATCACCAGTAGTCAGCTCTCCAAATGTTTAACTTCCCCAAATCCCACACCTGCAGAAGATGGTATGGCTCACAGAGCCCTTATTTCAACATCCTTTGGCCAGTCTGGGATTAACTGAGAGACAGAAAAAGCAAGTAAGGCAGCCAAAGTCTATAGTGGAACTGTGGCAAGTTCTCCAAAAGGTTTGGAATAACCAACCAAGTGAGGACCATCAGAAACTGCAAGCAAATGGACCCAAGAGAACTGCTGCTGGTTTTAAGGCAAAGAGTCATCACACCAAGTATTGATTTATTTATGTTTTTCTTTTTCCTACATTTTCAAGGAAGTTTATTGATTCATAAAAACTATTCATGTCATTATTTTTAAAAAGGCGTTCCCACTTTATAGCATTTTTTCACATGTGCCTAAGACTTTGGCACAGAACTATAGATAGATAGATAGACAGACAGATAGATAGATAGATTTTTTGTCTCCATGTGGTTATTTCTCTTTTTACAGAAGCTCTTTAAATAAATACATAAATGAGACAGAAATAAATAATACCAGTCAAAACTTTTATAACACCTCAGTTTTTTCAGTTGTTATGGAAATGCACTCAGTTTAATGTTTTATGAAATCAAGGCATAGAACAAATAAACAGTGGCAAATAAATAAATAAGTGAAGGAATCATTAAGTGTACAAAGTTTTATTCAAATCTTTGATTCATCAAAGTAGCCACCTTTTGCTGATATAACAGCCAAACTGTAATAAACCTTTTGATTTAGAATGCAAGTCAACCAATGTTTGACAGTTGGTGTCACACACTGAGGAACCATCCTTCATCAGCTCAATGGTGTACGAACATCCTACGTGATAAACTGAAGATTTCAAATTTTGATTCATTGGTCCGTAAGTCTTTCTTCCAGTCTGCAGTAGTCCACAGCCAGTATTTCATGGCCCTATTTTGTCCTTTAAGGAATGACTTTCTTAATGCAACTTGCTGCAACAAACCTGCAACATAAAGTCTCCACTTTCATTTTTTTGCAATTTCTCTAAATGAAAGGCCTACACTTCAAAGGATAATAATGCTCTGTCTCATTTCATTTGTTAATTGCCATTTTCTTGCCATTATCATTGCAATTTACAACTTTCTATGGTTTTATATTGTCCAAATAGTACTTCAGAGGGTGTAGTAACACAGTCTGTTGCAACTGAGCTTTAAGACAGATACAGGGTTTTTAAGTAATCAAAAGAAATTAGGACACCTCTGCAAATTGTTTGCTTCAGCTTGCAAGGCTTAATTTACTGTAAGTGCAACAGAAAATCTATAGGTTGTAAGCCATTACTTGCTCCCCGAAGAAGGCAGCTCTATCCTTAACATCCTTCTCCCAATATACCCAGCATCTCTCCTCTGCACATGTCCAAACCAGTGCAATCTTGCCTCTCTGGCTTTGTCTCCCAACCATCCAACCTCAGCTTACCCTCTAATGTACTCGTTCCTAATCCTGTCCATCATCGTCACAACCAAAGAAAATGTTATCATTTTTAACTCTTCCACCTCCAGCTTTGTCTCCTGTTTTGTGGTCAGTGCCACCGTCTCCAACCTATATATGGTATCACTGCCGTCCTATAGACCTTCCCATTCACTCTTGTTGGTACCCGTCTGTCACAAATTACTCCTGACACTCCTCTCTTTTTCACCTCTCTTCCACAATCCCTGATTTTCTGTATTGCTGATCCCAAGTATGTAAACTCACAGACCTTCACCAACTCTACTCCCTGTATCCTCAGCATTCCTCTGACATCCCCCTCATTCACACACATATTCTGTCTGGTTCCTTCTGACCGTCATTCCTCTCGTATCTAAAGCATATCTCCAGCTCTCCAGGGTCTCCTCAACCTGCTCCCTACTCTCATTACAGATCACAATGTCATCAGCAAACATCATAGTCCACAGGGACTCCTGTCTAATCTTGCCTGTCAACCTCTCCATCATAATTGTAAATAAGAAAGGACTCAGAATTGATCCCTGATGTAATCCCACCTCTTCCTTGAAAGCATCTGTCACTCCTACTGCAGACCTCACCACTGTCTCATTTCCTATGCACATATCCTCACTAATCATCACGTCCCTTCTTTCCTATAACTTCATGCTGTGGCTCATCGATTTTATCCCTCTGTAATGTAGTTTTCTGCACCACAGTGTGGAAAATTGCACTGGCCATCACAGAGCTTTAGATGATGTGAAGGATGTTAACACACACATCCTCTGTGTTACTAGACCGGTCCAAACTGTCATTGATGTGGACCCCCAAGTACTTGTAGGAGTGTATCACCTCTACAGCCACTCCCTGAATAGTGATCAGACATAGAGGCTGTTTGGTGTGGGGAACATCTGTAGTTATTTCCTGGGTTTTGCTGATGTTAAGGTGCAAACAAATCTCCTTGCTCCAAGAAACAAAGTTCTCCACCTGACTCCTCTTCTCTGTCACATCCCCTTTATCAATACTCACAAAAGTAAGTAAGTGAAAAATGTCCAAATGTTAATGAAAAGATATAATAAAATATTTACAAAAATGTGAGGGGTGTACTCACTTTTGTGAGATACTGTATATGTCTCTAACTCCTGAAGATCTTCACATTATCTGTCAGCGATGTGTTTCAATTCCTACATCACTGCATTTCTTATTAACGTTTCTTACACCTGCTATATCTATGGATTTGCTATTGGCTAGATTTTAAAACATCCTTTAAAAATGACTCTCTCATATGTTGGGCTCTGAATCCATTGGTCATAAAGTATTTGATTTAGCGTTTCACAATTCCAGATGTAAGAACTGAGCTGCTCCTCACCCAGTCCTTCCTTATGTCTGTTTGTAGACCTCAGCCCCTCCCATCTGGGGCTGTTGCTAGGTTAAGCCTGTTGCACAGCAGCCACACGATAGAGGGATGTGAGACATTAAAGTGTAGAATCCTCTGAGAATATCTGCAAGTGACATGACCTGCTGTTATATTTATAGTCTGAGGTGTATAGAGTGAAGAGAAAAGGAGATAAGACTGTTCCTTGTGGTACTCCAGTGTTGCTCACACCCATATCAGAAACACAGTCTGTCCAACAGAATATCCTGTTCCATAGATTATCCAGGACACCACAGGCTCATCCACATGCATATCTCTGAGTTTACACCTTAAGATGGATGACTGGATGGTACTGAAGGCACTGGAGAAATATAACAAACATAATCCTCACAGTATGAAGTGAGTATAAGCCTTGTGGAGCAGATATACAATTGAACCTTCCACTCCAGTCTTTGTCCGATAGGAACTGCATTGGATCCAGGTATTCTACCACAGGAGGACTCACATGGTCCAGGACAAGTCTCTGAAAGTGCCACTGGTCTGTAGTTATTAGATGAAGAGGCGCCTTCCTACTTTGGAGCAGGAATAATGCAGGATGTTTTCCACATCAGCGGCACTTTGAGCTTTAGAGACAGACTGAACTGGTGACACTACAAAGTTGGTCAGCACAGGCTTTAAGGACTCAAGGACTAACTCTATTGGTCCTGCAGCTTTTCCAGTGTGTAGCTGCCTCAGTTGTCTCCTTACTTGGTCTTTATAAATACACAGATTGGTTAATTACAGGAATTTATCTACAGTATATTGCCAAAAAAGAAATAATGTGTAAACAAGATGATGGCAGGCATACAAAATGCAATATTTTCTAAGCATCTTAATCTATTTCAGAGTTTCATGATATGCAATTGAAGAACTGACCCTTGACACAACAATTGTGTATCTCCAGTGAACTCATACTGTTTCCTTAAATTTGTAGGGCTGTTTTTTTGACCTCAGTATTTAACTCTGCCACATCAGGTCATTCTTATATTGTACATTTTTTCCTTTATAAGGATATCATTCAAATGATATGAAGCTTGAAACAGATGAGTAAATCTAGGTCCTTCACTTCTTTCTTTTCAGTGTCTTTCCAAATATTTCATTAACCTCGCATTAGACCTGAGCATCACTCGGGCTGTAAAAACAGTGTTAAAAATTTTAGTCCAGAGCGTCACTTGGGCAACTGTATAGACACGCCCAGCGTAAGCATTAGATCCGAGGATTACTCAGGTTGTAAAAGTGCCAACAGCGTTAGCGCTGAGTGCTGCTCAGGAAATGATATAGGTGTGTCTTGCATAAGGGACAGGCTCAAGTGTTGCCCAGGCAACGGTGCAGACATGTCTTCTCCTAGGCTCATAGTGCCGTCTTGTAAGAAACATTTTTCAGCAGCCCAGGTGTTACACACTCTTGACAGTAATACAAGCAGTGATAATGAAGTGAATCTGTCTACAGGCAGTGAAAATGAAATGGACAGTGAGATCGAAAGTGATTCTGATCAATCCGAAAGTGACGCTCACATCAATCGCACATGTGCAGTGTGCTGTTCAAAAGCTGATCAGTCTGGAAAGAAAATCTGCAAGGAATCAAGTTACTATTGTCCCGACTGTGACGCTGGATTGTGTATTTCACTGTACTTCATGATATACCATACAAATGACACATTTTGACAGTATATGGTATTAGTATTATTTTTATTATTATTATTCATTATTATTTGTATAATTATTATACTTTCTACACTTCTGTACTTTTACAGTTTTGCACATTTTACAGTGGAAACATCAGATTTCATCAATACGTAATTTTTCAAGCCAAAGATTGCAATGCTTTTTACATGTTTCAATAAAAAAATATAACGCTAGGGCAGCACGGTGGCGCAGTGGTAGCGCTGCTGCCTCGCAGTTAGGAGACCCGGGTTCGCTTCCCGGGTCCTCCCTGCGTGGAGTTTGCATGTTCTCCCCGTGTCTGCGTGGGTTTCCTCCCACAGTCCAAAGACATGCAAGTTAGGTGGATTGGAGATTCTAAATTGGCCCTAGTGTGTGGGTGTGTTTGTATGTGTCCTGTGGTAGGTTGGCACCCTGCCCGGGATTGGTTCCTGCCCTGTGTTGGCTGGGATTGGCTCCAGCAGACCCCTGTGTTTGGATTCAGTGGGTTAGAGGATGGATGGAAATGTAACACTAAGGAGGTTAAACTAGATAGTTTATGATGAATATATACACACAGGTGTAAACAGAAACTAGTGGGAAAACTGCTGGTTCTGTTGTCATTTGCATTTTATTACTAATAATGATTAATTAAAAACAGTGAATGCAGCTGTTTAAGACTAAGATAAGCAATTATTAGTTGGGAAATTTAACATGCAAGACAACTTTAATGAAGCATTAAAAATATCACCTGAGCAATAAGCGTTTAATGAACAATAATTGATTTCTCATTAAGAAATTTGGTTGAAACCAAATCCTGCATCCACTGCGGTCCTTCAGTGCTGACATTGCTTACCCCAGTTAAAAGTACGATCAACTCTCTGCCAAGAAGCTCTATTCATCAAGTCACCCAGGAGCCTGCGGGGGCCTGAATCTGGCCAAAGTTACTGCACTGGGTGACACCAACCCTAGTGATGCTGCTTATCTCATTTTAAATGAGTGAAAAAAACTATAAATGTCTATATCATCAAAATAAAAATGTACTGTATTCAATATAAATGCACTGTAAAAACTCTGCTTTGCTATTTGGCTCTCCAGTGTATCATTGGTGAATAACTTCTGTTTGTGTTTCCAGTCACCAGTGTGATCGGTCATCTGCTTTTAAAATAAGGCAGACGCTTGGCGAACATCTTGTTTATTAATATACCAAACATGTTTTATAGCTCAGTGCTGCCTCATTGCCTTTCATTGTCTTTATCTCCACTCACCAGCAGTAAATAAAACGGGAATGTTTGTTCATGTTACTGTTATATTTGTGTGGATCCCAATCTCTTATAGCAGTATGGGGGAAGAAATATCGTCAGATCCATGTTGTTATCTAAAAGAAGTAAGTATTCATTTGATGAAAAAAAAAAAAAACACACATTCTTTAATATCACAATTTGATATAGCTACGTTAGAGTCAGTGAGTGAGATATATGCTGTATATTTTATAACTTTCATAAAAAAAAGATTTATACAGTGGTGATAAGGATTTAACAAGCAAACAAAGAGGATTATGACTACAAAAATAATAAAAGCAGAAGGGGAAAGATAGAACTAAAAAGTTTCAAACCCCAACTAAGGAATCAAAGAAAACTACAACCACTCTGAGCTTGCTTACACAGACTGTGTCCATGTCATTTGGTTAAGGTGGCTGTCCACTCAGGTGCCCATGCTTACTCTCTCTTGCCACCCCTTCACTTGGCCACTGTTTGTCCTGCCATTCAAGTACTTGCCTATAGCTCCCACTTCGACTCCACATGGACTGAAGGCTTGTCTGGAAGGAGTTTTTAAGCTTCAGCAAGGAATCACTTCTGGGTTAATTTTTCTGTCACTTTCAGGGTTAGGAGTGCCCTCTCATTCCCTGTGATGTCCAGCTAGAGCTCCATTTATAGGCTCCAGGGTCCCAGTGGTCCTTATTTCTAGCACCTCTTTAATAAGTCGGGGAACCTCCAAGTTGCTGCTCTATGCTACATTGGGTAGCCATGTACTACTTAAACAATCTCCTTGCTTCCGTCTACCAATCTGTCTTCACTGTCCTTCCTCCATCTTAACAGACAGAGTTGACTTCCTGGGAGAGGGAAAACACTTTTCTCACAGGGACGCACCCCTTCTTTAACTTTGGGGAATCCCCACTATTACTATTTCCAAGGTACCCTTTTTAAATTTGGGGGTGCCTGCCAAGTTCACCTTGCTTAATTACAAACGTTATCATTACCAATAACATTCAACTGGGCATTTTATCCCCAACTCATCTCCTCTACTGCATATACTGTACTATAAGTGTGTAGCATCCCTAGCCTTGACTGGCTCCTTTTCTACAATACATACAGTAATTCATCCCTCTAGATGTTTTCCCATTTTACTCTTATACAACATTGAATTACAGTTGATTTAATTTGTTATTTGACATTGATCAACAGAAAAAGACTTTAAAGTCAAAGTGATATATGGATTTAATGTCAAACAGATATATGGCAAGTGATCTAAATTAATTACAAAAACATAATATATATATAATACCTAATAAATCTATAAAACACAAAATAATTTATTGACTAAGTATTTCCCCAACTTGAAGTCAATATTTAGTAGATGCACGTTTGGCAGCCATGATACACAAGTGGACACTCCCCAAATAATCACCAGTGCAGTCATCTGGTTTTAGAAGACACACAGTTAGTTTAATGGCGATCATCTGCCTGTAGTCAAGGGGTTTCAATTGATTGTAATCTAAATGTAATTTACCTGGAAGTTCCTACTTGATGTGAGTTAGTATAGTGGCCTAACCTGCACGATGAAGACCAAAGGAACACTCCAAGCAACGCCATGAAAAGGTGATCGAAAAGCACAAGTTGGGAAGAAGAATGAATGTCCCATGGAGTCCAGTTAAATCAGCCAAGAAAAACAGAAAGAGTATGTCACACCTGTAAATTTAGCAAGAGAAGGAAGTTCAAAAAAACAGAGTGATTGCTCAAGAAGAAGACTAGAGAGGGAGCCACCAAGAAACCTATGAGAACCCTGAAGGAGTTGCAAGCTACAGAGGTTCAGATTGGAGCAAACAGTGCAGACAAGAGCTACTACCCCAGTGCTTCACCGCTTACAGCTTTATGGAAGAGTGGCAATGAGAAAGCCACTGATAAAAAAAAGAAAAACAGATAGAAAGTTTTCCAGAAGGGGCATGGGTGCATGGTAGTCAGCTGGAAAAGAGTTTTATGATCTGATGAGACTGAAACAGAGCACTTTGGCCATCAGACTAATTGTTGTATTTGCTGTAAACCAAACACTACACATCAGCAAAAACACTCCATCCCCACCGTGAAGCATTGTGGTGGCAGCATTATGCTACTGTACAGCAGGCTCTAGAAGGCTTATGAAGGAGAGCATAAAATGAATGCAGCAAAACCATAGGAAATTCTGAAGAAAAATCTGAAGTGGTCTGCAAGAAAGTGGCACTTTGGGAGAAGATTTGTTTTCCAGCAAAACAACAGCCCCAAGCATAAAGTTAAAGCTACACAGGAATGGCTTAAAACCTCAATGTTTTGAGCCCAGATCTCAATTTAATTGAGAATTTGTGGCTGGACCTGATAAAGGCTATTCACTTACAGTCTCCATTTAACCCTAAAGAGCTTGAGCTGTTTTACAAAGAAGAATGGGGAAAAATGACAGTGTCCAGATGTGCAAAGCTTATAGAGACCTGAGCACACAGACTCAAGGCTGTCATGGCTGCCAAAGGCGTATCCACTAAACACTGACATGAAGGGAGTGAATTCTCATGTGATCAATTAGTTTTGAGTTTTATATTTGTAATACATTTAGATCACTTTCCAGATATCTGTTTCACTTTGACCTTAAAGTCTATTTCTGTTGAACAATGTTGAAGCTGTCTACACTTTGATATTAAAGAGTAATTCTGTTGATCAATGACACAACTGCCAAATTAAATTAACTGTGCTTCAATGTTGTATAACAATGAAATGTAAAAACTTATGTGACGGATGGTCGGAGCCTATGCCTGGCCAGATCGACCCTTCACCACATCTGCCAGGGGGCCAAGGGTGGGAAGCCCAGTATCTCCCCCTGTACACTAGATGGCAGCCTCCCTGGGTTGCAGCGGTGCCTCGGACTCCCCCAGGGCTTCATGGGGGTTGGAGATCTGTGTAACTCTGTGGGGTTCCGCAGGCACTGTCGGGGGGTGCTGTGGCAGGAGCTGCTGGCCCCTTTTGGGCACTGGTTTCACCTTACCTGGAAGTGCAGCCGGATGTCGCCAATCAAGCACCTGGAGCACTTCCGGGTACCCAATAAAAGGGAGCCAGCGACCACCACTCAGCAGCCAGAGTCGGGTGGAAGGAGGACAAACCTTGCTGAGGAGGTGTGGTGGTGGAAGAGAGAAGAAGAGTGCTTCGTGTGACTTTTATACTGTGCTTGGGACTGTGTTGTGGCTGGAGGGATTACAGGGAAGACGTGCCCTCCAGCTGAAGAAAAAGAAACAGTTTATTAGTTTTACACGTGCCTCTGTGTCAATCTGTAATGGGTCGGCTGCAATATAGCGCCTTTTATTACACTTAACAAAGTGGTTATTGGTGAATACTTTTTATAGCCACTCTATATTTCAAGATTATAAAAATATAAATGCACAGCATCTGCATACACTACACACAAACACAAATATACACGTACAGTACATACAGTATTTACCTTAAATATTTCAGATCTGTATCCTCTCCTATGGTCTAAGCAGTCTGACAATAAGCTATAAGTTATTGAATTTGCTACTCCAACACTGACACACGCTGTGACTCGGTGACTAATTTAATCTGTCATAGCTGAATTTGTGGATATATGGAAACTGTTGCATTGTATTGTATGTGTACAATTAAATTATGAGGCAGAAGGAAGCTATGGAAGGGCACAGTTTTATCCAACCATTTTAAGGCTTCTTTTATCTCTCTGCTTTTCACATTTTTATCACTTTCCCTGCCTTACCACAACACTCCTTCAATCGTTTTTACCTGTTTGCTGTCATCTTGATTGTCAGGTAGATCTCCAAAAGCTTCACTCAGACACATCACTGCAGGCTATCTCCACCCCAAGTCATGTTTTCACCTCCTCATAGGCACTCACTTCTACCCTTAAGTTGGCCTACTTGAGTGAGTGTGTCTTTACAAATTGTGGAGGGGATCAACCAAACCTTTCTGTTGAAAGGTGGATTCAGTGCTCTAAGGAGGCCAAATGGAAGATACAGAAATGAGCCAGGTATTTAAATTACTGAAAAGCAAAAATTCATCCATCCATTATCCACCCCGCTATATCCTAATTACAGGGTCACGGGGGTCTGCTGGAGCCAATCCCAGCCAACACAGGGTGCAAGGCAGGAAACAAACCCTGGGCAGGGCGCCAGCCCACCGCAGGAAAAGCAAAAATAAAAACATTAATTGAAGCAGTAAAAATGATTGAAATCAGGAAAAGATCGTTGTGCAAATCCTAGCTAAACATACCAAGGATAAAGAACAATTGAAAATTAAGTCAAGCACTCATGAACCAGCCAGAAAATCTCCTAGATATCATGCATCATAACATAACATCACTAGTGTGACTTAATCATCCAAGATTTGTGTCATTTTATATTGTTAGTTTTCAATTTACCTGTCCTCTGATTACATCTTGTGTTTCTTCTATTTCTTGGCTCTGGTTACATGTGCCCACTTTGCTGTTGTGTTCTTTGACTACAATTCTGCCTGCACGTCCTGAGCTTTGTTATTTAATTCATGTTATTTCGGGTTACAACCCCTGCATGAATACTGAATTCTGTATGCTATCTTCTGATCCCATGCTCTCTCTACATTAATGTCACCTGGCACAAGCAGTACAAATGGTCTTTCTTAGTGCAAGTTAGGGTTGATCAACCTAGGCAGTTTCAAAACATTTGGCTTTGTTCTTTTTTATCTGTAAGTTTAGCTTGTTTATTTTGTTTGGCCTTTTGTTTTTTGGTCACTGCCTTTTCATTTTGAGCCAAGCCTGTCCTAAGACTTAGTCTCTATATGCCCCTTAATTATTCACGTCTCATCAGATCTCTTTTGTGTGTACGTACAAGCATCGTTCAAAAAGTACTTTCTTTGGAAACGGTGAAGGCGGGAGGAGGAGTAGTAATTGGTCGTGTCTGAGAGCGTCATGTGACTAGTTCTGTCTGGCAAGGTGGCTGCCCTTGCAGTTCAGTATAAGAGTTGTCACTCTGTGGTGAAGATGGCTGCGAAACTTATAAATTGTACCAAATAGGAAAAGTGTTATACACTTTTTGTGGCAGAAGGTTTGCTGGGAGCACAAATTCATCTCCGCATGTGTGCTCAGTGTGTGGATAATGTTCTCTCTCATAGAGTTGTCTATGAGTGGATTGAAATGTTCAAAAAAGGCCATACTAGTGCAATGGATGCAGACGTCCAGCTACAGCCACGACCACGAGGAATGAAAGCAGCGGTGCATCAGTGGCTACGCGCTCAACCAAACACATTTTTGCTGATGGCATTAAAAAGTTGGTATGATTCTGGGAAAATTGCATTGCAAATGAAGATGACTATGTAGAAAAGTGATGTCATTTGTTTTTGAAATTCTTAATAAATAGAGTTAAAAAAAAAGTGCAGAAACTTTTTGATGTCCCTCATATTTTTTTTATGGGCACCATCCATCTCTTTTCATGGGTGCCACCAACTTTTGGCCAGTATGATGCCATATGTTTGCTAAACATGTGATTCACATATTTTGTGACTTGATGGTAGCAGTGTTACAAAAACAGTGTTTCAAGTTTTATTTATTTAAAGGAAAAATCCTTGCAGAAGATTTAGGTCTCAAGCAACTTAACACTTCTTAGGAATAAGAGCTTGGTTTTGAACTTCTTTTTTTTAATTTGGCTACAAAGAAAGACTTATTAAAATCTCTTCTGCTAATTACCAATAGGACAAGCCATTTGTAACACTAAACTTATAAAATCCTGACACTGGTCATATCATTCTAATTTGTGCAGTAGTTTTAATGGTGTGAGCATAGTTGTCCTGGGAAGAACTGAAGGCTTATTAGCCACAAAGAACAAAATGTTTATTGTTTTTCTTAATGAAAAGATGTCCTGCAAAATGTCCTTTCCATGTGCGGTTACAGCTGATGTCTTGCAGCTTCAGACTGATGGTTTTGCATCGTGGTTCAGATACTTTAAATGTAGCGTTTACAAACCTATTCATGCTTCTGTAGACCTTCCCTCAGAGTAGTCCAGATTTCTTCCCACATCCAAAGATTCATGTGCTAGGTGTGATGGGCGGCCATGGTCGTTGTCTGGCTGGGACACAAGCAGGATGGAAGGACCAGGGGAGAGAGCATCTGTGAGGCGTTACCTCCCCTGGAATCTCCAGTGCAGATTGAGAATGAGACTTTCATGTAGCCATGTAGGTTCCCATGGGGGCCACCAGGGGAGTTGAAGAGTATGGCAACGGATTTCCATCACACCTGGGAGTGACTCCAGGTAATGCTATTGAATCACCTGGGACACTTTCGGGAGTCGGGAGGAAGAAGACGCAGCTTACCAGAGAGGTAGTGGAGGCGGAAAGAAGAAGAATAAGACGACCTTGTGGTGTTTGGTACGGTGTAATAGAACTGTGCTTCCCAAGGGGAAGATTAATAAAACAAGTGTTGTGTGGTAAAAGCCTATGTCGGGAAAGGGCGGCTCTACTCGCCCCTGGTCTCCACAGTGGCATCACATAGGTTATTTGGTGATAGACTACAAGTCTGTCCTGACACCTCATTTATAAAACTTTGCATAATTTGGAGCGTGAAAATACACGTACGGTAAAAACAAGAAAATGCATATACCAAAAAAAAAAGAGATTTATAAAACCGGGTGTACGCAAATTTCTATGCAATTTATCCTTGTAAATTTACATTCTTGAACATGTCTCAAATCCTACCTGGTTCCACCTCTAAACAGCTATATATGGGCCATGCTAATCCACCTTATACATATGCAATCACAATCTTACAGACCTTCATTGGCTGGAAGAGCAGCCTCCTCCATGATGCATCCAGTAGTGCGAGATTGAAGTTCTTGTCTCTAAATTAGTGACATGCAAAAGACCTTTATTTGGCGGCCTAAGCATGGGTGTCAGCCACAAGTGCGAATATCTTCAATAGCGACAAGTTACTGCTGCTGTAAATGCCGTGAGCTCCAGTCACACCATGCATGAAATAAAAGGAGGGAAGGTCTGATCTCTGGCAATGAAGCGGAGCACTAGTCACTGGCTGAGTGTGCGTGTAACTGTAGGAGGAAAAAACACATCAATGCTCTCTGATTTCGATCTGCAAATGGCATCGGAAATGGGTTTTTATGCAGCATTATGCCAGAGTAGTCACAGATGACCTGTATGTTAATGCAATGTAAATGTTTACAGTTAACAAAAGCAGCTTCATTCTAATTACATACCCTTATTGCAATATGAGTGCTGTAAACCACTCCGATTACATTATGAAAATGGATACTGGTGCAAATTGCTTTTTATGTTATGGTGCAATGTATATGCACTCGCACCTTAAGAAAACTAGATGTGTACTTCATCAGCGCACTGGGCATGACGGAGTGAAGCTTGGCTGAGATATCCCTGACCTGGTGGCCAGATCCCAGAGAGGTGACAACAGGTAGTCTAAACTAATGAAAAAAAAAGTTCTTCTGTGTAAATATGCAGCATTGGTCCTCTTTAAAGGGAGCTAAAATAACATTGTACATCATATTGATCACACTTGAGCTTTAATGTGTTTCTTACATCAATGCACATTATAATAACAACGTAGTGATATGAATTATTATGTATGCAAGTCGTTATTTAGCTGGTTTGGCTGCCAATCCCTACTTGATCATGGGTGTTGTCATTTTCAAGTTTCTCTGAAATGTTGCATACGCATGGGTCAGAGTTCCCGTTAATATACGCATGCTTTCCTGTCAGGTTTTCCTTCATAAGTCTGTTTGCGTGGGAAGTTGCATAAGCAAAGTTGCACACACAACTCTTCCAAGTCATTCTTTGTGTTAACTATGCAAGCTTAATAAATGAGCCTCCTTGTTTGCCTCCATTATTTTGCATCCAGTGATGTTAGGAAAGATTTAGGCAGCACTGACCCAGTGCTAGATTATGCCAACTTAAAAAAGAATCATAAGTCTCAGTTTGTAAAAATACTTCTTAGTTATGTTACTTTTCAATATGGATAAACTACTCAAAACTGTTGAAAAGGGAACACAAGAACATAATAAACCTTACCAAAAATGAAAAGACCACTTTAGTTACCAAGTGTCTAAATTGTCCTAATTCTCAGGACTGTAAGTAATGCTCTTTTATTTTATATATTTTTTTATTATTGTTACTGTTATTTTGGTTAAGTCATTTCATTGCCTTTTTGTGTGTTCCTTTCTTAGAGGCATTGTTTTTTTGGTTCCACTTCATGGGTGCCACACACCATGCCACCATCATGAAATCCTTTGAGAAGTTCATCAAAGGATGACTACTTAACAAAGCCAGGCCTATTTGGACTTTTACCAATTGGCATACAGAGCAAAGGGGGTGTAGAGGAAACCACAGGAACACTTCTCTATCTACTGTATGAGCACTTGGAAAGACCAAAACAAACATGCAAGCCTGCTGTTTATAGATTTCTCGTCAACTTTTTAATTTAACATTTAGCATTTTAATTGACAAACTGATCGATCAATTCTGTTTAGACCCTAACCTGGTGACATTGACTCTGGAATTTTTAACTAACAGAAAGAGTGAGTGTTAATTGCTCTTTTTCTAGTAGTCCATGGGGACACCTCGAGGCTGCTGTCTGACTTGGCTTCTGTATATCTTATATATAAGTTACTGCAGTAGTTCAAATAAGAACAGACATATCCTGAAGTCTGCAGATGTCTCGGTCATTGTGAGTTTTCTACAAGATAAGTCCAGCCATGGACCTATTGTTGATCAGTTTGATTGTTCCTTTTTACAGTTGAGTATCTCTAAGACAAAGGATATGGCTGTAGATCTCAGGTGCTCCCCTCTTTAAACTTTAATTAAAGGAGAGACTGTGGACATGGTGGAACACCACAAATATCTAGGGATAATTAAGATAAGAAGATAAAACAAATCTTAAATGTCTTTAATTGAATCTATTGTTACATTTGCTTTTATATGTTGGTTTCTCACCCTTGGCATTAAGAATATCTACTCTCTTAACAACTGTGACTGAACTGTATTACAAACAAATTAGAAAAAAAGCCAACTTGATTCTATCAGACAGCAGCCATCTCCTTTTCTCCACATTTAAGTTATTGCAGCCAGGCTGCAGATTTATGTTCCAGAGAGTAAAAAGCAACATATTTCAGACAAGCTATACACATTTAAATTCTGTTACTTGTGTGGACATAGAAAGGGTATTAGAAATAAACTTGATCCCTTAGGTTTAAAAGTCAAGGCAGAAGTAAAGAATTTAGGGGTAATCCTTGACTCTGACTTAACTTTTACATCACACATTAACTAGCTTACTAGGACTGTAGTTTTTTACTCAAGGAATGTTGAAAAAGTTACATCTCTTACAACATTACAAGACTCTGACAAATTAATCCACTCTTTTATTTTTAGGCGGCTAGATTACTGTAATGTACTACTAACTGGTCTACCTAAGAAAGGCATCAATCAGTTGCAATTAGTGCAGAATGCAGCAGCCAGAATCTTAACTAGAAAAAGAAAATCTGAGCACATCTCACCAGTTTGAACATTATTACATTGGTTACCCGTGTCATTTAGAATTGACCTTTAAATACTACTAATGGTGAATATTGCCTCAAATAATCTTGCCCTTCCTATATTTTGGAGTGTCTGTCCCTCTACACTCCAACCTTAGATATTCTAATGGTGGTCTGCTTATAATTCCAAGAGCAAAGCTTAAAAGAAGTGGTGAGGCGTATACCAATAGAGATGCTAACACTGTAGTTTTAAAAACTGCTAAAACCTCATTATTTTAACTTGCCTTTGTCGTAGCCACATTTTAGTTGTACTCTTAATAGACTATATAGGAAGAAAATTATCATACTTTTCAGGGATTTTCTATCTCTACTCAGCTCTACTTTTCGCTACTTTCTTTTCCGGGTCTTCTGCGCAACCTGTGATGGTGGAATGAAGGTGGTTGCCCCAACTGTTCACGAGACCCAGTGCATTGAATCTTCTCTGACGAAACCTGGAAACAATGAGGAATGATTTAAGAACATTTATGTTAGGTAGAATGCCCAGTGGGGGATGGGTGGTCTTTTGGCCTTGGAACCCCTGCGGATTTTGGTTTTTTTTTTCTCCAGCTTAACTGGAGTTGGGCGGCACGGTGGCGCAGTGGTAGCGCTGCTGCCTCGCAGTTAGGAGACCTGGGTTCGCTTCCCGGGTCCTCCCTGCGTGGAGTTTGCATGTTCTCCCCGTGTCTGCGTGGGTTTCCTCCGGGAGCTCCGGTTTCCTCCCACAGTCCAAAGACATGCAGGTTAGGTGGATTGGCGATTCTAAATTGGCCGTAGTGTGTGCTTGGTGTGTTTGTGTGTGTCCTGCGGTGGGTTGGCACCCTGCCCAGGATTGGTTCCTGCCTTGTGCCCTGTGTTGGCTGGGATTGGCTCCAGCAGACCCCCGTGACCCTGTTCGGATTCAGCGGGTTGGATAATGGATGGATTAACTGGAGTTTTTTTTTTTTTTGTTTTTTTTTGGTTCTCCTGGCCATGTGACCTAATCACCAGACTAATCTTTAGACACTTACATCATGATGTTGTATAAAAGGGTGTTATACTTCTACTGATTATATAGCTATGTTTTATATAATTGTATGGATTTGTTAATTTGGTTTTCTTTGTTACATATTCATTAATATTCTTACCTAATCTTGTTTGTTTTTTTCTTTTCTTGTAATTTTCCCTTTGACATTTTGCAAAGCACTTTGAGCTACATTATTTGTATGAAATGTACTGTACAAATGAATTTTGTTGTTGCAGGAATGCTACAAAACACTAAATCTGGAATTATTGTTTTGTGTACTGTTAAAGGTAACTATTCCTCTTTGTACTAATCCAGTGTGTGTACTTATGGTAACATGAGTTGTCAGTTGTCTTGTCTTGGCTTATTTTCTTATATCTTTGTAATAATATCTTATGTTTCTGTGATATCCTACTGCAAACAAATTTCTTTCTGGGTTAATAAAGTCTACATAACCTAACACAGGGGTCCTCAATCACAGTCCTGGAGGGCTGCAGTGGCTGCAGATTTTTGCTCCAACCCAATTGCTTAATAAGAAGCACTTATTGCTTCTACTTCACTTTAGTTGTCTCACTCATTAAGATTTTGAAGCCTTATTGCTTATTTTAGCCTTAAACAGCTGTATTCTTGTTTTTTTAATTGCTCCTAATTAGCAGTAACATGCAAATGACAAAAGAGACCAGCATTTCTCCATTTAGCGTGTTTTCATTGACACCTGTGTGTATTTATCATGCATTACTGGGTTTAGTTAAATACTTGGAAGGAAAGTGAAGAGAAACAAGTGAAGGACTTAGAATTACACATCCATTTTAGACTGCAAATCATTTGGATGATATGCTTAGAAAGGGGAAGAAAATCTAGGATATGAGAATGACCTGACATAGCAGAGTTAAAGCACTAGCAACCATGAAATTAAATTATTGGCAAGAATTGCTTTCTAATTAAGCAACTGGGTTTGAATAAAAACCTGCAGCCACTGCGGCCCTCCAGGACTGTGATTGAGGACCCCTGACCTAACATAACCTAACCATTTTAGAGCTTGCACAATTGCTGTGTGAGTGCTGACATCCTGGCAGCCATGTTATTAAAAATACATACAGTAAGCAGTGTCTGAAATGTGTATAAAATGATTTTGAGCACACTTCTTTACAATTTTGATTTTGGGTTTAGCTTTATTGTTGATTTGATATTTAGTACCATCTCTTAAACTTGATTTATCTATTATCTTACCTCATTTTGACCTTGGCAGTATTCAACAAATTTATTGTTAAAAATTTTAAAACCTCTAACACACGATTAAATTATTGAATCCATCAGGACCTATATGGAAAATTTTTGAAAGTTACTAACAGCAATACCTCAGCCATAAAAGAGAATTGTCCTAACTGCACCAGCAATATTTGTTTGCTGAAAGCAAATCAATAATAATAATTATAATAAAAATAATAATAATAATATAGATTTTTGTCATGTCAGGCAAACCTTTCAGAAGTATTATATTAGCTCCCCAGTGCTTTGTTTCCTTTTTCTATTTTTGCGATGGAGTGAAGGCACAAGAGCTTGTTAAAGAGAAGAATAATAGCCAAGGCAGTTGTAAAGGTTTTAGAAAGGCTCCAGCTGGCAGGGAGTAAAGACACGTTATTGTGTGTGCCTTCACTCGTCGCTACAGGGGAAGAAAGAAAACGAAACCACGGCTAGACAAGCCTCTCTGTGTCATCAATGAAAAATCTTGATTTCATTTGCCCTAGCTGCAGGGGTATTTCATTCTAAACACCAAACTAATTGTCTTTAGAAACTGAATCTGGCCCCTGCTTTTAATATTAAGCTGCTGCATTAGACAGGAGGTTTAACACAAATAAATAAGCATTTAGACACTCTCATCCATGGCCTTAGACATTTACCAGAATCATGAAAGTTAAAGTGTTAGTCTTGAAGGAGTTAAGTCTTTTCAGGGAACAGAAACAAACACTCAAAGGAAGGTGGTGGGACAAACATACTTGCATATGGACAGTAGCTCTATTCTTACTGTGAATTGCAAAATCACATCCTTTTTCTCCCTTAATCTAACTTATTGGAAAGATATTTAAGTTTTGGCATTTATGCCAAATGATGCTCATCCTCCAATCCAAAATGCACCTCTAGTTTTTAGGTTTCTCACAGACATGATTGGTCAGTTTCACTGTTGTCTTCAGGGACTCTCTGATTACTGTAATATAATAAGCTCCCATGTCCCTCAAGTTACAAATTCCGTCATTGAGATTTACCTTCCTTCGCAAAGGACATCCCTAATGATGGCTTGATTATAAAAATCATGGGGTGTGCTCTTAGTGCTCACTATTGCACATGCAGCACCCTGGGTCAAACAGCTACTGTACAGCAGATGCAACACCACAGCAAAATGTTAAAACCTACTGTACATGGCATTCTCATAGTATTCCCAAACCTGCATAATCCTATTTATGATCATTGATGACTGGAGCCAATCCAGGTAGCACTTGGCGCAAAGCATGAAATATTCCTGGACAAGTCACCAGCCTATTGCACTAACACATAACCCACACTCAAGCTCATGCTGGGCCATTTTTGTCTTTCTACAATAACGAAAATGTAGTTGCCACACAGCTTTAGTCTCAAATTACGTATAACATTTTATTTGAGAAATTCCAGTCTGGCTTTTTACACAAGCTTAGTACAGGAACAACACAAATGTGTGTTATAAATGACATTCTAATATCTCCTGATAAAGGAAGCTGCACAGTAATTATGCCAGCAAACTTAAGTGAGGTGTTTGACAACATTGACCACTCTGTTCTACTGCAGAGGCTGGAAAATGATACTGGGCTGTTCGGCAGTGTCCTTGCATGGTTTAAGATGCTATTTACAAAACTGATTTAAGTACATGCAGAAATGTGCTGCCAGTACTCCATCGTTGTATTTGGAAGTTAAATATGGTGTCCCGCAGGACACAGGATTCAGACATTTGCTGTTTTCACTTTGGAGGCTTCCATTCTATCAATAAAAAACAGAACATTTATTTTCTTTCATATGCAGACGATACACAGGTGTACCTTTCTTTTAAACTTCACGATGTTTCTCCGATATTATCCTTAATTAATTGTATCAGTGTGTTAAAAGAGTGGATGGATGAGAACTACTTGTCTCTAAATGCAGAAAAAACAGAAATGCTTTTTATTAGGGGAAATAATGCAGAACACAATAATATCCTGTCACTTTTTAACTTAGTTAGAATCACCATTATTTTTACTGAATCAGCATGCAATTTAGGAATTATCTTTAACACTATCACGTCGTTTCAAACGGACATTTCAAAACTGAAATACGATTTAAATGAGGGAATGATGCACACAGTATCTTCTTCATGAGATTTACTTGGTGTGTAGGCTGGGAAGCCTACTGTACTGCTAGATGTAGAAATAATACTAGTAGTGGTTTGAAAAGGATCAAGAGAAGAGATAGAGTCATGAAACAGGCAAACGTCAGAACCGAGAGCACAACCAAGAGGACAAAAGTGTGTCTGTTAGAAACAAAATGTGAATCAAAAATCAAAGCTGAAAAACACAAGGACAATATGTCATTAACTGGGAAAGTAAAATCTATAGAACCGAAGCACTAAGTGTTTGTTTCTATCTGAAATCTCAGATTAGGAGAAGTTAACTGGTATAGGTCTGTAGACCTGTGTACTGTATTTTTCAGCTCTTTGCTCTTTGCTTTGCTTAGCTCACTACTTCTTCAACTCTCACAGTTATTGCCTTTTGGAAGCAGGACCATCTGTGTAAATGGAGGCAGAGCTAAATGGAGAACAGTTAATATGGCTGGAGAGACTGTTGAAGAATGGTTTCAATGATGTGACACTAGCAGCCTGCTGTGTAGATGTTCTCTCAGAAATGGGATTGTGTGAAGCACTCACTCTTCTGCAGGCAAGAGTGAGATGGTAAGATGTATCACAAAGTGCCACCCTGTAAAGCACAGTTGACTAGAGGTGAAGAAATAATGCAGAGTGGGACAAGACCACAAAGAAGCAAAAATAATGAAAAAATGTAAAAAGTCAAAAATGTAGAACTAAAATCCAAGCATGAGATAAAATGCATAAAAGAACATACAGGCAGATACTATTTTTTTAAAAACAGAAGACAAAACAAAACATTCCAAAAAATGGAATAGAAGCGGGGACCTCAAATATTAAATGAAACCTTGAAAATCTTAAACACACAGCCAAAATATCAGAGCATAGTAAATTCAAAATAGTTCTAGAGAATGGAAAGGAAAAGGGTGCAAATTCTTGAGTGACACCATTATGATAGATTCCCCTTTTTATGCTTCATCCCCCCATCATGTCACTGCCACATAGTATCCATTGCCATGCTATAGACGGAGCTAGGATGAACCATTTGCAAAATACAGGTGCAATGGAAACTCTAAGGGTCACTGCCCCAGCCATTCCTGATACTCATAGCTCAAAATGATCTGATCTAAGGGGGAAAAAAATGGAGAAGCAAATCAGTAAAATGAAATACAGAGCTTAAAGCAACACTAGAGCAAAAAAGTCATCAAGTTTAATATCCAAGCAAGCTACATGCCAGAAAAAAAACCGTAGGCAAAGAATTCATCACCAGTCAAAAAACAGTTGAGAAAAGCACTGTAGAGATCAAAAAAGCTCAGAGACAACGGCCTGTCTTTAAACACTGAGTGAAAGTCAGGAGTCAGTTTGAAATAAGGAGCCAGAGGAGCTTAAATGAGCCAAATAATTGCAGGTGCTAAGCAGCTGATATTAGGAGACATGGCAATAAGCCTGTCCAGGGCATGGTGTGACAGTAACTTAGAGCTATATATGAATTTGAACCAGCTCATCTGTTATATTTATAACCAAATCACTCATGTAAATTAAATAAAACAGCATCACAAACACAAACCCTTGCAGGACTCATCCACTGATCTACTTCAGAAAAGGCTTTGAAATCCACTGTCTTCTGAGTTTAAGGCGTTTCTGCACAGCATGTATCCTGCTAAACCTCAAACATATAACAGGCTGCCCTGTCTCTAAACTTTTCTGGATTGACAGTTAATGCATTTCTTTTGGATTTATAATCACTTTGCTTCATGTTTCTATGACACACCCTGGGCAAAAGGGCCTTTAATTAACAGGATAGGTCGAAACTGTTTTTTGTAAGGGTGCAATATTTGCTAGCTTCTGGAAATTAAGAAATTATCTGGTTTGCAATGAATTTAAAGCACATGTTTTGGAAGTTTGTATATACACTATATAATTGCAAGATGCTTTTAGGAGTAATGTTGCCCATTCCAGGTGATTTATTTGTTTTTAGTCTTTTAAATATAGTAGCATTTCACTATCTGTAATCCCCAAGTCATTTAGTACAAATAGAAACATTTTTTTGTAGCCTAGGGTTACCAGACGTCCCTTATATACAGGACATGTCCCATATTTGATCATTTTGTGCCCTGTCCCGTACTGACCTTTCAGGAACACCCAAATGTCCCGCATTTAGTTCATTTTAAAATTTTGTAATAAAAATATATTTTTACTACCTTCTTACTGTATTTAGTTGTAACTTGGTAAGTAATTATACTTTCTTTTCTCAGATTCTCTTGCTGAAAATAACCCAAATGTAACGAGGAAACTAGTGTTTCCTGCCTGTTTGCAACTTGTTCAGTTGCTATGGTTGGCTGAGGACAGCAACACTCTTACCATATTGCTCTCCAGCTGCGCTGCTGTGCAGTTCTGTATCAGCAATGCAACATACAGTGTCAACAAAGTGTGCTGTTACTACTTGTCATGGCCCACTTTTTTTCTAATTGCTTGTATTAAATAATAATAATATTTCTCTGTTGTCTGTATTAAATAATTATTTTCAAATGATTTCACTTTTACAGATTTTTTTTTAGCTTGTATTAAATAATTTTCAAATGATTTTACTTTTGTTTCCCTCATAACCCATTAAAATCCTTGCTTTATGTTTTTAACTTATTTCTCTACTTTTATATAATATATTGGTCTGAGTGTGTACGGATCATGTATAAATTTATTTATATAGTAATACTAGCCATGTACGCCCAACTACATTGCGCGTGTTAAAGTTGTCTGTGAAGGGCTCCCTGTTTAAACGCGGCTGCCAGTCGTGAACTGGGCCCTTCGTCCCACAGCATTATGATTTTTTATAAGGGAAACAAAATTACCAAAGAAAACCCTTGGACATTGATTCGATAGGAACGGCCTATTCGGAATCACTGTCTGAATAGTAATTATGTGGTGGTGTAGGAGCATTTCTGCTTCTGTCCATTCACAGTCCGTCTCGTTTTCACGACGCTATCGTTTCCTCTCACGATGTCTTCTCAACCTTTCTCCAATCTCGCAGGTTAATTTGTGGCAATCCAAAGAGTAAGGCAATATACACGGAGCAATGGTTATAAAAGGGGGACACATAGGTATCCAGGCTCTTTAAAACATAAATAGGGATCACTTCACTGACATGTGAGCAAGCCACGGTACAACTGTGAGACGCGCAGCACTCGACAGCTACAACGTAACAATAATAATTTCCGGAACGTGCTGTTATGTTGTCATTCATTTTACCCACTGTCTTTCTTTCATTTATATGTTATGTAGGCACGTACCTTTTATCTTCGGCAATCTCATTCTCTAACCAGGCCTCAGGAGCTAACCAGCGTAACACTGTCCACCACCCCTTTCGTTATTCCGGCACATTGTTGACATCCGTGAGTAACAACAACGTACTAAACTGGTAGGTGGTCTACGCATGCGTGGAATTCGCAGACAAACAAAGATCAAGATCTAAATGAAGATCTCTTTACTTAATTTAAAGCACAACAATTTGCTTAGTTTGAATGTTTGTGTTTTGAGGTGTGACTGGCGTACAGCAGTCTTCAGTAGTATAAGCCTGGAGGAGATTCTTAATGCAATGCCTATGTTTTAGCTGTCTCTCTACTGCCATCTAGTGCTTCTTCTTCTAATTCATTCACGGACAAACAAAGATCAAGATCCAAATGAAGATTATATATAGAGATAGAGGGAGATTTTAAGAGTGTCCTGTATTTCTAATTTTCTAATCTGGCAACCCTATTGTAGCCACTGGGAAGGTAAGAAAAAAGAAGATATGTCAGAAAAAAAACAATCCAGTGTATCTTCAGTTTAAAATAAGGTGATATATTCCAAGATAGTAGTCCATTATGTCCATTATTAAACAATTCTGCGTGAGCGGTTGTGAATGCTCTCCCAGTCACCACCTGTGTGGAGTCTACATGTTCTCCTTTTGTCTATGCAAAGGTTTATTTTTCCTTCACCTTCCAAATACAACAGAGTTAGGTTGATTTGAGATTCTAGGGTTTGAGGGTTTGAGTGAGTTTTAGGTTACATCCACACAACTAAATTTCCATTTAAAAATTGTGTTTTAAATGAAAACAATTTACATCCATGCTAGCATTTCCATATTGTTTATGAAAATATCTGCACCCCAAACTAAAACAATGAAAATATATATAACGTAGCCGTTCAGTGTAAAAAGGGATGGTAACGCTGCCAGTCACAGGATTTATTGCAAAACTTTAGTGACCAGTAAATTATTTCCCTTTTGTGTATACATTCAATATTCAGACATTAGAAAACACAATTTTAATGCATATAGGTAAGTAACACAACAGGTGCCATGGAAAGCAACTGTTATGTCTCTGCTAATTTGGAATATGGTTTACTGGATATTTTTGAGATTGTTTTCAGGATTTTGTGCTTGGGACAGAATACAAATTCAAAAATCGAGCATTTGGTGAAAACTCCACTACATTTCACAAAGCACAGTATATTTGCAAAATACACTTATCAACACCAGTGCATTTAATGAACCGCAATGGACTGTCTAATTTCCTCAGCATTCATAGGGATATTGGCAGTTCTATCCATTGAGAGATCATCCAAAAAACACAAGGAACAAAACAGAAGATACATTAACATGTAAAAATTTGCAAAACAGACATTTTAAGAGACTTTTGGACCCAGCCAGGCTGAAACATAACAAAAATACATCAGAGACAATAAACTAAATGAACAAAAAAACAACAAACCTGAGCCAGAGATCAAAAACTGGATGCAACATAACACAATCCTCTTTCTCTTATTTATTTATTTATTTTCATAAATAAGAGAAGAAACACTTTTATTTTATATTTGTCTTTATGTTTGTTCTTAAGTTTAAGGTCCAGACTTACTTAATGTTTTTAGGATTCATTTTACTTTTTTGCTTTCCTGAAGAGTTTCTGGGACTTCTTAGTAGCTATCCTATTGTTTTTGAATTTGAGGAATGTGATTCTGGGCGGCACGGTGGAGTTAGGAGACCCAGGTTCGCTTCCCGGGTCCTCCCTGCGTGGAGTTTGCATGTTCTCCCCATGTCTGCATGGGTTTCCTCCGGGTACTCCAGTTTCCTCCCACAGTCCAAATATATACAGGTTAGGTGCATTGTCCCTAGTGTATGCTTGGTGTGTGCTTGGTATGTGGGTGTGTGTGCCCTGCGGTGGGCTGGCGCCCTGCCTGGGGTTTGTTCCCTGCCTTGCGCCCTGTGTTAGCTGTGGTTGGCTCCAACGGACCCTCGTGACCCTGTAGTTAGGGTATAGCGAGTTGCATAATGGATGGATGGAATGTGATTCCAATATGTGACTCAGCCTATCTTTATTGTTTACGAATCTGTGATTTTTTTTGTATTTTATTGCAACACAAATTTGAATATTGATAGGCAGGGCCATTTTGTGGCTTTCACCCTGGCTGTTTCTATATGCATGTGAGACATGGACGTTATCCAGTGACCTGAGACGAAGACTGGACTCCTTCAGTACTGTGTCTCTTTGGAGAATCCTTGGGTATCACTGGTTTGACTTTCTACCAAATGAGCAGTTGTTCAGGAGTCTCAAATGAGGCACATTACCAGCATTGTCAGGCGCGTCAGTTATGGCACTACAACCATGTGGCGTGATTTCCCAAAAGTGATCCAGCTCACAGGCTCCTCATTGTTAAGGACCAGATCAAGGGGACACCCACGTAACACTTGGCTGCGGCAGAAAAAGGGTCATTTTGGAAGGAGGGTCTGCCTGAGGTGGTTGCCAACCAGGATCCCAAGCTGTTTTGTTGTGTGGTGGGTGCAGCAACACACTGTACCTGTTGCAAAGACAACCCATAAAGGGTTATATTATGCAGCATTTAGGTATTTGTGTTTGGATAAAACTTAGTTTTAATGTCTTCTTTCTCTTTCTGGGTTTTTAGACTTACTGTACCTTCTGTCTTATGGTTTTGAATCTTTTTTTCACATTTCTGGCTTGGCGAAACATCAGTTTGTCTCTCTGGTTTCAACCCCATTGTCCATTTTGTTTTTGCTTCATCTTCTGGTCCTAAATTAAATATTCAGTCTACGTTGGCAGAACACTGAAGATCATAAACCAATTGGCTCTAGGTTAACAATAAAACAATTAACAATAAGAGGAATAGGAAATATGGACTTAGCAACAAGACTGTGATACTGTCACAGTGATGTTGGAGCTGCCGCCTGGCTGTGTATTTTTTCCATCTTTATTTTTCCCCCTTTTATTTGATGAGCATATTCTCTTTAGCTGTTAACATTTTTCCAACATTCCAATTAAATTTAGATCCGAAGGGGAGGGGCCACTAATTCTGACTCATTCCCAGCTGATGTTGGTAATCATAGCACAGTCACCTGAGGGCAAATACAAGATAAAAAGTTAAAGTCAGCCCTTTACTAAAGGCACTGGCTTATGACCTTTTTCAGGAATCAAGTTTCTTTGTTATCGCAAAGTTTTCTCTGTCCTTCTGGTCCAAGCATGTATTGTGTTATGGGGTCTAGTGTTTTTTAAATACGAAAGTTTGTTCTTGATTTTTTGGTTTTAAGTTTATTTTTTGTACTTAGTTCTTCTGTATGTGTGCTTTTTTCAACCACTTTTGGAGGTTTGTTAGAAACTGGCTGTGTCACCTGGCTTTGCCCGGGATATTTCATAAGACAATGGGCCTCAGTTATAGTGCCATAAGTTAATTGAATGTATCAAAACTACTATGTAAATAAGGAACTTTTCTATATAAAATATTTGTATATTTTTTTTTACTAAAGGTTAGTATTGGGGTGTAGTGGTTAAGGCTTTGGATCTAAGACTTCAAACCCCGAGGTTGTGGGTTCAGATCCTGCTACTGATAATGTGTGACCGTGAGCAAGTGACATCACCAGACTGTTTTACTATTGGAAAAACAAATGAAATGCAACCAGTTATACCTCAAATGTCGTAACTCGCCTTGGAAAAAATAATCAATCAAATAATAAACTATATCCAATTGCACATGAGTGAAACATTACTGCATTTGATCAGTTCCTGCTTTTTTCTACTTTTCCTAGTGAGATGACTTTTGTTGCGGGGCATTACAAAACACAATTTTACAGGAAAATGTAAGAGTATATATTATTATCGTTATTACGTTTATGATTTTTATTTGTTCATGCTGTTCATGCAATTGATTCTTTTTGTGTTTTCTATTAGTTGTATATTTTAGGTTTTTTTTTTTGGCTTTAGCCATAGGCAAACAATAAGTTTTAAGACATCACCTTTTACTTATTACAAGCAGCATTTACTTTTACGAGCTACACTTCTGGCAGCCTGAGTAATGACCAGAATGTTTTTACTTTTGAAGTTGTTTTGTCTAGTGCTAAAATGGAACTATGTTTTGAAAGATTCTTAAATGGTTGGGTGTCCCCATTTAAAGTCTGCAGATAAAAATTTATATGTAAATAATTTTGGAGGGCAAAGGGTGGTACCACTGTTCAAAGCTGTTACGATTGTTGTGTATGGAGCTTCTGTAAAGTTTTCTTGGTCTGGAAGTTGCAATATTAATCTTGGCTAATTAATAATGTGAATTTCCCCTTGAGATTAATAAAGTATCTATCTATCTATCTATCTATCTATCTATCTATCTATCTATCTATCTATCTATCTATCTATCTAATGTTGTTCGGGCAAATATTGTTACAGCCAATTTACCTAATGATCTCAAACATCATGTTCTGAGTCTTTTATGTTCTCAGAAGTTTCACTCTCTGATCTTTCTGACTTGCTCAGAAAGATGAAACCTTCATCATGTCCTTCTGACTTGTTGTCAATGTCATTAATGTTAAAAACTTTGTGTTGTATAGGTCCGTGCCTTTGAATATCATAAATTGCTCTTTCAGATCTGGTGTGGTTCCATCTTATTTTAAGTATGCTGTAATTCAACCACTGTTGAAAAAATCTAATTCTGATCCCTCTCTTTTGAATAATTACAGGCCAATTTCAAAACTGCCTTTTATTTATTTAGGTTTTGGAAAAGGTGGTTGATCAGCAACTCTGTGCCTTCTTATAGGAGCGGAGGTTCTCAATGATCTTTTAATTGCTGCTGATGCAGGCCAATGTTCTGTGCTTGTACTGTTAGACCTTACTGCAGCTTTTGATACAGTGGACCATTGGATCTTACTTAATAGACAGGAGCTGTTAGGCATCTCTGGCTGTGCTTTGGACTGGTTCTCCTCTTATTTATCGAAAAAGAGTTTTTCAGTCGATGTGGCTGGCATTTCATCCGACTCTGTTCCTTTAACATGTGGACCTGTACTTTATCATTATATATTCTTCCTTTATCACAGATTCTGAATTCTTTTAAGGATATCTCATATTTATTTCTCTTTTAAACCCAATCAAATTAATGCTTTGGTCACTTTGGTTAATTGTCTGTGTGGTGGATAGGGGTTGCTGTCGTCCCCTTGAACCTTCAGACTTGACTCCAGACACCAGGTAAAAGTCCAAAGTTTTGGATTTATTATAATACTCCAGTGCATAAAGCACCCTCCACTCCCCAATACTAATAAACACAATACTACAATATAATAAACAATCATCAATTCCTCCTCTCTCCCAGACGCGTTGCCACCCTTCCTCCCGACTCAGCTCACCCGTCTGGGTTTCCCACAATCCTTTATACTGCTTAAACCAGAAGTGCTTCATCCCTCAGTCCATGATTCCCCATCACTTCTGGGTTATATAAAAAGTCCTCTTTTCTTCATCCCGGAAGTACATCGATCCTTCCGTCCCCGTGACTATGACGTACTTCTGGATTGTAGTGAAAATCAATGTCTCTGGGCCTCCCAGCAGCGTCTCCTGGTGGCCCCCACGTTATCCAACAGGGTTGCACTGGAAGACTCCAATTCCCATGAGTCCCTGCTGGAATTTGGGGCCCCTCCATGATGCAGGGATGGCTCCACCTGGCGGCCTTGGGGTATTGGCTGGGATGACTGGCCGGCCATATCTCACATCTGTCTCAGGTTAATGACCGGCTCAGTAGTAGTTACCTCCAGTTGAATTCTTGAAAGACTGAGGTATTAATTGTTGCTTCTCCTGATTTCCATTCTGAGATTAGCTTAAAATTATCTTCTGTCTCTCCTGCTATTAAGTTGAGTCTACATAACTTTGGGTTTATCTTTGACGGGTCTCTGACGCTAGATTCATATGTAAGATCAGTCAGCTGTTCGTGTTTCTTTCATTTAAGAAATTTTTCTAAACTAAGAACTGCTGTTTCAAAGTCAGAATTGGAGATGCTTGTTCATTCTTTTGTTTCCTCACGACTTGATTATTGCAATGCTCCTTATACGAGTCTAAACAAGTCCTCTCTTTCACATCTTCAGTTAGACCAAAATGCAGCCTCTAGGCCAGACTGATCATATCACTCCCATTCTGTACACACTGCACTGGCTCCCAGTGTTTTATAAAATTCATTTTAAAATTTTGGAACTTACTTATAGAGCCTTGCATGGACAAGCTCCTGAGTACCTTACTTACTTGCTCCAACGTTATACAGCTTGTCAGGCTCTTAGATGTGGGCAACAGGGCCATTTAGTTGTCCCACGCACTTGGCTAAAAACCCATGGGGATTGTGATTTTCAATCCGTGGCACTAAGACTATGGAATAGCCTGCCTTATGGTCTGTTGATTCTTTCAAAAAACAACTGAAAACATTTCATTTTAAAAAGGCTTTTAATCATTGTTGAGTAGTTCCTCTTTGTTTGTTATCTTACTGGTAATGTTTATGTTTTGTTCTGTTTGTTACGCTTTGTATTGTATTGATGTTCAGCACCCTGTGACCCATGTCTGTGAAGGGCGCTATATAAATAAACTACTACTACTAGTGGTGGTGTTGCTTTTGGGTTTTTTAACAATGAAGGAATCAAATTATGAAATCAGAATTTTGTTTAGAACTTCAGTTCAAGTGTTATATTTTTTACCGTCTTTTTCTAAGACTATCTTTGTTTTGGAAACTGAGCCACTAGTTCAGGGATGTTCCTTTGGGATTTCCTATGAAGCATTGGGGCCATGCCACTTGGAACGTCAGTAAAAAGATCCCCCTAAAATTTTCACTGCTATCTGAGACCTGATCCAATTTAGCCTATTACTTACTTTGATTACTGGTATAATGGGAATTTGAGACAAAGCTCTACGATTTTTGGTTTACAATTTGACTTCCACATTTCTCTCTTTTTAACTTTTAGTTTTGATGCTTGCCTATTCTTGTCACTCAATTCTTTCTCCCGATTCTCACTTTTTAATTATTTGCACTATATTTCCTGTTGAAAATCATTACAAATGTAAGAGATTCACATGGAAATGGAAATGATTTCAGATTTCAAAGTCTGTAGATGCGAATGTACATCACAATGGAGACCTGTTAAGTTTAAACTTGCACCATCCATTCCCCTTTTCTTGGATCGGAGGATGCTGCATCCACCTCTACTTCTCTCTCTCTGCCTTTGTGCTTCTAGCATACCAACACCTGCTCACAGCCCCACTATCTCGCACCGGCACTTGAGTTTTACAGCGATTCCTAAACACTAAACTTCACCAGATTTACACGTTTTCATTTCAGAAATCACAGAACATGGCAAATATGATCACATCAGACAATTTAGACAGTACACAAAAATATTTGTTGCGGACCATTATTTTACGTCTTCTCAACAAGCATGTCAACAGAATATTATACTACCAGTAACGGCGCACTGCAGGTGAATCCACTTGACTTGAGCATTCCTAGTTTTTGTCCTCTTTCTCTGTACGTTTTGCATTCACGTGTACGTTTGCACAGAGGTTGATGCGCTTGCTGCTTCCTGAGCAGCTCTTCTTTTCTCCAACCTAGCGGCCCGCTTCTTCTCTTCTTTCGTCAGCATCTTTTTGCATTAAAACTGATTAAGTCAGCGTTTGTGTTGCAGTTACTTAGTACGTTTTCTTTATTTTTTCACTTAAGCTGGCACTTAAGTCTTCAATCTGCCTCAAGAATGATTTAAGATATGAAGAGGTAGGGGAAGTGACGACGAAGGTGGTAGGGAATGAGAACAGCACCCGTACTCATACGCCGCACGGCTGCCCTGCTGGCCGCTGCCGAGAGTTGATTCTACAATAAAGTAAAATAAAAATAAAAAGAGGAATAACCTTGGAGGTCAATCATCAACCTGAAAGCGGACAGTAGACGTCACGTAGTATATGTGTACCAAATTTCTGGTCAATAGGTCAAACGGTTTTCTGAGCTACAGGTGATTTAAAATCCTAGACAGACAAATGGACAGCCACAGTAGCGTATTATATACAGTATAAAGATATATTTTAAAGCACCAAACATTCCTGTTTCAAACACCTTCTTTTTGAATATATCAAGGCTTTAGTTTTATTCTGGCTTTGTGGTTTACCATTTTATTTAATGTACATTTGCTTCAAGCAGTTTATTTCAGAAAGAATGCAATTATGGTATTTTCATCTAGCATTTGAATTTGCAATTTAAAACAAAGCTTAATTACAATATTACACAAAATGAAATGAATTTAAATGACTCCTGTCGTAAATGATAGGAGATGAGGGTGCCTGCCTGAGGGTGCCTGGCTTGGCAGGCTTAGGCATCACTTAGGGTGGTAAAAACACTTCCAGCTGCTCCTGACATTAGAAGTCTGCTTTTTCTCAACCGTCCTGAGAGAATGTTCATCCTGTGTCTTCTTGCATGATGGGCCTACTGATTTACAAACCATTCCTACATTCCTTCCAGAATGGGCTGTCTGCTGTCTTTCACATAAACATCTCAGCTGCAAAGGGTTTGAATTGAGCCATATGCGACACAACAAAGATAGTTTTAGATGTAAAGTGTTAGACATTTGGAAAGGGTCTAAGGCCGGGATGGTTTCTCCAAACATCTCTAAATAAATGTGGGCTATAATTTATACAAATACTATTACCCAAGTAAGAGGAAGGCAATATGAAATAAATAACCTGCAGGATAAGTAGAGGCAAAGGCGCTAACCGTGCAGTGACATGTTTACAGATTACTGGGGGCAGATTTTCCATTACGCATCAAAATGGCACTCTTAAAGTTTAATCCTGCCTTATGTTACTAAAACATTTTCAAATCATCCTGTTAAATTTACTATTATTTAAAAAAGGTGTCTTATAATATTTACACAGTTTAATATATGCTCACAATCTTGCTCCTCAGGATTATTAACGTACAAACAAACTACTGTCCAGCTTTGTAAAATAAAATGAAATGGTGCCTCATTATTCAAGTTAAAGCCCAGCACATTTTTTTAATAATGCTTTGCTTCTGCCATTACAAGCGATTACTGTTAAATCAGAAAGGGTTTCTACCACGACAGTACAGTGCATGACACATTTGGATTTATGCCAGTAAGTTCTTCTCTATTTTATTCTCCTTTACTTTCAAACTATTTAGTTTTCAGTAATCTGTTGTTTTTCTTAGCACTTCTAATGTCTGTTGGTGGCCACCTCTGGAAGAAGTGGCAAAGCCTAAAGTAAGTTTAAAAAAGAATTACTGTATGTTAAAGTGATGGCCAAAGATATAGTAAACCCTGAAGTGTTAATAGGATGAAATAATTAGCAGCTAACAGTAAACAGAGTGAATCCCAGAGAAAAATGAATCAAAATCTGCATGCCTTGTTATAGGATGGGTGCACAGTTAAAAATGAAAGTAGGCCTTTTAATGGTGGCCTGATTGTTACTTTTCTTTGTTTTGTTCACTGTGTGATGGAACCAAACCCTCAAACATGATTACACAGAATCCAATGTTCAAATAAAGGAGTGTTTATTCTACAAAGTAACAAAAGCACAAGCACCAATATCCTTTCTCTCTTTCTCTGCAATTCACCTCTTTCACCACTGCACTGCCCTCCTCCAGCTGAGTGTTGCTTCACATCCTCCCAGCTACAACTCTCCTGGAAAAGGGTGTGCAGTCCCTTTTATTGAATACCAGGGAGAACTTCCGGTGCCAGGGCCACTGCCCGATAGAAATACTTCCAGGTGATGTGAAAGTCCTATAAATTGAGGAGCGCATCTCCTGATAGCACCCTCTGGCGGCACCCATGGTCCCCAGCAGGGCTGTGTTGCCGGACTACAACTCCCAGCATTCCCTGCTGGTTCCCAAATGTCCTGGGGAAGTAGCACATCCCCTGCAGCGTCTTTCACAAATGATGGACTGTCCGTCCATCCCTTCTGGCCATCTCTCCTGGGTCTGGTTCCTTCCTCTCCCTTGGCCAGGATGCCCATCCAACCCATTTGGCACTGACAACTGATTTTTTATTTTTATAGCTTTAAAAGACTCTTTAGCTTGTTGTCTTTTATTATCAATACACTTTCTTCCAAATTACAATGTCTCTTTGTATCCAGCATGGTTCAGCAAAATAACCCACAAAAAAGGAAATCTAAGCAAGTGAAAAGATTTTATTTCACACCATTAAATCTTGTTTTCCTTAAAGTAAAATTTTTTGACTTATCAAGGTATTTGTATTTAAGATTATCTAGCATATTTAAAAAAATCCTGACAGGTAAGTTTTGCTTACCACATTGGATGTTTTTGCTAAAGGGAGGCAAAGCAATGATTTTATTTAGCAAAAACATCTCTCAATGGGGCAAATAAAATTTACTTGACAAGGTATGTTAAAATAATCTAATTATTTTAAATATACATTTCTTGATAAGTCAATAAATCTCACAAAAAGGAAAACAATATTTAATGGCTTGATATAAAAATTTTCACTTTGCTTAGATTTGCTTAGAGTTCATTGATTTACAGTGTAGCAGTCTCAATTTTATCATTCAAGAACAGGAATTACATGTTTCTAATTGTTTTAAACTATTGATCTGTTAATTACAGTACAATGTGAGGAACACAATCCGATGTGGTAACTACAGTATAGTTTATTAATAGATGTCTTCAGGAAAAGCATCTTTGTGACAGTAGAGTGTTCCAGAAAAAACAAAATCGAGCAGATTTAAGTTCTCCAAATGGCTAGTTTTATTGTTTATCACATTTATAAATTGTAATGAAAATAAAGAACATTTAGGGGTCACTCCATTTAGCAGTTTTTAATGTCCTCTAATTTGAATATCAGACAGGTTTGCAAGGTCTTGCTGTGTCTTTTTTTCAGATTTGCACTTCTTTCAAGGATATACAGGTTATGTGGTAACCATAAAAGGGCCAATTGACTCTGAGATTATGCAAGAGAGTGACCTGAAATGGGTTGGGTCTTACCTTAAACCTTCTGCTGTCGGTAGAGGTGCCAATACCACAACCTCCTCACTGACCTGCTGCATTGGAGTTGACATAAAAATGCTTAAAGAAGCAATAACTGTTGTGTTCACATGTTCAGAAATACAGTTCTTCACATGACATTTAACAGTTTTCCATTCCTGACTCTTGACCCACTTCTACACCAAGAAGCAGTATGTTGTGATTGACCAAGAGAGATTTTCAGCCCTAATGCTAAGAAAGTAAACCCCTCAGGATGCTTCATTTGGGCTTTCAGCTTGAAAGCCTGGTAATTTACCTTCTTACAAAAATCAAAAACTGAATGCTCTACATGGGATGAACAAAATAATAAACACCATACAGTATATTAAGATCAAGTACAAATTAAAAGTAAGGCCACCCTATTCTTCATAACAGCTTCAGTTTTTAATGGAATTTTGTCATACAAGTCCTGAAGTGTATCTAATGAGATGTTGTATGTTAAGAAGAAAAGCCACTGTGGTTCAGCAATATTTAGATATGGTGATCAGAGACATTAAGCTTTATCCTGGTGTTCTTGTATATTAGGAGAATTATGATCTTGAAATAGGTGAACGTCACACAGTTGGCATTGGTCTCCTTTGGCTTTCACCAAAGGGTGAAACATGATTTGTGCTCCTTACATCAGGTCACATCTGGGCAAGAACAAGGTAGCTTGTACTGTTGTATTGTATTCCTGAGGTGGCAAAGATAGATTGGCCATTTAGCTCTGTAAAGAGGATTACTGGCTTTCTGTTTTGTGTATTGTATTTATCCCATTTTTTATACCCATTACATACCCAACCTACCTAGAAAGGGGTCTCTCTTTTAATTGCCTTTCCCTTTTTTGGGAGTTGGACTGTTAAAAACAGGGCCTATTAAAGCCCATGGGGGCATTCTTTGTGTGCCTGAAGAAGGGGCCTGAATTGCCTCGAAAGCTTACATAAGCTTGCATATTGAAATCTTTTTTAGTTAGCCAATAAAAGGTGTCATTTTACTTGACTTGTCACCGCTATACGAGAAATAAACTGCTGTTGTTGTATGTCTTTGTTTAGTGGCTCCCAAGTAGTAGCCAAATCCTGCTCATACTATACAGTTTTTCTTGAGACTGGGCCACAATTCTGTGATAATTCTGTGGCCTTTAGCAGCTATCGTCGGAAGTGTCCATCTTTTCCTGTTGGTGAAGCTTTTGTGACCAATGAGTGTAGATGGTCAGACTTTGTTTATACATGAAACGTTCTGCTAGTTGTTACTTCCAAGCTAAACTCCTTTTTGTGAACACCCCACTCATTCATCATTTAGCATGTTTGAAACTGTGTGGCAGAAATAGCCTTCAATGTTTGGCCTCACTAGGGGCTCTGAATGGCATATATGATAAAAAGTGTAGTACATTAGCTGAACTATTCACCTAACTTCATTCATAATGTTGAATAAATTGATAATAATTGGTATAATATTAAAAACAACCAACTGTAATAATAACTGTAAAAAGAAATCTTTTTGAAAGACATGTTAGTGATAGTCTGCGGTGGGCTGGCGCCCTTGCCGGGGTTTGTTTCCTGCCTTGCACCCTGTGTTGGCTGGGATTGGCTCCAGCAGACCCCCGTGACCATGTAGTTAGGATATAGCGGGTTGCATAATGGATGGATGGAATGTGATTCCAATATGTGATTCGGCCTATCTTTATTGGTTACGAATCTGTGATTTTTTTGTATCTTATTGCAACACAAATTTGAATATTGATAGGCAGGGCCATTTTGTGGCTTTCACCCTGGCTGTTTCTATATGCATGCGAGACGAATGGGTGGATGGATATTAGTGACAGTACTGTAGTTAGCGTCAGCACATCCCAGTGACAGGATCCCCTCAGGTATGCTCTCTTTGTGGTGTGTGCATGTTCTGTGCACATTCATGTGGATTTGCTCTCCGATCCACCACGGCTGATTCCAACTCTCAAGTGAATGGGTGAGTTGAAGTCCCCCAGTGATGGTGTGGCATTTCCAGCATGGTGCGGATTATTGGTAAGAGAGGCTACAACTCTTCTAAGCAATGAGCACTACTGAGGATGCTTATTATTTTATATCCATCATATGTGAAACGCTACAGAGATAAAAATGGAAAGATTGTTTTAGCTCAAAGTAACAGAACCAAGATTAAATTGTCCTATTTAAATATATAATCTGATGCAAGAGCTGTAATATAAAATGCATTTTCCTACAGTGTTGATTAAGGACTTATAATCGCTATCCTTGTCAGGCTAAAGAGTAACTCACCACATTGCTCGATGCAGTTATTAAAATCATTTATAAATGAAAACTGCATCAGTGACAAGCTAATTAAATTTCAAATATGACTTAATACGCAATAATGTTCCCAAAGTAGCTATGGACAGTGTGTGTGCTATCAATGCAAGGGGAAAAGACCAGAAAATTGCCAGTACTTATTTTTATAAGGATTTGTCTAAATGTAAGTTTATTGAATCTTTGGTTAGCATTACAATTATTTACAATCTAATTGAGTCAATTATCCAGTAAAAATGTAATGTAGTCATTAATTTTCAGGACATTCTTCTTCTCCAATAAGTACATACACAACCTTCTGCTGAGACCACAACTGAGTTGGAAAAAAGAAATGGATAAAAAGATGAACGCAGGAAACGGGCCAAGGTGAAAACCAAAAAGAGGAAACACACGAGACTGACTGCAAGAGATTAAAACAGTGAGCCACTAATGTACGTCCTTTCGACAACGGATCTGTCAAAGTTCATTGTTAATAAAGAGTGTTTTATACAGAATTGAAAACATGGGAATGGCTGTCATCTTTTCAAGCAGTGATTCCCAACCTTTTTAATGCGCTGTACCCCTAAAAAATGTTTGATTTATGTTCACGCTTTCTACAAAAGTAAAATCACATTTGAAGATGAAGAAGTCAAATTTCTCATTTTTGAACCTCAAATTGAACCACATAGAGTAATGCTGGTGAACACGTTGAGTTAGGAAAACAAGCCTTTAACTTCAGTGTGTAAATTTGAAATATAAATTGAGAAATTCACTTTTAGAAATCTCAGTAACCTTGTAAATGTGTCCACTGTGAAGCATAGATACTCAATTGATGATCCTTTAGTTAGTTGGGGTATTTCGCGAAGCATCAAGCACTGTGAGGAAATGACACACAATCAGCAATTAAGCAGTTTGGGGGATTAGAGACCCCTGTGAAGCAACAGGTGCCGAAGCACCACTAAGGAATGAAACACAGTCAACGAGCTTTGCCCCCCAATTACACCTGCACTGCAGATGTGCCGCACAGTTAAAATTGCTACGCTGCTGCCAGGACCACCAGTAGGAGAAATGGACTGCGTGGAAACAGCAGGTGTTGCATCCAATTCAGTCCCCCTTGTCCCCAAAATGTTAATCAAACCTTGAAATCAATGACATATCTTGAACAGAAATCAAAAAAGTTATTCGTCTTTATGAACCTCGTAGTAAGGAACCCCCAAGAATGCACATTTCTGCCACTCATTCACTGTGAGAATTGCACTCACGATGCTTGATTCTTTTCTTATCATAACTAATAAATGACCTACACATTATGGCACACTGAAAGATATCAATTACACCTCGATAAAGTTGGACAACGCACCTCACTATAATTTTGGTTCATCGTGATGCACCCTTCCTCTTTGTCGATTCCCCTGTAATGTCGTCTTGAACAACCTGGGCGTGCGGACACCCCAGATTGGAAGCCCCTATTTTAAGGCATCGGTATCCTGACTTCACGTGACACTGCATAGAAGGAACATGATTGGTAATAGAAGTCTGATTCTATGGTAACATGGTAACAATGGCAGAAAAAAAGCCAATTGAATTCACATGTGATTCAATGTTGTACGTTAATAAAATGGTGAAACTTGCAAGGGGTGCATACCTCTAATAGACACTTAGCTTTCCCAGATTTAAAACATAGAAAATAAAGTAATTTTTTCTTGGGTATTTTCAAGTGCAAAATAAGACTCAAAAGTTCCAGTGTTATCAAAATGTTAAAGAATGTGATGGAAAAAGCAAGACGGCACTGCTTTGTATTATGATAAATCTCATTGCGAAAGAAGCACCAGTTATGTTTAAAATCACTCGCTCACAAAGGATTTCATGCCCAAGTTTCGATTAATGGGAGGTGCGTGTCTTTCTTTGTAGCAGAGGGGTGCAGCAGGCAAATGTAATTAAGCAAGACACCTGGCAGTACAACACAATTTTTTCCCATTTAAAGACCAAGCGCTTTGCGATGTGCTTTAAGTGACCTTTAAATTTGTCAGACTGGAGTGAACTTTGCACAGCGGCAGGGTCACCATAGCGGGCACACTTGTAAAAACTGATCTTTTTCAATTACATTTCTTTAAAATGGAATAACAGTATCTTGGCGAAGTGCTTGGCATCATAAATGTAGGCATCATTGCATCTTAAACTATCAATTTTCCGGTTCAGTTCTGGCCTCCAACTTAATGTTTGCCCATGATCAAGTCACTTAACCTACCTGTGCACCAACTATAAAAATGCATGTAAATAATTGTGCTTAATCCTGAATTTATACATCTTCTTGAAAAAATGCATATTCCTGCTAGATAATACACGAGGCCAATCACGAGGCTGCAACTGAATACATGGGTGTATTCCAGGCAGACATGGCCAATAGGTTTAGCTGTTGTTCTAAGAGTGAAAACAGAGAGGTCAGAGGAGAATGTCCAGATCCTTTCAAGGAAATACGCAAATATTTAGATGACAAATTTGAACTACTGTGATTTGAAGAAAGGCAGACCTTCAAGTGGGTGATTTACAAATGAAGAAGACCCCACTGTCAACTAAGAGGAGGTAGATAAGTGTACACTGGACCCATGATTACCAAAAGTAAACCATCAGGGGTGTCTGATGGGAAGTGACCCTATGAAGGAGTAACATTAAGTATGTGAATTTGTTTTCATTGGTAGATCAGACCTTGTTTGTAATTCCCACCAACCCTCAAACCAGCAACTGTTTCTCCTGCCTTCCATTTCTGAAAAATGTCCCTCAGATACAATGTTCCACCACAAAGAGCCCGCATGACAGTGAAAACATTGCAAGAATGCAACTTTGGACTGTTGCCCTATTCACCTTATTTACCAGATTTGGCGCCTTCTGCCTTTTTTCTCTTTGACTCCTGTGTAGTTTCCATTTTGACCCAGGTGATGCTGTCATTAATGAGACGGTGCAGTGGTGTGACAGTCAAGAAGTTTCATTTCTTTCTGAGGGTAGCCAGAGGCTTGAACACCAGCATTTCCGTTCACTGAAACTACATTGAAAAATTCTAAAATTCCATTGTGCTGCACCACTTCTTTGCCAGGTAGGCTCACTTCCCATCAGACACTCCTCATAAAGATGTCACCTGCTTTGAAGAATCTTTATTTCTGTTGTAACATTTAAGGTTATAATTTGGGGGAAACAATTCTTGAATCCATGGATCTGTCCTGTTCAGTGTCAATAGTAAAGGTGTGAGGAATGTTTTCTTAGTACCTAAGGGGGATGAGACAGAGTAAAGGAGTCAGGTGAGGAACTTTGTTTCTTGGTGCAGAAAGAATTGTCTGCAGCTTAACTTCAGCAAAACTAAGGAGTTGTTTATTGATTTTTAATGCACCAAAGTGACCCCATGTCCAGACACCATTCAGGGAGTGGATGTAGAGTTGGGGCACTCCTACAGATACTTGGGGGTCCACATCAGTGACAAGCTGTACTGCTCTCGTAACACTAAGAAGCCGTATAAGAAAGGACAGAGCAATGTGCCAACTCCACATTCACTCCCAAAACTATTTCCGTAGTTTTGCTGATGTGAGGTTGCAGACAATTCTTTCTGCACAAAGAAACAAAGTTCTCCACCTGACTTCTCTACTCTGTCTCATCCCCTTTATCAATATACCCCATAAGTGCAGAATCATCTAAGAATTTCTACAAGTGGCATGACCTGGCGTTATATTTAAAGATCGAGGTGTACATGGTGAGAAGAAGAGACAGGGCTATTCCTTCAGGTGTTAGATATGCCTAATAAAGAGCCCACTGAACGAAGACTTCAGTCACAAAAAATCAGGAGCGGCCTCCCCTAGACTTTTTTGTTTACTCAGATATGGGGATGGATATTTGATAGGCAAACTGCAAGACAATGACTATATTTTTATATTATTTACATTAAAGAACCATCAACAAGAAATCAAATTAATAATATATTGAACAATTATTATAAAAGTAAAGTTGAACAAATCGGACTCTGCAGCTGCATGAATAAAGAAGTACCACTTTCAGTTAGCGGAAATAGCCCAAAAGTTGATAGAAATCTATGTTTTGTACCTAATACTTGTACAGTATGCAAAATTTGGTTGACCTAAGTGAAAGTGTACTGAAGTTATCATGTTTAAATACACACACACACAGACATAATTCCAAAAATGGCATTTTTGGACTCCGGGAGGTCTAAAACTTTTTGGAATACTCCAATACTTTCCCTATACTTCATATGTGAGAAAGTCAGGGAGGTCTAAAATGTCGAGATTCGTCAAATTCGTCCCTATGCTTCGTATACGAGAAAGTAAAAAGTAACAGTCCAAGGACAGACCCCTGAGGGACTCCCCTGATGACTTCACTCCCTAATGTGGAGCATTCTCACCTTCTCTTTACTCTTTGTCTCCTGTCTGTTAACCACTTTTTTAGGATACCCCTATTACCAATGCCATCTAGTTGCAAGATTAATCTTCAGTGAGGGACTTTATCAAAGTCTTTTTGAAGGACTTAGTGAATGATATAATATGAGTTACTTTATCAACTATTTCAGTAGTCTGATCAAAAAATGTAAAAGATTTGTTTGGAAGGAACTTCCTCTCATAAATTCAAGCTGGCTTTTATTTAGTATGCTAAAATAAAATATTGGATATGCTAAAAGTGGTTGATACTTCAGTTCTCCTAAGCCTTGGAATATACTTAACATGACCATTCAAAATCCTCCAAATCTAATGATATTCACAAGTTTCTTGAAGGAACACCTCTTTACAAAGCATCTTGGGATTGCTTATATTTTGTGTATGCTGATATCTGCTATGTGTCTTTATTTTTCACTTTTAGCTCTGGGATTAATTTTATTGCTGAAAGTAGCTGTTCTCCTCTGCGTTTCCCAGAAGAGCGATAAAACGTATGTTAAATGAGTAAAATAAATAAAAACCAAATCTGACATGTATGATCTTCTCATCGCAGCAGAAAGACATGCAGTCTTTGAGTATTATTTAACATTTGGTGCTTATGCTTATTAAGTCCTTCTTTTATAAGAGATCAAGATTGAGAAGTTTTATTGTGAAATTAAGTGTAAATTTTTGACATCATTTTGCAGCAAAGAACAATTTGTAGAACACAAATAACAATTCTTCCAGTAGGTCAGTAACAATGCTGAAATGCTGTAGAGCATGTAGAGTGCACCAAAGCCAACTGAGACATAAACGAGGGTTGAGTGCACACAATCCTCACAAAGTCACCAATCAACCTAACACACATATTTTTAGAAAAAATCTCGCACAACTACCTGTTGTGAATGTACCTCCTATTATTATACTGTAGTTTTCTTCCATGTATGATGCTTCAAATTAATAAAGAAGTGAAACAGCCTAATTGGAGTCTAATCAAAGAAATTTTAAGTCATTCAAGCCATCGTGTGTTCCCTCCAACTCCAAAGACATATTGGTTATGTGGTTAGAGACTAAGTTGGCCATTTTTTAGTAAGTGTTTCTTGTAATGGACTGGTAGACCATCCAGATTTGGTTCCTGTCTTGTGCCCAATGCTGTCAGGTTATGCTCCAGTTCCCCAGAACCCTTTATTGTAATAAATGGGTTCAGAAACTGGACTATTAAAGGCTATAGCCATTACCATTAATTCTGTATAGTGTTTCTGACAGAGCGCCCAGCTACAAGTCACTTTATACAACGTAACTTAGTCAATAAGGCATGTGGTTCCTTTTACTCAACCACATGCCATGGAACAAAGGCTAAAAATAAAGAAGGAAAAGAGAACTAATTTCTGAAGCTTTCAACAGGAATATAAATCATAAATAACACATAGTGAGCAGCCACAATCCCCAGGCAGTCTGTAGGCGTCTCGTCTTGTCTGATGGCAGTTTTTATTAGATTTAATTTTTTTTTGTCTACCTGATACATCATTCTTCTTCAGCACATAGCATTGTGAATTTCCATAAAGGTGTTTATAAGAAAGGCCACGCTGCTGTTCAGATTGTCGTCTTTGCAGTCAGCATTTGGATATCTCTCCTGACAGCTTCAAGCTGCCGCACTGCCTCTTTATTATTATTTTTCACTCAAATGTTGCTTTTGCAAGTAACCTACACTGTCAGCAAGATTCAGGCCGTCCAGAATTAACACATGACCTTTGGTAAAAGCTGACTGTAAGGCAGACAGGAGAGCTTCACACTTCACAAAGCGCAGAAAAAAAAAATCGAGGACCCGCTAATGCATTTGCTAAACTGAAAATGACAAAAAAAAAAAGAATTTGCAAAAATTCTTAAACAGGAAGGAAATCTAGCATCTAGCATTGATAGATAATAGAAGGAATGAGATACAAATGTGCATAACAACCTTCAATATTGGCATCACTTCTGAGGGAACTTATTTTTCCATAATTGATATTTTCCCATATAAAGAGAGAATATTGCTCATGTTTTTGTATTAAACCCACAAAGATAGATTCATATCTACAAAGGTGCCGCAGTGACAGATCCAGGATTTTAGATTTGGTCCCCAGCCTGGTCACTGTCTATGTGGAGTTTCAAATTTTCTTTCATGTCTGTATGGGTTTTTCTCCAGGTAATCCAATTTTTTTCTCACGCTCCTGCAATTTGTGTTAGCTGTCGAGTGTAAATGGGTACATGTGGGTGTGTGAATGGACCCTGTCATTGGTAGACAGCTATAAATTATTGATTCCTGCCTTGTGACCAGTGTGCTGGGATATGTGCTTATTGACCATGAGTTTAAATTTAAATTTAGTGGGCTTAGTAAATGGATGGATGATCAAGACTCAGCAAGCGGAAGTGTTAGTTGGCAGCATGTGCTGACAGTGTGTTGCCGCTCCCACCATACTACAAACCACCTGGATTGGGACCCGAGCGCAGTGGGTGACACTTCAGCACCACACTGGAACAGCGTGACGTTTTCTTGCATTGGCTGGAGTGCCAATCCTGCCATCAACCCCCAAGTTTTCCCTGTAAGTTGGAGGACCTGCTTGCAGGGCTGGATGCAGATTAATGTCATACCCAGGACAAAGCAATTGCAGGTTAAGGGCATTGGTCAAGTATAGTAATGCAGAAAATAATAAAACAACAGCAAGAAACCTTATTTGATGCAGCATATGTTCAATCTGTGAGTCACACACATTTGTCTTCCTACTTTACCTTCGTCTTGTTCATCCGATAATTTGTGGAACATTGTACTGTGAGTTTATTTTTCAGAGGTAACTTTTTTTATTACACAAATGGTGGTAGATATTGTTGAAGTGGTGACGTCTTTCTGTACTGTTAGGAGGGGGAAAACTAGCAGAAGGAAAGACTGTGATCAGGGGAAGAGAGCAAGATGTAAAATGAAGTGAAGATCACAAGCCAGATACATGAACCAAAAATCAGAACCAAAGAAATGTGAATGCAAGGAACCAAACAAACATTGAAATGATGAAACAAGGAATTCAAGAATGTTTATTAAATATTGAGGTAAGAGAAAAGAGCTAAATATAAATTTTCCATAAGCCAAAATCCTAAATGGGTGTCACAGAACTAAATAAAACATGATAGAAGGGTCAAAGAATTCAAAGTACAAAATGTTATTACAACAGTTGCATGTTGATTAGCACATGCTAGTAGGAATTTCACTATACTATGTACATGTGCCAGTCATAACCCTATAAAACTATAACTACAATTATAAATCATTCCAGAATGCTTCACCTTTACAAAATAATAGTAATTGTTGCAGATTTCTGGTACACTCTCTTGTTTTGATTCCTGTCCTGGCCCAGCATTCTAGAAATAGATGGATGGATGGCTACATATTTTTTACATATTGTCACGTTTGGGTCACAAAGTTGCAAAGGTTCATTCAGGGTTTTCAAGAAACAGAAACTTTATTCGAATACAGCATAATAAAGCATGAAGAATAAAGCAGAGGATGTCTGGGGGAAGACAGACAAGGCAGTGAGACACCTGGACAGCCGCGTTGCGGTCTTTTAAATATTTGAAACCGCGAGCGACATGCAGAACATGCGGCACGGCAACAAGCAGCAGGCTAGCAGCTGATCCGCAAACAGGAAATGAAAAGCTGTGTTTGTTTCCCATTGTGTCACTGGTTAAGAGGGGGTTTTGGAGGAACGGCCACGTCCTCTTGGTGCCACGTTCACCATGTCCACAATATATTAATGACTGATCATAACCAAACAGTGAATAAATGATGGAACCTTACCTTGCATCCCATTGCAAGGTACATTGAATTGACAGACACCTTTTGCAATTCCCTGTATAATAATACATTTTATAGAGGATCACAGGATATACTGTTAATAACAACAACAAAAGTTATAGTATTGTCAAAAAAAATGTAAGTGGTAAAAATAAAGTGTTGTGTGTCTGATCTCCATAGGATGACAGCGGCACACGGGTCATGCTGTTTTGAGCCTTACAGGTTTGCAGTGACCTTGCCTCACCAATAAAATGGCCCTTATGAAATTTTATAATGAGAGTTAAGATCAGGAACATACTATGGACTGGTTTTTAAACTGAGAGAGGTCAACTCACCAATTTGTATGACAGAAACATTTAAGCAAGGCCTACTCAGAGGTGATCCTGGGGCTTCAGGTTGAAGCTAAAGTTAAAGAAGAACCCTCAACACTTTTTAAAAAGTATGTCAGTGAGGTTTTCGGACAACTTAGCGATTAGCTAACCAGAATGAGCTTCATGGACTGAATGATCTCATCTTGCTTGTCAGACCATTCTATGTTCTAATAGTCAAAAAGGTTGTTTTTCAGTTGGGCTTTCTGACTTTGTTAATAATCTGCACCTTCCTTTATGTGTATTATGAATGCCTCACTCTGAGACTGTGAATCACTTGTGAGATAAACGATACTGTATGTCAGATAACAAAGAGTTGGGGTACCAGTCAGTAACCCTGTTCAATATGAATGAATGAAAAAGTGGCACAAGAAACTGCAGTCATAGGTGCCAAATATGTGGTGGTGCTCTCAAAAGTAGGATGTAATTGAGGCAAAGCTCTGTCTTCCTCGGCTGCAGGTCCTGAAAGAACAGTGGCTTTTCTGCCTTTATAGTGCCAACCGGCAAGTGGCAGAGCTTTGTGGGAGGTAGCAGAAATGAGATCACTTGTTATCTGGTCAGAAGCCTCTGAACTGTGGGTGATAAAGGAGATGATGTGAATGGCTGTGCCCCCTCTCTGCTCTGGGTGCTATTGCCTGCCTTATCAGAGCCTTGAAGATGTCCTTTAAGTGCTCATGCTGGACACTCTTTTAAGAAGATAGTGCAGTCAGTGGAGAGCAATGTACAGGACTCAGTAATATGAAAACTTGGACTGCAAATCAAAAATTCAACTTGGGATGCCAAGAACATGTACTACTGGACAAAACAATCCTCATACTGGGGGCGAATCTCTGAAAAAATGAATTGAAAGCTTGAAAACTAAGCTAAAATTGAGTTTAACACCTAATCCAATTTATGGTCAGAGGTGAACTTACAATGTTTGAGATGTGGAAATTAAATACCCAGAGATGGTTAAAAGGTGCAGACTCTACTTGGGTAACAACCAGAATCAGGATTCAAGTTGTGAGGCAGAAGCAATACCCATCAACACAAGAACTAAGATACTTAGTCGTGTCTGGGTGTGTATCTACTGTCACACACGTGTGCACTGGAGGCAGCCTAAGGGCTCTAGTGATGGTAATAACCTGCCGAACCAGGGGGTGGTGCTGTTGTCTAAGGCCTTTTCTCTCCCTTCCTCCGCAGAATGGAAGACTAACAACCATTCCTCCACTGACGTCACTTCCTTTGTCCGTCCTCTTGGATCCTCCCCTTCCTGCTGGGGTCATTTAAAACAAACAACACTGCCAATTTGAATCAGTTCTATTCTGAACTTGTGTCTGGAAAGATGTCGTAATATTTTGCTGACAACAGTTATATGGGTTCACTGGGGGGGTGTCCCCTACACTTTAAAATTGTTTGTGCTTTTATTACACCACTTTAATAAAAGGATAAGTGTTTGTGTGTCTGTCCAGTTATTATGTCCATGTCATTCCAAAAGATAGTACATCATAAACATTTTTAGTTATAAAATACATTGCGTTCACAAATATTAGCACTGCATTTACGAATCCTATACCAAATGGCATATAACAGAGACATACGCATTGCATGATGACCATCAAACGTTAATGCTGAGGTCTATGTTGACTACTTAGATTTCAATACATCTTAGATGGATAGCACAACTAGTTTTTGAATTAATTCTTAATGCATCGTTTAGTATTTATAAAGATCTTAGTGGAAAAAAAATCCCTGGATGTGTGCATATCCTCAACTAGAATAAGGCTAATGCTAAGTAAACACAGTAATCTTTGTGTGGAAAATATACAGCATGTGACATTTTTTTAAAAAATGTACTGCACTTCTCTGCAGTGGTGTGAACGAGGGGCATAAATAAAATTGACTTTACTGGTGTGGTACAGGTTACATGCTTTATCCAGCTGCAGAAACGAATACAGATAAATGCAGAAGTGCGAACAGGGCTTTATTGAGCACTATTCCTTGTTTCCACAAAAACAAAAGAAAAAAACTTTAACTTCCCATTAAACCTCTTTTTAGTGAGTTATGGAATTGCAAAAATGCCTTTTTAACAAATATTAGCTTTGGGAATGTGTATGTGAATCAAAACTTGCGGTTTGGCTCATCACTATTGAAGAGCTATCACTATCAATCAGTTTTAAGAGGTGACATGTTTGAAGTTTTTAAAATTATGAAGGGAATTAATACAGTGGATCGAGACTGTTATTTTAAAATGAGTTGATCATGAACAGGGGGACACAGTTGGAAATTTGTAAAAGATAAATTTGACACAAACATAGCACACGAAGAACCCTGGAGGCATGGAATAAGCAGTGTGGTAGACAGTAAGACTTTAGGGACTTTCAATACTCGACTTGATGTTTTTATACAAGAATCAAGGGGACAGGACTGATGAGCTTTGCTGAACTGAACGGCCTGTTCTCGTGTAGATTGTTCTGTAATGTTGTAATTTTAAAAAGAAAACGCAACAAATTGTAAGCATTTGACATGAGCAGGGATGAAATGGAAGGAGCAACCAAGACCAAGTCAAGGTATGGACACAGTGCCTCATTCCTCAAGTAGGTGGAATTGTAAGTTTTCAATTACCCAATGGACTATAAAAAAAAAAAAAACTTATTAAAAAAATATTTAGTGTGAGTCAAGGACCTTTTAACATGTTCCCCATCTTCTTGACAGTGTCCAAGTTCATCTTCCATTCCGATCTAGCACCAAAATACACCAGTTTTGAAAGTCATTCCAACCCACTATCTAATAATTAAATCACTGTCAAATATGGCTATTCTATGTTTGGGTTTAATTGAACCTTGCATCCACTCTTGTACTGCTAGTAATTAAAAAATTATTCCCAAACATCCTCACATCATTTACTTATTTGGGTGACACCTTTATCTAAAGTGAATTACAACATTTATGATACAATTGGTTACATTTCTTTTGTTTTTTTCCAATTGGAGCACAGGCAGGGTCACGCAGTGTCAGTAGCAGGATCTGTACCCACCACCTCAAAGTCTTAACCACAACAACACGCTGCCTGCCTAGGCATTGAATTGAATAGTTCAATTCAGAGTTCTGGCTGGTCAAGAACTTGGGGGCATTAGGAGCAACGCAGCAGGCAACCTAGGGTGGGGTACCACTCCACTGAAGGCACACTCACCCACAGGCCAACAGTGGACTAATTTAGAATTAACATTTAACTGAACCTGTTCGTGTTTTAGACATGGCAAGTCAACTCAAACGGATGTTGCATTATATGACTCCTAGTTGTTGGTTATGTCCGATTTACTGACTGCATAAACCAAGTCGATTCACATGACAGAAAATGACTGGATATGTCACATTTAGCAAATGAGTGCCAACCTTCAGTCATGCTCACCCCTTTTTGCAACATTCAACGTGAAGCCTGACAGCGCTGGTGCTATACGAGGGGCTAACAGATATGGCTGCAATCTTGTCCATTTTTTCTTCTTTTATTTTCTATCATGGTACGTAAAATGCGTAACATCAGACAGATGATCGTTTCTTCTATTTGTGAGATAAAAAGCATCCATGCTCCTTATTCCTTTAGCTCTGCATTGTACTTCTGGATGAGCACTCTGGTGATCAGCTCTCATGCACTCAGAGCCCATCCCTATGTCAGGGTGAGTCACAGGGTATGTCACATTAAATGAAGGGTATTCACAGGAGTGTGCAGCAAATGAAGGCTATGACTGACTATTACTAGAAAAGTCATCTAATGTGACATGGCCTTAGAGTACTGTACACAGAAAAAAACAAACACAGTCAGCAAGGAATATGCAAACTTCACCCAGGCACGGACTGCATGTAGGATTTGAACCCAGGGCTTAGTTTACTTGAGAAAGAAGATCTAACAACATGCCATCCCTGACAAAAGCCTCTGGTCTCTAACGGACTCTGTTGTTTCTATGTGTTTATGTGTAAATCACCCAGAGGGTATTCACCACAAAGTAGTTATTTATTGGAATGGCTTGCCTTGTTTTATTTTTCATAAACCTATTTTTTCATAATGTATAATTCACAATACTGCCATATTGTTCCTGGTAAAGCAAATACCTTTGAGACAGAGCAGTTATTGAACATGGGTCTATTTCCTTTGAAAAATCAATAAACATTCTCAGGCCATGTGTCTTATCAGTTCTTCATAATTAAATCATTTCTGGATTTATTGGATAAAACCAATTTCCTAAATTGCTTCATGCTTAATTATTTATAGATAAACAGTCAAAGGAAAGTAAACCAATTGTTATGTACAATCACATGTGCAAAAACGAAAGACATCCTATAGAAAATTCAAATAGCCGCAGAAAACTTTCAGAATTGCATGGAAAAGATGAAAATGTTTATTGGATTTCCTCACAGCCTTACAGTGATAACCTTGGCAAGCAGTGAAGCCCTCAGAGCCTTGTTACAAGTCCATGATGGTAGAAAATTTGGAGATGGACCCTTTCGATTATATCAAGACTAGGGTCACAAGTGAACAAGCCCACAAATGGCTAACAAAAGTAAACGCACAAGAAGGTTGGCACAGTAAGTGGTAGGCGCTGCTGCCTCACCGATCTAACATCCTGGGATCATATCACCCAAGAAGAGTTTGTCCCTTCATCTGTTTGGTTTTTCCTACCACTTATCAAGGAAGGTGGTGATTAAGTTAATTGTTAACGCTTGTGCAAGGTTAATTTCTGCCTTGTGCCTGACACTGTCAGCATAGGTTCTGCCCAACAAATTTGTTTAAGAGGGTTTATGTATGAAATAATTAAAAATGAAAAGAAACAAAATTCACTTCAGTTTGCTCATTTATTGCCTAACTGGAGCAGCACGATGGCAGATTGGTTACTGCTGCTGCCATTCTAGATTGTCATTCCGGGGCAGGCATTCATCCATCCATCCATCAATCATCCAACCCGCTATATCCTAACTACAGGGTGGTCTGCTATAGCCAATCCCAGCCAACACAGCCGCAAGGCAGGAAACAAATCCCGAGCAGGGCGCCAGCTCACCGCAGGGTACATACACACACATCCACACACCAAGCACACACTAGGGACAATTTAGAATCGCCAATGCACCTAACCTGCAACAATTAACATTAATGTTAGCCACTGACATCACAAAGCAGGGACTACGTACATGAGCGCCTCATTTAATAATGGTTTAAAGATTCTGCTTACCTTAAGAACTGATGTGATGACAGGTTTTGCACACATTCTCATGAATGATGAAGGAAGGGTCTTTTTATCTTCAAATAGATTTTAGTGTGGTCTTGCTGTATGATGGTTTAAATCTGGTTCATTGAAGGTATATTCAACACCTATTTTTTAAAAATAAACACATATTTATTAATATGGTGGGACAGCGGTTGGTAGTGCTGCCTCACAGATCAAGCATCCTGGGTTTGCAACCAGTGGAATGCACTGCCTGTGTGGAGTTTGCAGGTTCTTCCCCTGTATCTGTGGGTTTTCATAAATCTCTAAAGATATGTGTGCCACACATGTGTGTATGGGAGGTGGCTAGAAGGACCAAAGGAAGGTAATTCCATGCCAGGCCGTGGCACATGCAGACCAGACACAAGAAACTCTGCCTAGTTCCAACAACGTCACTTCCGGTTCCAGCCTGATGACCTCACTTCCGGTGTTTTAGGTTAATGTTGGAAATACCAAATTAGCCTTTTGGGCGGTGTGTGTGAATAGAGTCTGTGATGGGCTGATTTAGAATAAATAAGCTTGGCTAAGTTATTTTATGTTATGTGTACAGAGACTCCCAAACCACAGACTCATTAAAGCACCACACGTTGATTGGGTCAAATAACAGGACTTTTACTCTTTCCCGAAAACACCTTTCCACAGACCTCTTTCCAGTAATAAACCACAACAATAAAGCGCACAATTCTTCTGTCCTTCTCTCCTCCGTTGAGCTTTGCCCGCTGTCTCCTGACTCTGACTCACTGGAACTGAGGCAGCAGACTCCTTTTATGTTGGACTCGTGAATGATTTTGGTATTGTTCCATGTGTTCTGGGAAGCACTTCCGGGCCATAAAGAAAGTAAGGAGATCCTCCGCCGACAGCGCCTTCTAACAATACCCAGGGACCCAGACAGGGCTACACTTCTGGTCTCCAATTTCCAAGCACCCCAGTGGGTGCCCCAACTAGGTTGCCATACGAGGACCACTGCCACCTAGTGTATGGGGGATGGACCCTCTTTCGTATCTCATCTTCTGCTGATCCATCCATGATTTTATACCGACTGGACAGAGTGTTAGCTTTCCGCCCAGCCAGCCAATCTGTCCATTGTTCCTCTTAGGCCTCATATCCAGATAATAACCCATGCTCCTCCCTGGTTGGGATGTCCATTCTTATTCCACATGTTATGTTATGTAGTTATTACCTAATTCTGCATTTCCAAGTTAGATATTAAGACAATTCACCAAAGTGAAATCCAAAAATGATATCACAGAAACCACTAACTCGAGCAGAAGATCATTTCCAAATCATGTTACAATATGGTAGCAGAAGTGACAGGCCTCTATGGCTAGGTTTCTATTATTGCCAAACGAACATGTGAATTCTCTTTTTTTTTCAGAAATAAAGCTTATTTTCAGCTACAACATAAAAAAAATAATTTAATAATAATAAGTGCTAAATTATATATAGTATCTATAAAAAGTATTCACTCTTTGAGAGTTTTTATATTAATTATTATACAACATTGAATCACAGTAGATTTAATGTGGCTTTTTTTGACATTCATCAACAGAAAAAGACTTTAATGTCAAAGTGAAAAAAAATTTCTGCAAAGTGGTTCAAATTAATTAGAAACATAAAATAATTAATTGCATAAGTTCAGGTATTCCCCCTTCCAGTCAGTATTTAGTAGATACAGCCATGACAGCCTTAACTCATTGTCTCTCTCTCTCTGTCTATCAGCTTTGCACAGCTGGGCACTGACATTTTCCTTCATTCTTTTTTGTTAAGCTGCTCAAGCTCTATCAGGTTGTATGGAGATCATGAGTGAACGGCATTTTTCAAGTCCAGCCACAAATTCTCAGGTGTATTGAGATCTAGACTCTAATACTGCAACTCCAGGACATTAGCATTGAGGTCTGTGTAGTTTTGGCTCAATGCTTCTTGTTGTTGCCTTGCTGGAAAACAAATCTTCTCCTAAGGCACAGGTTTCTTGCAGACTGCATCAGGTCTTCCTCCATGATTTCCAAGGATTTTGCTGCATTCATTCACAAGTCTTCCAGGGCCTGCTTCATATGGGGGTTTGGATTACTCAAAACCTGGTGTTTAATGTGATGGCCAAAAAAGCTCAAGTTTTGGTCTCATCAGACTTTCTTCCAGACGAGTCCTCCACCTGACTTCTGTCAAGATGTCATTTGCATTTTTTTTGTAATAGTGCCTTTATTTTTTGCCACTTTCCCACAAAGCTATGACTAGTGAAGCATCTGGGCAACAGTTGTTAGCTGTAGCTTATAATCCCTTTAAATTTCTCATAGGTCTTTTGGGGACTTCTCTCACTAGTTTTTTTCTCCTACAATCACTCAGCTTTTGTGGTTGACCTGCTCTAAGGACATTTACAACATTTGATTTCTTAACAATTAATTTAACCCTAACCCTCTCCATCTCCTGACTTGTGCTTTTCACTGAGTTGCTTGGACTGTTCCTTTGTCTTCATTGTGTAGGTTAGGCCATGATGCCGACTCACTGCAGTTTGGAACTTCCAGATAAGGTGCATTTATAATGCAGGGTGGCCCGCAAAAAAGTGGCCTGCCTCCACTGAGACGACTGCATTACGTGGTGAAGAGAAAAATGATCAAATTTGGTACTCACATTTACAGGAGATGCCGAAAGTCATCTCCTTGTGCATCAATACATCTCTGTGCCCATTGCAGCATGGTTCATATACACTCTTTGCAACATCATGGGATCGATTCTCTGTATCGCATTTTCAATGTTCAACTTCACTTCATTTACAGTCCGTAGATTTCTCTCATATACGCAGCCCTTTAAATGACCCCACAACAAATAGTCGCACGTTGACTAAGTCAGGCGATCGTGGTAGCCATAAACTCTTGCTAATAATCCTTTTGTCAGGGAAATGCTCCCGAATAGTAGCCATAGATATGTGGGATGTATGGCAAGTTGCACCATGGTGCTGGAAGTAACAATGGTCGCGTTCGTACCACTAAAGTGGTTTCCAGGGGTCAGACAGCAAGGAAACAAGGCAGGCAACACGACCACAGCCGCCTATCCGCCGGATGATGAGACGGGAGTTGCCTCGATGGAGGCGTGCCATTTTTTCGTGGGCAACCCTGTACAATTAATGAAACCCCATACAGGTGATCACCACTGATTTAACCAATTAGCTACATCAGTCATGTATGTGTGTTATATCAAACGGGGTGAATACTTATGTTTATAATTAATTTAGACCCCTATACAGAGATCTGTTTTCACGTTGACATTAAAGAATCTTTTTCTGTGGATCAATGTCAAAAAAGCCAAAGTAAATCCAGTATGATTCAGTGTTATATAACAAAATGTGAAACCTTCCAAGGGAGGTGAATATTTTTAATATGCACTGTAACTTTAATTTTAATGGGTGGTATGGTGGTATAGTACTGCAGCCAGTTTGATCTCTGGCCTTATTAGCATCAGTTTGGAGTCTGCATGCTTCCCATTTCCACATGAGTGTTTATTTTTCACATACATCACAAAGTTATGCAGGTCAGACTACTTGGTGGTTCCCAATTGTCCTGAGAGTTGAGTGTGTATGAGTCTGCCATATGATGGACTAACACCTCATCCAGGTATCTTTCTTACATTTGATGGTGCCAGGTTCTATGTCCTGCATATTTCAGAATGGAAAAAAACATTTTTAAGATAATAAATGAATGAAGTGAGACGAATTGTCCAAGAGAAAGGATTCTAAAAGAGTTTAAGATAGCTGTTTATAGTACAGGTTGTTCATTCTTATGTCACTGTTTCTGAGTTTTTCACTTTTGTGGCTCAATAAAGTAAAAAACTCATGACTTTAATAAACTCTGAACTGTAACCAGCTCAATGTGTTCTCGCAAGTTACAATAAATCAATACATTTGTATGACTTTGAAAATGAAATCAATGCTGTACACAGATCATTTTTCAATGTAGTACAGTTAAGGTTAGATGTTCTTTCTACTGAGGACATAAAGTCTTTAAAGAAAAGAAAAAAATGTTGTGCTTGTGCTCAAACACATAAATAACAATGTTTGTGGTCACTGTAAGGAAAAATGGAAAACATGAATGATATTCTATAGGTTGGCTGCCCAAAGGGTGGCACCCAGAAACCACACATGGAGTTTCCCAAAGCTGATGAAAAACATGGTGGCAAAGCAGACCGTTTGGTATCTTGTATATTAGGCTGAAAGGGCTGAGCAGCTCCAGCAAATATACTTGGTGTCCCAGAGCAGGGGACGCTATACATGGCTGGTGGCCTGGTCTATTTTCCCATTATGATGAATGAAGCAGAGATTCTCAAAAGGAAAAATGCTGGTGTGCTCCATTATTCAGTTCTACTTATCCCCTGATTATAATGCAAAAAATATAAATCTCAAAATATACAGAACTGAAAGTGCATCCTTGTATCCAACAGGAGGTGCATTCTCCCCAGGTATATGAAATTTTGCTTTTTTGTTATTAATTTGTATTGAATCAAATTTAGAATTACAAAAAGGAATGAAAGAGGGAGCACAGCCAAAAAAAAAAAATAATAAAACAACACACCACAACCATACTAAGAGCCAAAGTAAAGATATTATATAAGAACTCAAATCACAGACAAAAGGAAGGAAAATAACAGCAGTGAAGAAAAGCAAGACACCAAGGAGCTAGGATTTGAACTGAGTTGATGTAGTCTAAATGAAGAGAAAATGGAAAAGTAAGGGCAGATGTTATGAGCTGCCACATAGTTGGGTGGGAAGGAGGAGGAGGAGGACATAGCTATCACTGAATAGGAAAGATGGTAAAAACCCACTGATAGAATTCTAGGTCGGGAAATGACAGGTGAGCACTCAGCTAATTGTAAGTAAGAGTTGTGTCCATCATGTTAGGCGTCTTAGCATACCACAAAAACCTTGAAAACTGTTATACAGTGTGACTTCAATCAAATATAATAGATTTAGAAAGCATTCAGACCCCTTCACTTTCAGCATATTTTATTGTGTTGTAAATTTAATTTTACCATGCTTCTTTTAACTTCACCTGTTTGTTGTCTGGTACAAATCTTGTAATCGATATTTAACCCAATTCCTATTGTCCTAATGACTTGAAATTTTTCACACTTACTCACTTCCGATGACAATATATGAATCAATAATCAGTTTCACTAGTTGATCAATTATTCCATGTTAATGAAGAAATGGAATTTTCATATGAAGAATAGTTAAGGATTTCACCAATAGATGGCACTAGTAACGGATAGAAATATTAAAGGAAGTGTTAAAGTATTGATTACAAAATTATACTAAAACAAACTCAAGACTAAAAAGTTGAAAATAATATATATATATATAAATACTGGTAACACTTTACATTGTGTTCATAATTACACTGTAACTACTATGTAATTACCTGTATAAGTACAGTGTAACTATGAGGTATTACTCCGTACTTACTGTGTAATACAAAGTAACGTTATAGTTAATTACTAAGTTGTCATTGTCATTACACAGTTAATATAATTACAATGTAACAATTTATCACTGATCCAAAAACAAGTGTACTTAACATAGTTACATTGTATCTGTACCTTCAAAATGTAACAAAAACATCAGGGTATGTAACTACAACTATGTAAAAGATGTTCCATGGTCTGAGCAATTTTAATGGAGAATTGCAGTGATAACTGCATAGGTTTTCAATGATATTTCAAGATCTTTTCTAAATGGTGAAAACGCCTTTGCAAAATGGTTAACGCTTTTTCCCAAAATCTAGAGGGGGACCTCCTTGACATGTTTTGCTTAAACAAGCATTTGTCACATTCTTGTACTTGTGTTACTCTATTTATTGCTGAATTTTTTGGGCTATTATTATACCCATCCATAACATAATACTGCCAAACTTGCATCATTCAATCAAGGTACACAGGGCTGCAGAGCCATTCCAAGCATCACCGGGCACAAGGCAGGGAACAGCCCAGGATGGGGAGTCATCCCATTGCAAGGTCCACTGACAAACATACCAGCAGTCACGCTGTCACACATGTGGCCACGTAACCCAACCTACATGTCTCTGGGATGTGGCAGTAAAACCCATGAAGAAGACATAGGGAGACATGGGTAGAATGTACAAATTTTACACACATATCTCCAGACAGAATTTCATCTCAGGATAATGGATCTGTGAAGCAAAAGCGTTGACCATTTTGCATATGTGTTTTCACCATTTAAAACAGATCTATACCTACAACTGAACACCAGCAAAACCAAGGAGCTGGTGGTGGATTTTAGGAGGCCCAGGCCCCTCATGGACTCCGTGATCATCGGAGGTGACTGTGTGCAGAGGGCACAGACCTATAAATACCTGGGAGTGAAGCTGGATGATAAATTGGACTGGACTGCCAATACTGATGCTCTGTGCAAGAGAGGACAGAGCCGACTATACTTCCTTAGAAGACTGGCATCTTTCAACATCTGCAATAAGATACTGAAGGTGTTCTATCAGACCGTTGTGGCGAGCACCCTCTTGTATGCGGTGGTGTGCTGGGGAGGCAGCATAAAGAAGAGGGATGCCTCACGCCAGGACAAACTGGTGAGGAAGGCAGGCTCTATTGTAGGCACAGAGCTGGACAGTTTGACATCCGTGGCGGAGTGACGGGCGCTGAGCAGGCTCTTGTCAATCATGGAGAATCCACTGCATCCACTGAACAGGATCATCTAAAGTCAGAGGAGCAGCTTCAGCGACAGACTGCTGTCACGGTCCTGCTCCACTGACAGACTGAGGAGATCGTTCCTCCCCGACACTATGCGACTCTTCAATTCCACCCAGGGGGGTAAACGTTAACTTTATACAAAGTTATTGTCTGTCTGTTATACCTTCATTGTTATCACTCTTTAATTTAATATTGTTCTTTATCAGTATACTGCTGCTGGAATATGTGAATTTCCCCTTGGGATTAATAAAGTATCTATCTATCTAGTTACAGTGTAATTATGGACACAATGTAAAGTGTTACCAAAATACTTTTAAAAACCACACTTATATTAAGTTAAAAAGTGTACTAAAAAGTAAAAAATAAGTCTCTCATACATCACTCGTAAAATAAAAGCATGGGGCTCTTCATCAATCAATAAAATCTTAGCAAAAGCACCCACACTTTTATTTTACGAGTGATGTATGAGAGACCTATTTTTTACTTTGTAGTACACTTTACTTAATATAAGCGTGGTTTTTAAAAAATATTTTATATCCATCCATCCATCCATCCATCCATCCTCTTCCGCTTATCCGAGGTCATGTTGCGGGGGCAGCAGCTTGAGCAGAGATGCCCAGACTTCCCTTTCCCCGGCCACTTCTACTAGCTCTTCCGGGGGAATCTCGAGGCGTTCCCAGGCCAGCCGGGAGACTTAGTCCCTCCAGCATGTCCTGGGTCTTCCTGGGAGGCGTCCAGGAGGCATCCTGATCAGATGCCCGAGCTACCTCATCTGACTCCTCTCGATGCGGAGGAGCAGTGGCTCTACTCTGAGCTCCTCCAGGATGACTGAGCTTCTCACCCTATCTTTAAGGGAAAGCCCGGACACCCTGAGGAGGAAACTCATTTCAGCCGCTTGTATTCACATGTATTATATTTTTTATATATATATTATTTTTAAATGGATACATTTTCCTTTCTTTAAAAATGTTTTCACTTAGTCATTATGGGTTACTGAGTGTATATTGATGAGCAAAAATGGGAAATGTATCCATTTCAAAATAAATCTACTACACAATAAAGTGTGCAGAAAGTGAAGGGGTCTGAATACTTTCTGAATCCACTGTATTTAGTGGAGCGTAACTGTAGCATTTAAAGCATTTAAGCAGGTTTATTTGGAACATCACAAAATGATATTTAAAGTGAAGAGAAAGCTTAGAGCAGTTCTAAATGGAAATCCTTACACCAGAGAAAATGTGGCAATAGATCTGTGCTAATGGCGGAGATATTAACATCCTAATACTTAAAATTATTACCATAGGGATAGTGGAAGTGATTGAGGCTTGGCAACAAAAGTTATTAAGATTTCAGGATATTAAAATCAGAACCTAAAAAACCAATCTTAAACAACAATAAAAAATAGACAGTGGCAATTTATATGACCACAGCTTGAACACAAAGTAGTTGCTGCCAAGGTTTTAATTTTGATGTGGGGAAAATTCCCAGAAGATATTACAAGATACTACTGGGCGAATTTGCTCTATTAATTTGCTGTCCTGGAACTTTCAACATCTAAGATTGTATGCCATTACAGATGGCAAAAGTACAGATGCATCAATTAAGCTGATATTAGCAGTATAACAAGGTGTTGCTGCATTGATAAACAATTGATAACCCATGGCTGACAGTAAGAGATGATGGCATCTGCGAATGGGGAGTTTCTGGGTTTGGTTGAACTGTGTGTGTGTTGGATTTGTAGATTCTGTGGATGAATTTTTTTCTGTGCAAAATTAAACCATCTTTGTATATACACTACTATTATTTACATATTGTTAGGAACTGGACACACAAACATCGCAGATTAGAGGTTTTAGACCTCCTAAAGGCTTCACTACAAGGCTTTACTAGCCAGGCCAGGCTTCCTTTACCTGCCTGGAAAAGCCTCACCTCAGTGGGGCTTAATCCTAACTCCAATGGCCTGTCTCAGGCCTTGCAGGCCCAATAGTCATTTTAGGCTTCAAAAGAAACTGAAACCATCTCACAATACGAGTATATCATAAAGTCTTACAAATAGAAGGGTAACTGTAAACCTTGTGAACTAATGGGCCTCAAAATGACCTTTATAAAAAATATAGTTATTAGCAAAAAAAATAGAAAAATGAAAAGCACGGGTCCACAGAGCAAAAGAGACCAAAGGGAGTTACCACAAAGGCAATCCTAAATGAACCAAGTCCCACTGCATAATCTAGAAACTTAATCCTTAGACAAAGTAAGACAGTCATAAACCAGAAAATCCAATAACAAATCGCAATTCTCAGAATCCCAGAGAACAAAATGCTTGGCAGCTGTATCCTGCTTCTGGCTCGAAAGTGAAGCCAAAGGACCCAGCAGCTATGACATCAGGGTGGTCGTGCCTCTTGGGAAACCACCCACAAAGCATAAGCAACACATGCAAACTTTAAGAGACAGAACATAATTAACTAATAATAAACAAAGTCAGCAGAAATAACACAAAGGTAAGAAAAAAAATGATTTAGAATGGACAAAAACAACAAAAAACACTAAAAATATACATAAATACACAAGATATATATTTGACTTTATTCAAAATTAATAACAATGATATAAAATTACTGAATGCTGTGGTCTTTATTTCCTTGTCATGTTTTAGGCATGGAAAAGGCATTTTCTAGACATTGCTGTGAACAAAGCAGTTCCTCAGTTCTCCTCCGCACTCCTTTGTGTGTATTGTATATGTATTTTGTATTTTCTGGGTTTTCTTAGAATGGTGAATTTATTTATGGAGATTTCTAATCTTTTTAAATGATTTTGTCAGTTTACGTTTGTTAGCCCTGGGTTAACAACAACCACCACCAACAGTACTGTTAGTCAACAGGGTGCTGGCAGAAATTGGGCTCTTTTTTCCAAGCCCTCTTTTCCAGGAATTCCTTGTGTATGGCTCTCAGCTGTTTCTTCAGGGTTTACCACAATGTAAATGTAGGATGACAGGAAATGAGAGGAAAGAATGTTGCACACATAACTAAAACAGAAACTTTTTTCATGTTATAGTAATACAGTAATGACAAAATTTTGACTTGAAGTGTATAATGTGTGAAGACTGAAATCCAAATATCAAATAAACACTTTCACAAAATGTATAACAAAACATTTCCACTTTTATTGAAGAATAAAAATGAAGAAAAAGAGAATTTCAATTTATATGTTACTGTCAATGTGTGAAAACTGAAACCCAAATATCAATCATTGCGAAGTAAAGATGATTGCATGAATGTATGCGTTTGCGTCTTTCACAGTGGAAACACGGCAGTCTGACAGATGTCTGCTGCTGGCGCAGGGATAAGAACTGCTGCTTCATAATCAAGACATTGCTGGTTTGATCCTGGGTCCTCACTGCATCTAACACTTTGACTGCTGGGCTGCCATTTCTGTTACTATTATATAATAAAAACATAAATTTTATTTGAGTATCTAACAACTCAATGAAGCAAGTGTGCTTTTATTCAAGAATATCGATGTAAAGGACACATGATGCTTCAGCAGGGCTCAAATCACAGCGTTTGCGTGACTTTTATTTTGATAAGTTATTGGGTGCCTTTGTTTACAAAATTACTTGTGCAGTTTTTTGCTGGGAAAAGGAAAGGAAAATGGTGACATATGGGTCTAACAAACAAGATATTAGTTATTAATTTCTCTGAGTTATATGTAAAACAAAGTTACGAATGTTTGTTAAGTTATTGACATGCTTTTTATTTTGTACTTTGCCTTTATAGCTCTTATGGTGTGTTTATGAAACAAGGTCATGGAAACAGTAATAAACATTCATAAACAATCAGTCTGAGAGTTGACCATCATTCAGCCGGGGTCGCTACAATCAGTGCTCAATTAAGGCAGTGATAAGGAGCTGCAAGTAAAATTAAGGTGGCCTGGCATTATGAATATTTTCGCAGGCTTCAGGGATTCTAGTGTTCAAAGTTTCACACATGATTCTCTGAAATTGTTTAGTGAGAAGAACTGTGGTGGCAATGAGAACTCATCACTAGCAACAGCCAAGTTCTCAGATCACAAGACAACAGTGACCATGAGTATAAAAAAAGACAGTGAAATAGTCAATAAAAATAACAATAAACATAATAGCATTAAGAAAATGAACAAAATTATCTCAGAATGATTAGCACAGATGCCACATCCCTGATATAGTATTCAACATTTCTTGGGTTTACAAGCTTTTTTGAGTGCTTGCTCATTGCAAATTTTATTTTAATTCATTCAATCTTTCTTTCTTTCTGTGAGGCACAGCCATGGGTGTCAAAGAGCTTATGCTCTGACACAAGGTCCTCTTGTGTACTATTTAGGCATTTAGTAAAAGCGAGAAGCTTATGTGATAGATTTGTTACTGAGCTTGTGACACAGTAACAGTTAAACATGACAAAGACATAAATATCTGACTGTTTAGTGATACGATGAACTGAAGACAGGATCCATGGTGACTGACTTGAGGTGAGATGCAGATCTTCAGTTTAAAGGCATAGTATTATGGAAATGCATTTTCCTATTTAAAATGTACAGCACTGATCACCATACTGTATATCACAAACATTTTTCATTCATTCTGTTTTTATGGAGGTCACTACAGAATACATGGGATCAATAACATATAAAAAATATTATTTTGGGGTAGAGTATTCCATTAAGCCATTCCTGTGTGCTATTGCCCGTGTGTTTAGAGTTGTTGACTTGCTGGAAAACAAATTTCTCTCAAGGTTTCTTGCAGACTGTATTGGGCTCTTCTCCAGGATTTCAATGTACTTTACTTCCCTCATTTTACTCTCACATGCCTTATAGGGTCTGCTGCAGAAAAGAATCTCCAAAGCATGGTGATGATGACACCACCATGTTTCAAGGTGGGGATGGTGTGTTTTTGATAATGTGTAGTGTGTTGCTTATGCCTAACATGGCATTTAGTTTGATGGCCAAAAAGCTCAACAAGTCTTATAACCTTCTTCCAAATCACTTCAGAGTTTCCCTTGTGCCTTCAGCTGAGATGTCCTGTGTGTGTGTGTGTGTGTTGTTTTTAACAATGGCTTTCTCTGTCCAACTCTACAATGAAGATGTGACTGGTGAAGTACTCAGATATTTGTTGTATGCACAGTCTCATCAATCAGTCTCTACAGTTTGTAACTTCTTTACAGTTCTTATAGGTCTCTTGATGGTGTCCCTCACTAGTCTTCTCACACAGACTTTTTATCACTATTGGACTCATTTGATTTTATGCAGCATATTAATATGCCAACTCACTCTCTCGGTCACACCCTTGATCTCGTTCTTACTCATGATATTTCAGTGAATAGTATTGATTTATGTGATGTTTCTTTCACTGATCACTTTTCTGTAATGATGGATCTGCATATTACTGTTGATCTCCCGACTAATAGCCGTCCACCACGCTGCTTGCGCTTTTTAAATTCTTCCATTATATCTGATTTTAAAACCATTTTCTCTAGTCTTTATATGCATGACCAAAATAATGATATCAATGACTCTGTCGTAAAATTTAATTCCTTTTGTGAAACGGTTTTAGATGCAATTGCTCCGCCCAAGATATGCAGTAATAAGGTAAGACCTGCTCCCTGGCTAAATTAAACTACGCGATCACTGCGCCGCATCTGTCGAACTGCTGAACGGCGTTGGAAAAAAGATGGACTGACTATCTCTAAACAGATTTTCAGGACTTCTCTTTTCAATTTCCAGGCTGAAGTTAAGAAATCGAAACATGACTTCTTTGCCGATTTAGTATCCCGCCATTCAAATAATCCTAGGGTTTTATTTAATTCAATTAATGCGGCCATTCACCCTCTTTCTATGATGGGATTAAATAGCACTGTTCATTCATCTGAGCAGTTTCTATCATTCTTTGTCAGCAAAATTGATACTATCCGCCATGGCATTGTTCAAACTGGCTATGAACTTCCTACTGTTAATCATGACATTGTTCTAGATTCCTTTGATCAAGTCTCACTTTCAATGCTAAAAAGAACTATTGACACCCCTAAACCAGCTTCCAGCCCCCTCGATGTTGTACCACCACGTCTCTTAGTGGAAGCCTTTGATGTGTTGGGCCCATCTTTACTAGCCATTATAAATGATTCTATTAGTTCGGGGGTTGTGCCCTCATTTTTTAAACATGCTGCAGTCCGTCCCCATCTAAAAAAGGCAGGATTAGATCCTGGAGTTTTAACCAACTTTCGCCCAATTTCCCAGCTCCCATTTCTGGCTAAAATTCTAGAAAAATGATTTATTATCAATTGGTCGATCACCTTAACTCCAATAATTTATTTGAGACCTACCAATCTGGTTTTAGGCGTTACAACGGTGTTGAAACGGCACTCCTGAAAGTGTTCAACGACATCTCTCTTATTACTGACTCAGGTGATGCAGCAGTCCTTGTCCTCCTTGACCTGTCCGCTGCCTTTGACACCACTGACCATGAAATATTTCTGATGTGGCTCGAACATCTTGTTGGGATTAAAGGGGCTGCTCTTAACTGGTTCAGGTCATATTTAACTGGTAGACACTTTTCAGTGACTTTAAATTCCTCTTTTTCATCTACTGTTCCTCTTAAATATGGTGTTCCTCATGGATCCATTTTGGGTCCTATTCTATTCTCTATATACCTTCACCCTATTGGAGCGATTTTTAGGAAATTTAACATTTCTTTTCACTGCTATGCTGATGATACTCAGGTTTATATTCCCGTCTGCAACTCTGCAACAAATCAACTCCACAACTGTCTGTCTGAACTAAGATCCTGGATGGCCAATAATTTTCTTGATCTAAATCAAAATAAAACGGAGGTGCTTATAGTGGGTCCACCAGCTAAAGCCCAAATTGGTCTTGGACTTCTCTGCTCTTTCTCTGTCTTTTCCAAACCTCAAGTCCGCAATCTTGGTGTTACCTTTGACAGTAACCTCTCTTTTGAGAAACAAGTAAATTCTGTAGTCAAGAGTTGCTTTTTCCAACTTCATCTATTAGGTAAGATCAAGCCTTTTTTATCTTCTAAAGATCTTGAGAAAGCTACTCATGCTTTTATTTTTTCTCGCCTCGATTATTGCAATTCGCTGTATTCTGGGATTAGCAAATCTCTGATACACAGGTTACAGCTGGTCCAAAATTCTGCCGCTCTCTTTCTGGTTGGGGCAAGGAAGTATGACTCTGTTTCTCCTATTTTAGCTTCTTTACACTGACTGCCTGTCAGTTTTCGAATTGATTTTAAAACCTTGCTGCTAGTTTTTAAATCTTTACATGGGCTTGCTCCTGCCTATTTATCTGAATTGTGTGTTTTACACCAGCCATCCAGAGTGCTTAGATCTTCTGGTCAGATGTCTCTTGCTGTCCCTCATACCAAATGTAAAACCAAGGGGGACAGGGCCTTTGCAGCTGCTGCCCCTCGACTGTGGAACTCTCTACCTCATCATATAAAGGAGTCGTCTACAATTGAACTGTTCAAAACAAGATTAAAGACTCACTTCTTTTCACTTGCATTCAGTGACCTTCAGTAATACTGATGGTTTTCCTCTTTGTGATCATATAACATTATTTCTATTTATTATCTATCTTATTTTATGTTCATATATTTTGTTACTATTTATGTTTTATTGTTTATTGTTTTTGTTTTTTTATTTTTCTTTTATACTATTATTGTAAAGCACTTTGGCCACAGCATTACTATGTTGTTTTAAATGTGCTATATAAATACATTGACATTGACATTGACAATCACTCAGTTTTTGTGGATGGTCTGCTCTTTGAAGATTCTAGCTGTCCCATACTTGTTCAATTTTTTTCTAAATAGCTGATTTAACTGAGCTCCTTCGGGATATTCAGTGACTTGAAAATGTTCTTGTCTCCATCCAAACTTGGGCTTTTCACAGAGTTGCTTGAAGTGTTTTTAAGTCTTCATTGTAGATTAGGCGACCATACTGATTTACCACAAGTCAGACATTCCAGACAAGGTGCATTTAGACTGCAGTCCAGACAGGTGATCTCCATTGAACTTATTATGGGACTTCCACAACCAATTGGCTGGACCAGGGATGATTTAGGTTTATTATATTAAAGACTAGCTGTCCTATGTGGCTCCGCCCACATAGTAGTGAAACAGGACAGTGAGGAGGGCTCTGCCTGGCTCCCCACTCCTGACATCATGCTTCCCAATTGCCCTAGCCCTAGCCCCGCAGCCTCTGCCTCTGATTAGTGCGAATATATTGCTGCTGCAAGCAAACAATGACTCTTAGCACAATGAGAGAAGTTGTGAAACCAAGTGGAATGTTCAAGCAAATTATAGAAAAAAGCCTGATCTAAATCCATTAAGGAGCTCTCTTGTTTGCTGGCTAAGCAGATGTAAGGTACCTGCCCCGAGGCTGGTGCATGAGTGAGGAGGTTCCTGCCCCACTCCCCTTGGCCCACTGCATGTCTCTCAGATTTGCGCAAATAAATCGTAAGCAAACTATGATACATAGCACAATGAGAAAAGTCGCAAAATCAACCGGAGTGTTTGAGCCAATTATAGAAAAAAACCCGATCTAAATCCATTAAGTAGTTCTCTCATGAAAAGCGGACAGACATACAGACAGATGTTGGATTTTATATATATATATAGATGGTGAATACTTATATGTTCATGTGTATTTGTAATTAATTTAGACCAGTTTGCAAGATTCAGTTTTCACTTATACGTACATGAAAAAATCTTTTTTCTGCTTATCAGTGTCAAAAAGTCAAATTAAATTGACTGTGATTCAAAGTTGTGTTACAATAAAATGTGAGAACTTCCAAAGAAGTCAGTACTTTTTATTGGCACTGTATATTCCTCACTTTGGCTTGCACTGGGATTGGGTCATAATTGTTATATGTGTTAAACTTTGGTGACTCCTTCCCTTTTGACTCTTCCCCATAAATACAATTCAGTCCTCACATATTTGATTTTATTTTTGTGAGGAAAATATACATTATTTTGCTGCTTAAAATATGTAGTAGCCACCACTGCTTTGCTGATGAATTTCAAAGAGGTGGAGACTCCTCTTAATTATTACAACAATAATTGGGATTTCTAGTCAGCCAGATTGGAGAGACTCATATTTGGTTCCTAGGAAGTCACACCAATCTCCACCTAATGGAATACTGTAAAACTCCAGGCAGAACCTCAGTTTTGAATTTCATGACATGCTTAAATGGGATGAGCCCTTTTACTGATTAATTATGTACAGTAGATGATGGACTTGATGCAAAGTTATGAAATGAAGAGTGTGGACTCGGAGAACCCATAAGAATGCCGTGGTACTTCAACAGAGACAGTTGTGGAAAAGCCAAAAAGAGAAGCCTGTTGATAAAACAACCAATGCCTAATCATCTGGTGTAAAATGATCTAACAATATACATAATATATTTAAAACTTTGTGAATTACATATGAATAAATGTTTGTATAGATGTTTTCTTGACCTTTATTACCTTAACTTAATGAATTAAGAAGAAAACGTTATGATGCCATTCTGTAAGGTGAAGGCTGCTGTTGTCCAAGCCTCTTCATGTTTTCTCATTTGTTTAGTCATTCTTTCTTGCTGTTGGGCCTTTTAAATTATTTACAAAGAAGCAGAAATCCTTGTGATGAAATTAACGGACATTGATTGAGACTTGGCTCAAATGGACTATCCTTGAGAGCACTCAGACCTTTTTGTGGTCAGATAGGGAGACATATCACTTTTCTTTCTAAAAGTGATCATCTCCTGTTAAGTGACAAGAGGCAAAAAAGATCATTCAAAACATTTGAGACGGTAATCATTTGGAAAGTGAGCTGAATACTTGATGTCGAGATATTAAAATGAAACCAAAGCAGCAGAACATGATGCCTCTGGATATAATACAACAGGTAGAGCAGATGAAGAATGTGCTGAAAATCAAAAATGCTTAGTTAAGTATGTGTAATAGAAATAAACAACATTTTAAATCAAAGTTCACCTTTTAAAGTTGTGTTAGTATTTAAAAAAGCAAACAAAATATTTCAACTCAAAAAGACAATTTATAATTACTTAATAAAACTATAGTAGCTAATGATTCATTTTAAATGGAGTATGGTGTTTTCAACAGAGCAGACTCAAAAAGTTCCTTTTCACACTAAACAATTAAAAAAGACACTCTTATAGTGATCAAAATGATGTAAAGGCACAGTTCTTAGTATAATCGCACAAAATGTTAGGCTTTTTTAATAGCATCTGTCAAAGTAAGTACAAACACAAAGCATCTATACAAAAGTAATAAATCAAATACAATTCAAAACATGTATCCTTCAGAGTATTAATACACTTCAAATAATAAAACATATTAAGGAAAAATATTTTTTACTAAGAACACTTACTATGTGAAACCATTAAAATAATAACCATTAGGATGAAGCTGTCAGCTCCTCCTACACTTAATAATGATTCAAAAGGGCTCAGATATTCCTATATAGTGCCTTTCATGGTATATATTGCTGTTAAACATTTGATGGCACAGACCAAACCTCCTGTCATTGCTTTTCATTGTGAACAATGTTTTAAAGGATTTAAGAATGAGTTAATAATTCAAAAGAAATCACTCAATCTTTGTTTAATATAGAGCCTTTCATATAAGGCACTATTTAAATAATCCTAGGATTCTAAAGGAATCAGACAATTCTAATTTTATAAAACACCTCATGGCTAGATTCCTAGGTTCAAATCCTGGTCACGGGCCTAATTTATAAAGCTCGTGTATGCCCAAAAAGACGCTTAAAATGTGAAGATGCGAAATGGGACTTTACAAATTACATGTTCTTATATTTAGCTAACAGTCACTTCATTGACAAGTAACAAGACCATGGGAAATTATCAGTTGTCCAATGTCAACTGATGTAACTATGATTGTTGCTGGATCAGATACCAAGACACTTTCTAAAAGGAAAGGTTTTTGAGGGTACAACAGACACCTTCTTTGATACGAGGGAGAGATGACACAGTGTTTGATGCCAGAGAGACACTGAGGGTGTTGGAAATATGTGAGAGAAAACACCATGCTGTCAAGGGACGAAAGGAACAGTGTCACCTTAGTGGGATTGAGAAGGAACAACTTCTAATTTAAACAAACAACTTTTGGTTCTAATTATGGATATTGATTTGAATCGTTGAAGGTTTTCTTCTATTTTAACTTCTAGCATTTGATATGCCGGGTTTCACTGCAAATAAACTTAAGTTTAGATTGAAATACAATTTGGATATTATCTCAGTGAAACTGCCTTGCTAGCAATCACCTGAGGGCCAAGGTTTCTGTAAAATGAGGAATTCAAATACTCATCCAGGTCCTGTAGGATCCTAACCCAGGTTAAGAGTGTTAAAAAAATGAGATGTGCATATTCAGATTAAACCTCCTCAGTGGCAGCGTATTGGGAGCAGGCTGTGTTCTGTGATCCTGGCAGATGGAGGCTCCAGGCCTTTGGTAATCAGAGATTTAGCACTTGCAGTGGGGGAAAGCAAGAGCTTTAGGCCTCAGATATTGTTAATGTGTTTCAAAGTTTCAGTGTTGAATCCTTTACAGCCTTTATTGAGTGTGTTAAGTATTGAGGATTGTACATTGTCATACACGTGTACATGGGAGACAGCTTAAGGGCTTTGGTTATGGTAATTACCTTCCAGACCAGTGGTTGTCACTGTGTAGTAATGCTTTCACTTCTCCTCCCTCTGCAGAATGAAAAATTGACAGCAACTCCATCTCTGATGTCACTTTCATCATGTCTGTCCATTTGGACCCTCCCCTTCATGCCACGTGAACTCACAACCTGGAAATCTCCCATCTTGATTCAGTTCTTATTCAGAAGTGTGCTCTGAAAAGACTAATCCACATCTACTGCATGTTTTACTTGTTTTTCTGATTCAATTACAGTATATGGGTGGTTCTCCAACTCTTCATCCTTGTTTGAGTTCTGTTTTACATGTAAAGCATGGCTAATAATTTAGGCATTTCCAGGATTAACTTCTCCATCAATAAACAAGAATCTATACAGTCCTAGGGGCCCTAAGGGGCACTTTCATGATAAAACAAGGACTTTACATTCATATGATCTGCTTATGGTTAAATATTGACAATCAGTATTTTTGTCTACTTGTTTAACTTAATGTGTGTGTTTATGATTATTGGAATAGGCTCCAGCTGCCCCGTGAACCTGCCATGGATAAGCAGGTTTAGAAAGTGGATGGATGGATGTGCATTATATCTGTAACTAGATGGAAGCGTTCTTGGGTAAGATTTGCTGTAAGGGCTATATATAAATAAAGTTAATTAAATTGGTACCATATACACCAGTATAAGTGAGTTCTGTGATGTTTCCTACCTTGCACCTGATGTTGCCAGGATAAGCTCCTTGCATCTGCAATCCCATCCTCATCTAATCGAAATAGCAAGACAAAATAAATGTATAATTAACCTAAAACTACTTTTTTGGTTAGATTCACTGTGAAGGATGCTACATCAATACAGTGATGCTTGAATAAATGAGCTTTGTGGAGCTACAGAATACTTATGTACATGTGATTTCTCAGTTTTTTTATTTTTAATAAATTTGCAAAAACCTCAAGTAAACTTTTTTCACGTTGTCATTATAGGGTGTTGTGTGTAGAATTCTGAGGAAAAAAATGAATTTAATCCATTTTGGAATAAGGCTGTAACATAACAAAATGTGGAAAAAGTGATGCGCTGTGAATACTTTCTGGATGTACTGTAAAAGGTGTAACATAATATCAAATGATTTTATCCACTGGTTAGTAAATACTATAGTGCACTTTTTTAGAAAGATCCTTATTCTGTGATGCATCTTAAATATACTGTACTACAAAATTTCAAAAGCAGCATTTAAAACTCTTATTGAACGAATAAGCAGGTCTGTCTTGGCACTGCACAAGCAGCTGAATTTACACCGGGAGCCTTCCTGTCAAGCCACATAACTATCAGTGACACTTAAGATTTAAATTACTGCACTGGTAGCTCTTGTCGGTGAGACTGATTTTAATGGTCTTCCTGCTACTCTAAATGTCATTGCACAAATAAGAAGTGAGATTAAAAAGCTTCAATTACGCTGCCAGTTTTTGGATATCTTTCTGTTTCACTTTCTTTGTTCCACAGCTCTCTTAATGAACAATGGATGACTGAATGCTGACACTGATTTAAATCTGCTTTCACACAGCGCTGAGAGTGCAATTAATAAAATGCTGTTTTGCATCACTAATTACTACACTCTGCAAGGCAATGAAAAAGGAAACGACGAGTCATGGAAATGACAAGTTCACTACTTGACAATTCTCAGTGTGCGCTGATAGCGGCTGGAGATTCACTTCATAGTGTCTAGTGCAGGACTTACCCTGAAGGGGAGGTCGATCCATTACAGAGGATTCACACATATACTCACTCTCTTTTAAACACTTGAGTTGGAACAATTTAATGTCACTAAGTCACTCAACTGCTGTCATCTCATCCAGGATTGGTTACTTCCTTGTGTCCTCTAATGTCTGGATAGGTGTCTGTAACAGCCAAATCTTTTAAGTTAATGTTAATTTATATTACTTTGGATAGTTTTGAACTTGACTAAAATATAACCTTAACACAGATAATGGAAGATTCAGTTTAACGTCCTTTAAGTTAAAGGCAATGGGATATTCTTAGTGTTAACTTTTTGTAACAATATTATAGCTCTTGGATTGAAGTTAGACAGCTAGAAAGAAATAAACTGTTAGTCAGACAGACATATAGTTTTCTGACCATTAAGTACGCAGGTCAAACATAGGTTCTAGTCAACGAGATAACAGATAGAAACCTTAAGAAATGTAACCTAGATACTGTACTTACCATAGACAAAACGTTTCCCTTTCTATGTGTATTATCCACCTTTTCCTTATTTTTTGTGTGAACTGTTTGCTTTTAATTTTACTAAAATATTTAAAACAAAGACATTTGGACTGCAGAGTTTTTTGTATAAAGAGTCATACTATTGCTGGAATGCTTACCTGGAAGCTGCATTCAACTGTTTTAAAGTATTTGGAAAATCTTGACAAACATAGTTACAGTGCCAGATTCCTATAGCCCATTACTTGGAGTAATCAGGTTAAAAGAACAGATGAACAGGTAATTTAGATTATGGGACAACACCTGGAATCCCAAAAGAGATCCACATGAGCATCAGAACTTTAAACATTCAAGAATTTTGATAAGAAAAACCCCACGTCAAAAATCTTGGGGTTATCCTTGATTCTGATCTTTATTTTAATAAGCAGATTTCGTCCATTGTTAAGAGGTGCTTTTTTCAGCTTAGACAGCTTACTACAGTCAAACCATTTCTGGGGCACTCTGATTTGAAGAAGGTATGCCATGCTTTTATTTTATCGCATCTCAATTATTGTAATTCACTTTATTCTGGAATCAGTAAATTTCATCTCCCTCGGCTACAGATGGTTCAGAATGCTGCTGCTCATTTTCTTCATGGGTCACAGAAAGTTGTGTCCATTAATCTAATTCCGGCCTTACTTCATTGTCTCCCAGTTGAATTTAGAATTCATTTTAAAATTTTACTTTTGGTTTATAAGTCGCTAAATGGTGTTGCCCCATCTTATCTGGCCGAGTTGCTGGTTCCATATACACCAGTCCAATCTTTACGTTCCTCTCAACAGCAATTGTTGGTTGTGCCAAAGTCTCAGATGAAGACAAGGGGTGATCGTGCCTTTGTAGTACTAGCGCCAAAGTTATGGAATGCTCTGTCAATTGAAATTAGGTTAGCTTCTTCAACTCAAATGTTTAAATCTAGATTTAAAACACACTTGTTTCCGATTGCTTTTGACTGTATATGAGTAACTCTGGTATCAATTGTATTAATAACTAGCAAAATACCCGCGCTTCGCAGCGGCGAAGTACTGCCTTAAAATTTTTATTAAGAAGAAAATTAAACCTTTTTAAACTGAGGGAAAATATACCAATAATTATTTGTTAAGGATCTCTTTGTATACCACATTGTTATTTCGGCCCTCTGGTTGTAATATGACCAAGCTGTGCGCTGAGCTTACTCTTGAGCATGCAACGTACAGTTGGCCATGTGAAAGTAATCTTGTTTCAAATCTCACAGTTTGGATTGCTGCTGTCATAATCGGTTTGAGTTTCATGGTTTGTTTCAATTACGACAGTATTTGAAGGACTTGTGTTGAAGTGACATTCGGCATCTGTCAAGCGTTGTAAGCACACAACCGGTTTCATCGATAACTTCACATCCAGCTTTTGAGAGTTTAAACAATCATAAACATGAAAGTGTCCACTACTGAAATCGTCACCTGTGAATCTAAGATGTTTAAGAGGCATTGGCGGTTGTCCAAAGGTGTAAAATATTTGGCCATTTCGGTACACTTGAAAGCAACAACCGAACAATTCAGCGGTAGCCATCAACACACATGCAGAACCATAGGTGAAGGGCTTAAGCATTTCACTCTTATAGTGCTCCTGTGTAGTATAATTATCTCCTGTACCGTCATCAGTCCACATCTTGATCCTGTCCCAGTCATTCAATACATAAGACACAATGTTCCTCTGGATATCAAGAGTGAGCCTGATTTGGCCGTGCAATATGTAACAAAGAGAATGGAAAAGGTAGGTGCCATCTCCGGGCATGGAAACCACTTGGTAAGTGACAGTTCTTTGATCGATGGTGATCACCTCGATAGACATGTTAATGGGGGTACTGTTGGAACGATAAAGGAAATGGGTACCTGAACAATGTAAAGTAAGTCTAAAATACCTACACAATAACTACAATCGTAATAAACGAACAATAAAACAGCCGAGAATCCGTGTATTAAATAAAAAGGCTGTAGTTATCAGCAGGGAGACGTGAATCCCATTGCGAAGCAAGGAAGGGAATGTAGAGACCGGAGCGACAGACGGCCTTATATATACACTGAGTATCAGAGGTGGGTAGTAACGGGTTACATTTACTCCGTTACATTTACTTGAGTAACATTTTAAAAGAATTGTACTTCTAAGAGTAGTTTTACTGCACCATACTTTTTACTTTTACTTGGGTACATTTGTGAAGAAGAAACGCTATTCTTACTCTGCTACATTGGGCAACACTCAGATCGTTGCTTTTTTTCCATTAGGTAAAGTCTGATAGATAATTTTCAATCTACTCTGTAGCATATGCTGTCAAGTTGCGCACACGCCTTCCATTGCGTCTCCAGCTCTGATGCGAGGTTTTGGATGTTCCCCAAATCAAGGCACTGCAGCTTTGAGGACAGATGTTGCATTTTTTGTTTGAAAGCATTAACTGAGCTAATCATATGGACCGTGATTTTCTCTTTTCCTTGCAGCTGTAACTTAAGCTCATTCAACATGTTGGTCAGATCAGAAAAAAAATGCCAAGTCTAGCGGTCATTGATCGTTATTAAGTTGCTTGTATTCTGCATGTTTAATGACAAGGAGAAACTCCTTTTTCTCCAGCCAGGGGTCTTGAAATCTCAGCAGACATTACTCCCTAGCCATCTGCCTCAACGAAGGCATCTTTTATCATCTCTCCATCTTGGAAGGACTTTTTATGCTTAATGATCGAGTGACTCACCCGGAATAATGCTTCGGTGTGTCTGCTTTTGCTTTTGAATGCAGCCCAGTGAAGAATGATGGCTGTCTGATTTAACTGCGATTTTAGTTCCCTCGCCTTTCTCTTTCTCAAATCGCTTTTCGTAGTTTCGTAGTTTTTATGAACAGTTCGAAAGTGCCTTTCTACATTTTCCTTCATTGGAATAGCAATGATAGATTGACAGATCAGACAAACGCACTTCGATTGTGACATTGTGAGAGAAAAAAATCCTCTTCCAATTCCACATCCAGCCCATAACCAACACATTTTTTTTACATCCCTTCTTTAGTCGATATAAATTGAAAGGCTAACTAGATCACAGCCGGAGTTTTGCAGTAGCTCGCGCGTTTGATCGTGCGTGCGGGATGACCAGTGTGTTAGAAGAAAAGAGATCTCAGACTGGCCGCCCTGTATGTCAATCAAGTGGCAAATGCCATAGGGAGGATATATGATAGACTAACATTTAAAAAAAAAAATTTTGAATGCAACGCGATCTACCTGCACTACCTTTCCGATCTACCGGTCAATTGCGATCGACATATTGGGCACCCCTGTTGCAGAGACTTACTCAGAAGCCTCCAACCTGTAATTGTTGTCAAAAGGGTATAATAAGAGTTCAACCAATTATACCACCCGGTAACCCCATACAATTTTGTAAAGAAAAAAAAACAAGAAAGTTCACAGCAAATAAGATAGGACGTCTTTCCAGACATGAGGTCAGAACAGAACTGATTCAAAATGGTGGTGGTCTTAAATGATCCTAGCAGGAAGGGGTCCAGGGAGACAGACAATGGAAGTGACATCAGTGGTGGAATGAGTGCCAGTCTTCCATTCTGCAGAGGAATGAAGAGAGAAGGCATTAGGCAACAGTGCCAACCATGGCTTGATGGTTTAATACCATCACCAGAGTCCATAGACTGTCTCCAGGGGCTACTACAAACCACTGAATACTTATAAGAATAAGAGATTTCAGTTTTTAATCTTTAAGAAATTTGCATGCTTTTCTGAAAACATGTTTTCACTTTGTCATTCTGGGTTATTGAGTATAGATTGATGGGTAAAAAGGCAAGTTTATCTATTTAAAATTAAATCTACAACATCTACAGCACAGTAAATTGTGCAGAAAGCGAAGGAGTTTCTGAATCCACTGTACATATGCAAATATAAAAAGTCACCTTAAAAAGTATAAAATAAAGCCAAGAAAACGGTTCAGGCATTGAGAAAGCTGCTTAAAAAGATAACTTTTTAAATGAAGTTAAAGTTGTGGATGCCTGCGGGCTAAGAGGCAAAGCAGTCAACAACACTAAATGCTCAGTCACCCATAGTGTAAAGCATGAAGAAAAGGAAAGAAAGAATGAGAGACTCAGAGAAATGCAAAGAATATGATGGATTATGTAACTGAAGTAAACTGCTAAGATGTGCAGGGACTAATATCATGAAGAGACTTGAAAATAAGCAGAAGTGTCTTACACTGAATTTACATTTACAAGGGAAGCAATGGAGTTGCTCTTCACAACAAAGCTCATTTTCATGAAACCGTACAGATTGAACAAATTGGCTGTACAATGAAATTGCATTCAATTCCTACACACAGAAAGCAATCAGAGTCGGTCCTCTTAGAAGTGTGTCAAAAATAAAGTGGCATAGTAGCTATGACAACAAGTTTGCAGATTTCATCTCTGACATGGACCTACTTGAGTGGTCCTAAGCAGTTCCCTTTATGTGTCTGTGTACTGACTGCTGCAATAGTAAAACCTATAGAAGCACCTTTAAGTCACTTTGGAAAATATAGAAGTTTAAAGTCTGTCAATTCTTCATATGTCCAACTTTAGGTAGTTTTAGTCACCTGGAGGCAGAGGGTAATGGGCATTTTAAATGTTAATAGGCAGATGACATTTATAAGATGATTAACATCCACATGGAAATTAGATATGTGGTAGTTTCTTATGCTCAAGTGTTTACCTGTCATCAGCATTTGGCTGACAATTAGTTTCTGAATATATATTTGGAAAATAATTCATAGTATAGGGTGGTCCAGATCTAAATATGCAACTTTAAATGCAATGCAGGAAAACAATACAAGACAAAAGAATTGCTGTTCGACTGACAATCGTCTCCCCGCCATTTTGGAATGCAGTGCAGATGCTACCATCTATCAGCAACAAAAAGAATTTTTTTGAATTCTCTATGTAATAAACTTAATAAGTTATAGTGCAATGAAAATTGCATTATTAAATTTGGACCACCCTGTATACTGACACTAATACAGCTTACAAAGCATATTTAGAATTTTTAAGAGAGGAGTTACTCCGGGACACCCTTCCAGCTCAATTTAACGAACAAAAGAATCACACATTGTCAATAAGAATATGTTTTATTCACAAAATGTATAGGAATGATTATAGGGAGAACGCAAAATAGTGAAGGAATCCACAAGAGCATAAGAAATTTGACTTACGAGAGGAGCGTTCTGTCATCAAGTTCATTTTGTTACCTAAGCTGTACCAAAGCCTCATTCAGATAATTCTTAAAGGTTTTCAAGGCGTCAACTTCAACTACATGCCTTGGTAGTTTGTTTCAGATTCTCACAACTATTTTTGTAAAGATGTGGTTCCTGGCTTGAGTTCTAAATGCACTTCCCCTTAACACTAGAATACCTGAAGCCTACGAAAAAACTCATAATCCCAGGCCACCTTAAATTCCTTTGCAGCTCCTCATCAGCGTCTTTTGTTTTGCAAATGTGTCGATCAGCACAAGCAGCAAGCAGCTTGCTATCTCATCCTCCGTCAGCTGAAATCGAGTCAGGCGCAACATTCTCTTTATTTAGGATGGAGGTGTCTGGAATTGTATAGGGTAAATAATATATCGTTATTTGTAATACGTACATTTCATGTGTGTTCCGTGTCTACAATGATATGTGTAAATGTAGGATGACAGGAAATACGAGGCAAGAAATGTTGAATACATAGCTAAAACAGAAATGTTATAATAATAATTGACAAATTGTTGACATGAAGTGTATAATGTATGAAAACTGAAGTCCAAATATCAAATAACCACTTTCACAAAAGGTATAACAAAATAAGTGCACTTTTATTCAAGAATATATCTGACGAAAAATAAATTGTTCAATTTATATGTTGCTGGCAATGTGGAAAAAGTGAAGTCAAACTCTCAATCAATACAAGGTAGCCAATTCAGTTTAGTTGGTGCAGAGGTAAGGACTGCTGTCTTATAATCAAGGTTTTGCAGGTTTGATTCCAGGTTATCCTCAGATTTACAATTTTGAGTAGTGAGCTGCTATTATTGTTACTATTATATAATGAAAACATACATTTGATTTGAGTCAGGTCAGCACGGTGCTGCAGTGAGTAGCGCTGCTGCCTCGCAGTTAGGAGACCTGGGTTCGCTTCCTGGGTCTTCCCTGCGTGGATTTTGCATGTTCTCCCCGTGTCTGTGTGGGTTTCCTCCGGGTACTCCGATTTCCTCCCACAATCCAAAGACATGCAGGTTAGGTGCATCGGCGATTCTAAATTGTCCATGTGTGTGTGTGTGCGTGCCCTGTAGTGGGCTGGCCGAGGGTTTGTTTCCTGCCTTGCACCAGTGTTGGCTGGGATTGGCTCCAGCAGACCCCCGTGACCCTGTAGTTAGGATATAGCGGGTTGGATAATGGATGGATGGATGATTTGAGTCTGTAACAACTGGTGTAAATTTATGGTACTTGTAAAAGTTAGTGCTGAAGGGATAAAAGGAGACAAACAAGCACAGCTCAATCATTTCTTCTTGCTGTCTTATTGAGCAAACAGACACTGCAGTGTTTATGTTGGATGTTACTTTTCCTGAAACACGAACATTCACATCAACAAGTCATTTGATTGATTTTGTTATTGAAGAGTCCAAGAATAAAACTGAACAAAAAATTGTTCATTAAGTTTTATTCAAGAAAATTAAAAAAATCTTTCAAATGACTGGTTGATATGAATGCCCGTGTGGGAGGCGAAATAACATCCTTTAGAAGTACCATAAATTTACACAGAACATTACAAGCTCACATCAAATGTATGTTTTTTTATATGATACGTGTCCTAGAGCATGTGATTCATTGTTTATTTGAAATAATTCTGCTGGATCTTCTTTATCAATGCCTTTGAGGATTTTGAACACTTAGAGTTGGTCCCCATGCTGTCTCCTCTGCTCAGGAATGAGCAGGTTTAACTCTCTGAGTTTGTCAGAGTATGAGAAGTCCTTAATTAATAGGGTGCACTTGAGTGCTCTCCTCGGCACAACCTCAAGTGTTGATACGTCTTTCTTGTTGTGTCGTGTCCAGAATTGCACACATTATTCCAGATGCGATTCCAATACACAACAATATTCAAGATCCACAAATGTAAAACAGAATCCTTCAGCCTGATTGGACCCAATTAAACAAACTTCTCATCCCTGTCTGAGAGGCCAGATGGCTTCCCTAGTTTCCACCATTTGGCATCTCCTTTCCACTCCATCTCCCTCTTACTCTCTGTCTTTCTGTCCTCTGGTCTTTCCTCAATAAAACAGCTTGACTTCAAGCTCACTGAAGTGCCCTGGCAGTTTAAACTCCGTTATTGGTTTCCTTCTGGACCACAGTCAGTAGTAACTGGTACTTTTCCAGAGCCAGTTCCGCAGAGTTGTCATTTAATTGGTATCTACACCATTGAGCAATGAGGAGCCTTTACAGGGGCCAGGCATGAAAGGCAGTTTCCATTCTATTTCTTCTCTCAATTGAAGAAAAGGCTCTGACTTGACTCACATGGAACCTCCTGTAGTCCACCCCCAGTGCTGCCCACTTAAAATTTACTGTAGTGGGCTGCAGTGACACATTCATGGTTTATTTAAGCTCCTAACTTTCCATAATAATATTCAGATGAATTTGTTTTCTATTTTTGGTTTTAATATGGGTTTTTCCTTCATTTTCAGACATTTAACACTCATTTAGTGTTTTTTTTTTGGGGGGGGCCCCCCGCCCCCACGGGCGCAACTAAATGTGAACATTATGTTTATTTTTGAATTTTCCATTATTTTAATAGATATACAATATTTTAAACAGTTTTGTTTGTATTCAACAAGTTTTAGGGCTGTCATTATTAGGGCAACTTCATATGTCCTTGGAGATCGAGGCCTTCAGGTAACAGTGCAGTAGGTTACAATTTTGTCCAAGACTTCACCTCCTTATCTGAACTGTGAATTCAAAACACTTTCTCAAATTGATCCTTTCACATAACTTTCTTTTCTAAATGTGCTGTTGGTTCTTGACTTTTTGCAGTTGAATTTTTCACCACAATTTTTGCCTCTCATTTTGGATTTGGCTACAGTGTTACCGATCTCCTGGCTTTTAGCCCTTTGTGTTGAAATGTCTATCACGTGGTTCTCTCTGAAAATTTGTCAGGGTGTTGACATAATAGACATCACATAAGCAACAGGATAAAACTCAGCGTCAGGCACTTTCTGATCGTCCGAGTTTGCGGATGCATTACAAAAAGAAAACAAAGATTTGAGCTTTTCTGGTTCCCAAAATTTTGCAAGTGTTTTTCTAACTTAGGGTAGTGTCTCTGCACTTTAACTGTGGTTGTGCAATCTTTCAGTGATTGACCTGTTATTTGAAGATGTTTCATCTCCTGAACCCTATACCAGGAAGTGGGAGAACAATAAAGAAACGTTGGGAGACACTTGAAGAAACTGTTTTCTGAAGAATTCTGGTCATGATTTTAATTAATGACCCATGTCTGAGAATCCTTTTTCCTTAACCCTAAAACACAGACATTGATGTCATCATGAAATAATCTTTCTTTGCTCATCTATGTTCTAGGGTGAATGTGTGTTTTTGGATTGTAAATTTATGGGTGGTGTTTTCAATATATGATACAGGACAAATAGAACATTCTCATTAGATTTTTGCAAGAGTATACTCTAGTTTATAAAAAGGAAAAAGAAGAACAAATATAAACCTTAAGAGAAACAGAAAAAGTGTTTAGGAGAAAAAAAATCAACAAGCATAAACTCCTACTGGTCACAATGACTTTTACACTCAGACATTACAATGAGAGAAATGCTTGGGGTTTTAGGCATGTTGTCCTCTTCTTCAGCTTCACCCATTTCCACTAAGACTGTGACTGTCAGGGTGTAAAATGCACTGGAGATTCTTATCTTGAAAGGAGGCTCTAGGAGTCGAAGGATAGGCAAACAGAGTAATTAGTTTTATTGCAATAAACAATAATGTGGACTCAACCCAATTAAGTCAAACTGAGTTGAGCCCTGAGCAAGCCAAAAGTTACAGTTTATAGAATCATTTCTTGTCATTTCGACCTCGCTTGAAACAGCTCATTCGCTGCTTATTCTGACTCTCCACTCAAGCTGGCCTCTTCAAGGCCTGTTATGAAACCATCAATATTTCTTGTACCTTGTCACTCATTATCATTCCTTGCTTCCCTTATTTCCTAACCAGCTCTCAACCGGCAGGTGTTCCCCCTTCTCTGACGTGGGGCTGTCTCCATTCATCATTCTCCCCCTTCTCTGTCCTTTTGGGTTATTAAATATTGGTAGTTTCTCTCTGAGCTCAATTAAAAAAGAAATATGGCATATGCCTTGTCGAGGATGCCAGGGGCCACAACCCGGTCGGGACGCCTGGATAGTCCCCGACGTGGATGCTGTTACTCCTCGGCCACGAGAGGGCAGTCGCCCGGGCCTATTTGGGGGCCACAAGGAGTGACCTGGGACACTCTTGAGAGGATGTGGCCACCGCCAGGGGGCGCCCGGACAGTGAGGGAATCCTGGATGGCAGCACTTCCGCCACACCAGGAAGTGCTGCCGGAAATAATTCCAAGAAGACCCGGAGTGCTTCCAGGTGCTTTCCTGACACTTCCGCCACACCAGGAAGTGACGTCAAGAGGAGCACCTGGGGCTCATCCGGGCCATGATAAAAGGGGCCGCCTCCTTCTAGCAGAGGAGCCAGAGTTGGGTGGAAGGAGACGAAGCTTGTGAGGAGGAGGAAGGAGGTCAAGATAGAGAAGAAGAAAAGAGAAGAAGAAGAAGAAGAAGAAGAAGGAAGGAAGGAAAGAGAGTTGAAGGGAAAGAGGAAGAAAGCAAGAGGGTTGGTGAGAGAAGGCATTGTGGTGTTCAAGAAAATAAATAAAGGAGTGTGTTTTGGACATCCTGGTGTCGGTCTGTCTGTGTTTGGGGGTCCAACTTTCACAGCCTTTATTTAACTATTTACTTGGCATACCTGATTTGTGTAAAAGTTCACCTTAAGTTTTAATGCTTATAAAAGTTCATACTAAGTTTATATCTACTTGTGCCAATACATAACTTTTTATTTTCCATATGACCTTTGAGGTGCTTCAGCCATAGAGAGGAAGTGTTCTGCTAAAATGATACTGGCTGCATAGACAGTGAATTCAGAGAGTATTCAGAAGACCACTTCGCTTTCTGCACACTTTATCAAGTTGTAGATTTTATTTTAAATGGGTAAATTTGCCATATGTGCCTATTAATATAAAATCAGTAACCATAATGACAAAATGAACACATGTTTTCAGAGAGGTCTGCCAAATGTATTTACCCTTAAATTGACACATACTTGGGGGTTAATGCACCCCTGGACGCCAAATACTTTTTTGTTGCACTTTTTAAGTAAACATCACAATTCACAAAGGAAAAGTGAAATTTTAACGGAACACATTTTTTTCATGCAAAGAGCATCACAATTACTGCAACACTGATCATTTTACACACTGCCAATAAACTGTAAAAACTATTAAAAAAGCCTACTGGAACAATACGAGGTGTGGCAGAAAAGTAATGAAACTGGCAACACTGCAAGCAATCTGGCAACGCTGCGCTGTTGTCCTTGATAGAGCACATGTATCAGTACCCTCCCATAGCTCAGTGCGAGTTTCAACTCCTTCCGTTAACTACGTGATTTTTGTGACTGCTATTAGCGAAGTTGTGTTTTTGGTTGTGCGTCACGCAAAATGGAACAGCGGAATTTGGAGCAACGTTGTGCCATTAAATTTTGTGTTAAGCTTGGAGAATTGGCAAGTGTGACGTTTGAAAAGTTAAAACAGGCCTATGGGGAACATTCTTTATCCCAAGCTCAAGTTTTTCAGGGAGGCCTTCAACTTCGAAAACCAATGAAAACATCGAACGTGTGAACACTCTTGTGAGATCAGACCATCGTTTAACATTAAGAATGTTGAGTGAACAATTAAATTTGAACAGATTTACCGTTCATCAAATTTTGACTGAACATTTGCACATGCGAAAGGTCTGTGCCAAAATGATGCCGAAAAACCTCACAATTGAGCAGAAGGACAAACGAAAAAACGCATTCCTGTGGTTCCCCAGCCCCCTTATTCACCTGACCTCAGTCCGTGTGACTTTTTCCTTTTTCCTAAACTGAAAAATGTCCTCAAAGGACGTCATTTCGGGACTTTAGAAAACATCCAAAAGAGTGTAACGGACATGCTGAAGACCATACCGGTTGAAGACTTCCAGCGCTGCTACCAACAGTGGGAACAACGTCTCCATCGGTGTGTAGCTGCCCAAGGGAACTACTTTGAAGGGGATAACATTGATGTTTGAAAAAAATAAAACTTTGGTAAATAAAAAATCAGTCTCATTACTTCTCTGCCACACCTCGTATGTACAAGGTGCAACTGACGCCATTGATGAAATTCAGTAAATCACTGAGCCAACTGCGCTTGAACTGGCTGCACGCAAGCACACAGAGGTAAATGCTGATGGTTGCAGGCTGGTTTAGTGCAACGACTGAATCCCAGAGACAGTGATACTGCAGTGCTGCAGGGGGCGGCAGTGGTCATGAGCTGGCTGCTCAACAAATGTACGGCACTGACTGATCAGCTCCGACGTGCTGCCAAATTGCACATTGAAGTGACTATAGCTGGTTGTGGAGTTCAATGAATGTACGTTGCCGAATGTATGTCGCTGAATATACTCGGCTCCGGAGTGCTGCCAAATTGCACTGGGAACCGACTTTAGCTGGTTGCGGCATTCAACGAATATACGTTGCCAAATATACTTGGCTCCGGCGTGCTGGCGAATTGCATAGCCAGTTCCAGCTGTTTAAGGGTTAAACTTCAAAAACTGAAATTTCACATTTCTATAAGTATTTAGAACCTTGACTGTGGCACTCCAAATTGTACTCAGGAGCATCCTGTCTGCTTTAATTTGCCTTGAGATGTGTCTAGAACTTGATTGTAGTCAACCTGTGGCAAACTAAATTTACTGAACATCGTTTAGAACAGCACAGTTTACAGTGCATCTCAGAACAAAAACCAAACCATGAAGTCCACAAAACTGTCTGTAAACTTCTGTGATCAAATCATAGTGAGGCATAGACCAGAGAAAGGGGATAAAACCATTTCTAAATCTTTGAGTGTTCTCAGGTGTACACTGGACACAATAATTGTGAAATGGAAGTTTTGACCTCAAGGCAGCAGTCTGTAATTGTGAAGTGAAAGAAGCTGGGGTCCACCGGCACTCTTCCTAGAGTTGGCTGTCCAGGGAAAATGAGTAACTAGGCAAGAAGGGCTTTGGTCACGGAGGTGGCCAAGAACCCAATGGTCAAACCAACAGCGCTTCAGAAGTCCTCTGCTACAATGGTTGAAGGATGACCATCTCAGCAACACTCCATCGATCAGGTGTTTATGGCAGAGTGGCTAGACAGACGCTACTCTTGAGAAAAAAGGTATATGATGGCACTTAAAGGACTCTAAGAGCACTTTGACCACATAAGGCAATGTACAGCAGGTTAAAATAAAGTAAGCATCTGGCAAAATCACAACACAAAGTGAGAAACACAAGTAGTGACTGAAACAAATCGTTGGCTGATAGGGTTGCTTTTCATCTTCAGTGCCGATGGTAGGATTCAAGAAGCAACCAGTGCTTAGTATGGAATGCATGCAGTCCAAAGCCACGATAAATATATGTGTATGACTTTTTACAGATCTTACTGTAATATGAGAAATACTTAGAAGCTGAAGGTTATGAATAAGAGGGAACAACAATTAGTTCAGGGAACAGTCAGAGCTAAATCAATAAGCTGAAGTTATGAGTAGTGAGATGTGTAATTGAAAGGGAGATGTTTATCTGCAGTTCTCTGTGCAAGCAACATTCCAAAGTCTTTTAAAAAATTTATCACTTCTACAACAACAACAACAACATTTATTTATATAGCACATTTTCATACAAAATATGTAGCTCAAAGTGCTTTACATAATGAAGAACAGAAAAATAAAAGACACTGTAAGAAAATAAAATAAGTCAACATTAATTAACATAGAATAAAAGTAAGGTCCGATGGCCAGGGTGGACAGAAAAAACAAAAAAAAAACTCCAGACGGCTGGAGAAAAAAATAAAATCTGCAGGGATTCCAGACCATGAGACCACCCAGTCCCCTCTGGGCATTCTACCTAACATGAATGAAACAGTCCTCTTTGTATTTAGGGTTCTCACAGAAGGACTTGATGATGATGGTCACGTAGACTTCTGGTTTTTAGTCCATCAATGTTGGAGCATCATGATGCTTTGAGTAGGTGGTGGTGGAGCAGGCTGCCACCACAAAGAAACCGGAAAATGAAAACAGAAGAGAGAGTAGGGGTCAGTACAGATTTTAGAGCCACCATGAATAGTTATTATAATGAATTGAACATGCAGAGTATCAGGATTAAATTAAAGTGAAGTTATGAGAAGGCCATGTTAAAGTAATGTGTTTTCAGCAGTGTTTTAAAGTGCTCTACTGTATTAGCCTGGCGAATTCCTATTGGCAGGCTATTCCAGATTTTAGGTGCATAACAGCAGAAGGCCGCCTCACCACTTCTTTTAAGTTTTGCTCTTGGAATTCTAAGGAGACACTCATTTGAGGATCTAAGGTTACGATTTGGAATATAGGGTGTCAGACATTCCGATATATAAGATGGGGCGAGATTATTTAAGGCTTTATAAACCATCAGCAGTATTTTAAAGTCAATTCTGAAAGACACAGGTAACCATTGTAGTGACATCAAAACTGGAGAAATATGTTCGGATTTCCTTTTCCTAGTTAGGATTCTAGCAGCTGCATTCTGCACTTGTAAAAGATTTAAGTCTTTTTTGGGTAGTCCTGAGAGGAGTGCGTTACAGTAATCTAGTCGACTGAAAACAAAAACGTAAACTAATTTCTCAGCATCTTTCAATGATATAAGAGGTCTAACTTTTACTATGTTTCTTAAGTGAAAAAATGCTGTCCTAGTGGTCTGATGAATATGCGGTTTAAAATTCAGGTTACAGTCAACAGTTACCCCTAAGAGTAAGAGTGCTTTGAGTGCTTATATTAAAAAAAGTTGCAGCTCAGATCCTAATATTTCACAGAATTGGGGACATTCTTTGTGAGAGCCTTTCCGCTGATATAAAATTCAATTTCTAAACCTGAAGCAGCTCGGTACTGGGCTGGCAAAGGTTCAGACGAACTACACCACACCCCGACACAAACAATGCCTCATTTGAAAGCCACAGGTGTCTACTACACATTCATAATCATCACATTGTTATAGTATGTACAGTACATTTCTGGCTTTAGGCGTTATAATGGTGTTGAGACGGCCCTCCTTAAAGTATTCAATGACATCTTTATTATTACTGACTCAGGTGGCGCTGCAGTCCTTGTCCTCCTTGACCTGTCCGCTGCCTTTGACACTATTGACCATGAGATATTGCTGTTGCGGCTTGAACATCTTGTTGGGCTTGTTAACTGGTTCAGGTCATATTTAACTGGTAGACACTTTTCAGTGACTTTTAAATTCCGCTTTTTCGTCTACTGCTCCTCTTAAATGTGGTGTTCCTCAGGGATCCATTTTGGGTCCTATCTTATTCTCTATATACCTTCACCCTATTGGAGCTATTTTTAGGAAATGTAACATTTCTTTTCACTGCTATGCTGATGATACGCAGGTTTATATTTCCGTCTGCAATTCTGCAATAAATCAACTGCCACAACTGTCTTTCTGAACTAAGATCCTGGATGGCTAATTATTTTCTTGATCTGGATCATAAAACGGAGGTGCTTATAGTGGGTCCATCAGCTAAAGCCCAGATTGGTCTTGGACTTCTCGGCTCTTTCTCTGTCTTTTCCAAACCTCAAGTCCGCAATCTTGGTGTTATCTTTGATAGTAACCTCTCTTTTGAGAAACAAGTAAATTCTGTAGTCAAGAGTTGCTTTTTCCAGCTTTGTCTATTAGGTAAGATCAAGCCTTTTTTATCTTCTAAAGATCTTGAGAAAGCTACTCATGCTTTTATCTTTTCTCGCCTCGATTACTGCAACTCGCTGTATTCTGGGATTAGCAAATCTCTGATTCACATGTTACAGTTGGTCCAAAATGCTGCCGCTCTCTTTCTGGTTGGGGCAAGAAAGTATGATTCTGTTTCTCCAATATTAGCTTCTTTACACTGGCTGCCTGTCAGTTTTCGAATTGATTTTAAAATCTTGTTGCACGTTTTTAAATCTTTACATGGGCTTGCATTGACTTTGCGTAATGTTTCACCCATCTCACCATTCGAGCCTGAACTTTTGCGTTTTGCCGCATATAACTTCAGAAAACAACGGTGACTATAGAAAGTTATATATCAAATTTTATAGCAGACTCTGCTGAATAAGCCCAAGGATGTCACTGTGCAAAGTGTTAGTGAAGATATTTGCTGTTAAAGAACAGGTAAGATTTCGAGAGTGGCATGAAACAGCTGATATTTCCGGGCAGATGGCTCTGGTTCATTATGTGTGTGTGTGTGCACGTACAACAATAAATATGTGTGTGTGTATATATGTGAGAAATGATTTGCATTTTATAAAAACATTCTTTAATTCATTTATATAAATTTCAAATAATGTATATTTATATTTTGGACATCACTGTCTGTTAATGTTCTGGAAGTGGGAGGGGTGTCTATGGTGCCATATGCTGTAACTATTCTTTCTTTGTGTTATCAACATGAAACTTTTCAGAAGTACAGTTGATATGTCTGGGAACACTTCAGAGGTGAAAAAACTGATCTGGTGTTCCCTGAGTTATAACAAAAATTCAGAAAAATCACAGTGTCCATCTATGAATGTTTAAATTTGACATCAACACAAATTCTATCACATTTGAGAAGTTATATGTCAAGTTTTAGTGAAAAAATGACTGTCCTTCCTTGGATAGTAAGGCTTCACTACATTGTTTTCCCCTCAGCTGGGAATTACTTAAAAATGCCCTCAGGTGGCAAGGGGACAAATCAGGTCATGTGTAGATGTTTGCTGTTTGATCTGAAAAATTAATCAACAACTAAAAAAATATTGTGGACCCGGCACTAAATGGCTAATTAAGTAACAATGTTGGTTAACCCAGGTGTTTTCCGTAATGGTGTAACTCACTATTGACCCCTTTTTTCCCCACAATATACAGTGGAAGAATTCAGACCCTTTCACTTTCTGCACAATTTATTGTGTTGTAGGTTTAATTTTTTAGATGTCTCTGTTATATGCCATTTGGTATTGGATTTGTAAAAACAGTATTACTTTTTGGGATGAGCCATCTGTTGGAATGACAAATGCAATGCATTTTACTACTGAAAATGTTTGTGATACGCCATCTATTGGAATGTCAGAGGCATAACAGCCGGACAGACACACAGAAACTTTTCCTTTTATTAAGGTGGTTAACTGAACTCTACATGTAACGAGAATTTTTACTTTTGCTTGCAAATACAGTCTTTAGGACTTTTGTATGTAAATACTAAGAATGCAGAGCAGCAGGAGTTCCAGGTTCTTTAATTTTCCTGTGCATCCCACTAAAACCATTGAAGCCCTAGGCGGTGTGTGATTACTTGACTGAAGCACGTCTTGTGAGAATACTTAACTCTTCCATCAAACCAGACACACTTGATTGATAACATCCCATGCTGGAGCAAATGTGCAGCTCTGTTCATGAGAACCTTGCAGACATCACCTAATATCTAATACAGACAGATGAAGTATTAGTAATGCATTAATCAAACTCTTACTGTCTACTGGTCTTCATAACAGAACTTTTATTTAATACCTAAGTAGAGTATTTCCTATCTTTCAAATGTGGGTTTCTTTGGGGATCTTGCTTTAGTATCACATTCCACAGAAGTGCCACGATGCTGCCTGTTCAATAGACTATAAACTGGAGTGAGTGTGGGCATGGACATGAGTGGGACTTGCGGTGGACTCTCCTGAACCCTCTGCTCTCAATCAATATGAGCTTGAGCTTACCTCCTAGTGGGGGAACAGAGACAGAATGCATGCATGACACAGTGGCGCAGTAGGTAGTGCTGTTTTCTCATGGCATTTTGGACTAGTGATTGATTTCCTGTCAGTTCACTGAGCCCTTGGAGTTTGCTTGTCCCTTTTAACTGTTCTCCTGGTACTCCATTTTCCTCCCAAATTCCAAACATGTGATTGGGTTGGTCAGCAAATCCAAATTAGTTCGCATCATCTGCGTGTACTCTTCAGATGGACAATGCTACAAAAGTTCCTGCTCGTGTGACCTTGTAATGGTGTAGACAGGATCAGCATGTTGGTGAATGGATGCATAGCTGTAATGTTGGTTTTCAAATTAATTATTTTTAAAAATCAATATATTTTTTGAGGGGAATTTAAAAAATATTTCTAGAGCAACAGAGATCATGTTCAGATTTATTTGCAGCTTTCTTATATCAGTTAGCACTCACTATGAAAGTGACTAACATATCTATCTACCAAATAGATTATATAACACCTTGCTTATCTAGCTAATAATCTTTATGAAACAGTTTCCCATATGTCAGATATACAGTAGATATTTCAGGTAAAGAAGGCAGAGGTTTTGAGGTAAGCAACCTTAACTCACTAATCCTGAATCCGGAGATTGAAGATACTGTATGTTGCATGTTGATTAGCACATGTAAGTAAGAATTTCACTGTACTCTGTACACGTGACAATAATGATGTTATGAACCAATAATGTGACTGATGGGCTATTCCTGTAGCTGAACACCATCACCCTAGTTTTCCTTTGTATGTTGTTTTTTTTCTCGGTATTTACAATGAACAACAGTAGGTTAATTTTTTCCCCTTCCCTCATAATATGTACAGTAAATGATGGTGTGGTGCACTACTGCCTCACATCTTCTGGAGCCTGGGTTCAGATCACTATTTATGTGACCAGGGCCATTTCTAGTCTTTATGGGGCCCTAAGTGGTATAAATAATTTGGGGGTCCCCACATTATTTGCCTCTTTTTCATGTGTGAGTCTGTGGGCTCCAAACAGTTCCTTAGTTCACTTACGCCAGGAAATTATCCAGTGTGTGCCATTAGTACGTTACCTCTGTGTCATTTTTAGCATCCTCTGGTTTCCCCGTTATGTCTCAGACATTTAGCTCTTTATTGGCACAACATTCATGTGTGCTTAGATGTGTTCTTCAGTGGGTTAGCTCTTTGCCAAGGTTAGTTTTATTTGCATCTTTCCCATCTATATTGAACTAGGCTGACCCGCCTTTTAAAGCGACCGACTTTTAAGCTGACCACTTCTTAAGGCAATTCAATATGTAGATCAATTTGATATTTTATACAAACTCATTAATTTGGTTATATTGCATTTGAGCGGTATTACTTTAATACTCGTAGTTTCTGTTATTTTTGTGATGAAATTTAAACTTTTTTTCTATATCGAGGTCGCCCTTTTGAACCCCCCTGATATTTACTACGCGGTGAGGCATTTGTACTCCATCAACATTAATTATTTCCAGAGACATAATTTTGTCTGTTTTTCCAGCGCATTGCGCACAAAAGCAAGGGAACAATGGGAGCACCAGAACTCTACTCACATCATGTCGCTTCTTACCGCAAGTAAGTCTATGATAAGCGGAATACCGCTACGCTTTCCACTCACGGGACGGAAGGACAATCCCGACCGCTTTTATATAGTAAGAAAGAAGAAGAAGATATCGCACAGTCTGGAGTAGAAAATCATCTTTTACCTGGAAAAACGAAAATACAAATCCCATCGTGCATTGCAAAATGGACGGGGCGTGTGTGAAACTCTGTGCTACTCGCACAGTCTGGAGTAGAAAATCATCTTTTACCTGGAAAAACGAAACTACAAATCCCATCGTGCATTGCAAAATGGACGGGGCGTGTGTGAAACTCCGCGCCTGCGTAGCACTCACGGGACAGAAGGACAATCCCGACCGCTTTTATATAGAAGGACTAGGTACTGTACAGTGGATTCAGAAAGCATTCACACCCTTTTGCTTTCTGCATGCTTTATTGTGTTGTAGATTTCTTTTTAAATGAATACCTTTGCCGATTTTACATATCAGTCTACTTTCATTAGTGCAGAGACTTGTCCCAAAGACACTCCAGGATTGTCTTGCTGTGCTGAAAGGTGAACTGTCACCTCAGCCTGAGGTTCCATACTCTCTGGAGCAGGTTTTCTTCTCTGTATTTGGCTGAACTCATCCTTCCTACAATTTTGACCAGTCCCCCGTCCCTGCCACTGAGAAGCATCCCCATAGCATGATGCTGCCGCCAACATGCTTCACTGTAGGTAGGCGATGAACTTTCCCTGCACTTTTCCAGGCATGGTTTCTTTTAGTTCTGTCCAAAAAGTCTTTGTTTCCTCATGCTCTTGGGGTTCTTTAAGCTGCCATAAGCCTTTTACTCAAGAATGGCTTCCATCTACCCCCTCTACCATAAACGGCTGATTGATGGAGTGCTGCTGAGATAGTCATCTCTCTGACAGGTTCTTCCATCTCAGCAGAGGACTTCTGAAGCTCTTTTAGAGTGACCCTTAGTTTCTAGGCCACCCCCCTGACCAAGGCCTTTCTTGCCCCGTTTCTCATTTTGGCCGAATGGCCAAATCTAGGAAGGGTCCTAATAGTTCCAAACTTCTTCCATTTCACAACTGTTGTGTCCACTGTACTCCTGGGGACACTGAAAACTTTAGAAATGGTTATATCCCCTTGCCCTAATCTATGCCTCCCCGCAATCTTATCAGAGCGGTCTATAGTCATGGCTAAAAGTTTTGAGAATGACACAAGTATTGGTTTTCACAAAGTTTGCTGCTTCAGTGTTTTTAATTCTTTTTGTCAGATGTTTCTGTGGTATACTGAAGTATAATTACAAGCATTTCATAAGTTTCAAAGGCTTTTATTGACAATTACATTAAGTTTATGCAAAGAGTCAATATTTGCAGTGTTGGCCCTTCTTTCTTTTTCAACACCGCTGCAATTCACCCCGACATGCTGTCAATCAACTTCCGGGCCAAACCCTGACTGATGGCAGCCCATTCTTGCATAATCAATGCTTGGAATTTGTCAGAATATGTGGGTTTTTGTTTGTCCACCTGCCTCTTCAGGATTGACCATTGTTTTGGTACATCTTCTAAGAGCAACTTCTCCCAACCATCCAAGAACAGTTTGGTGATGAACAATGCCTTTTCCAGCTTAATGGACCACCAGGCCATAAGGTAAAATTGATAACTAAGTGGGTCAGGGAACAAAACATCGAAATTCTGGGTCCATGGCCAGGAAACTCCCCAGACCTTAATCTCATTGAGAACTTGTGGTCAATCCTCCAGGTTCCTACCCTCAGTTCCACTTTCTTTACCTTCCTCCTGTCCTTCTGCCTCTGGACACGTCTACCCCCTCTTCTTCTCCTTCTTTGGCAAACAGTAGCCCAATTTCTGCCAGCACCCTGTTGGCTAACAGTACTGGTGGCGGCCGTTGTTAACCCGTGCCTCCACCAATCCAGTATGGAAATTTGTATCGTTGTCCGCATATTGATCTGGCAAAATTTTACACCGGATGCCCCATTTATCCGGGTTTGGGACCGGCACAAAGAAACACACTGGTTTGTGCATTCCCTGTGGCTGGGTTTGGCCAGGCTTATACTTCACGCGACGCAACGCATGCTCCTGCTACGCAAGCGTTATACTGTTTATACTTGCGCGCATACTTTACGTAAATCTGGAAGAATCCACCAGGTGGCAGTGTGAGATATTATCACGATAAGAACAGGTTCGGCTTCCCTGTGTTGTGAATTGCCTGGAACACCCATTAAATTCCGATGACACCTTACCGTAATATCTCTGAAAAAGATGTTTAATGATTAAATCCATCAATCCAGGGATGTGCCCATTCCAGCAAGCATTGGGCATGAGGCAGAAACAATCCCTGGATGGGGCACCAGCTCATCACAAGGTGAATACAAGCACTCACATACACTAGCGTCATTTTAGTGTCACCAAATCTGCATGTCTTTGAAAGGAAACCAGAGCACAGTGTGGAAACCCAGCAGGAAAACATGCAAACTCCAAGCAGGGAATACCAGCGACGTGACTCCCTGCGAGACAGCAGCACTACTGCGCCGCCCATTTGTGTAATTTAACAGTATTCATTATTTAAACAAAGTTAACGATTTATCTGTAAAATGTAATATACATGCATTTCATCATGAAAGTGATTTCAATTATAAATCTAAGGCTTGTAAATGTGCAGAGTTGGAATATCATACATTTAATGTGTTCTGTGTGGTGATCTATTGCTGTTTGCAGCTGCTGTCAGGTCAGGAGTAAACCCCAGAAAAAAAAGATGGCACAAAAGATGGTATGTGAGAATTTAAAAATGTATCGTGTCATTAAGATTGGGAATATGCGACGCTTCACCACATCGAAGCATGCACATCGATCCTGTAGGATCTGCATAGAGGCTTTCTGTCACATGTATATAGTAAACAGAGACTCTGACGTCACATTCCAACTTTTATCACACTGCACCCTCGGACTTTTTGCTGGTTCTGCAACTCGCACACGGATCGTGTTAATTTCTGAGGACCTGCTCGGAGGACATGTCAAGTGAACGCTGGGAACGCGTGGCAGCCATGATACGTGCGCATCCGTATTCTGAGCTTGAATTATAAACTGGCCCTTAGTTGTGTGCCGTTCTAAACTATGTAAAATCAATCAAGTTTGCCACAGGTGGACTCCAAGACAGTTCTAGACACATTTCAATCATAATTAAAGCAAACAGCAGGCACGTAACCACAATTTGGAGTAGTCACAGCAAAGGGTCTGAATACTTATATGAATGAGAGATTTCATTTTTTGATTTTGAATAAATTTCCAAACCTTTCTGAAAAGCTGTTTTCACTTTGGGTTACAGAGAGTAGATTGATAGCAAAACCGATGGGCAGAAATGGCAAATTTATCCATTTATAAGTAAATCTACAACATAATAAAGTATGCAGAGGGTGAAAGGGTCTGAGAGTTTTCTGAATCCACTGTATTCCATGTAACACCTTAAATACTATGACAAGATGCTTTGTTAAGTGTCTTAGAAATTACAATTTAAAGTACAGGAAGTGCATTAAGTGTAAAGAAGAATAAAGTTACCTGCCCTCAGTCGTAATACCAACAAAGCAAACCAATTTAACACTGCATTTAAATAGTCCTTTATTCTGAATATGCTACAAGCTGCATTGCAACAGACTGATCAGAAAATAGTCTGTAGAAAGTGTTGATGAAGTATGTATTTAGAAAGAAATTGAGGTCAATTTATCACTTATTCCATTTCTAGTACAAGGTCTCCAGAAACCATAATGTCTGTAGCAATAGGGGTCTGGGAGAGACCAACATTGGATGGGATGTTAGCCCACTCCAGGGCCTACGTGGCTAGAGGCACTATACATATGTCAGTTCACCTGGTCACGTCCCTGTGTGGGCCGAGAGAGGAAGTTCTTCACCCCATGTGACTACTAGAAGTACATGAATGATGCAACAATGTGGAATTAATCTGGACCTCAAGACCTTTTATACGGAAAAAGGGTCTAATTTAAGGTGGTTGTACCTTGAAATCAGTTAATAAATAACGTTGTGTTATTGTAGATCATGAAGGACTGAAGTACATCCTGGAAACTCTGGGTGCAAGGCAGAAAACAAACCTAGAGAGGGTGCCGTTCCATCACAGGGCCATCTCATATATGTAACAGGGCCAGATTAGAACTTCAGTGAACCTAATATGGATTTCTTTTGTGGTATGCAAGGAAAACCAAAGTATCTGAAACAGTCCATGTAGGTACGAGGGAAACATGACATGCTCCATAGAGACAGCAACGTGGATTCAAACCCAAGATTCTGGATCCATGAGGCAGCTGTGCCAGCTACTCTACCATTAGTCATTTACTGGGCTACATTGCCCAAGAGCTAATGCTGGCAACTTTGGGTACAGGGCAGAGACCAACACTCCTGCATGCTTTAAAAATCCACCTTGATACAGGCTGACCATATGCAGATAGTGTCCAGGTTTGGAAATTAAGTCCCCAGACCTGAAACTAACTATAGTTCCACCCCTTATAAATATTAATACTTCATTCAGATGATGGAACAATAATTACTCTGCAATCAAAAATAAAGCTTAACAATCAAAAGTTCGTACTGCCCATAGTCAATCCACCTTACTGTACATAAAAAAAACATTTTGACAGAAAGCTCTTCCAAGCCAAGTTTATACAAGACTCAGTTGCCCTTTTCTGCTGTGTGTCTGATAAACACATAAAGGCCACCATAAATGAAAATGTTTATAGCTGGAGCTTTGAGAATTGCAATAAAACAAAATGCTAATCCTAAATAGCAGCTCCTGCTGCTGGCAAGACATCCCATGGCACTTGAAGACACAGTGGCAGTGATCACAGGGGCGTAAAACTAGCAGATGGCAGGGACCATTGTCTCCTGAGCTGTTGGGGAAGGCGTGTAATCAGAGAGGCAGAGATAAGATTAGGAATATGTCATAAAAGTTTGAATATCAGTAAAGAGTAAAGATGAAATTGCTTTGCCTTAGAGAGGGGGGAGCCATCTTGAAATGTCACCCTGGACCAAAATAAATATGGTTTCAGAACTCAGAATATATGAGAAATAACACACTAGGGAGAGATGAATATAAGTAGTCTGTCAAATGAAACACAGAAAATAGAGCTCCAGAGCCTGGGCTCATTGTGCAGAAAGGGATACTTTATCCCCAAGTTCATCCAAAATTTCCTACTTCTATCCTCTTCTTCTCAAGCCATCTACCCCAGTTCTGCTGAAAGGGAGCACTCATTTTCCCAATCCCATTAGTTTAGATAATCCATGCTGTGCTATGTTTATTTTGAATTCTGTTAGCTGTTAGTTAATAAGTGAAAAGGAATTTGAAAGTTTCATAATTTTGATTTAAATTGTAAATAATTGAAAATCTCAAAAATATTGGGCTTGTTTCGAAAGTACAGATTTTTGAATATCAAATTGAGATGTCCCAGTTTTCTTGTCACTTCATTTATGTGAAGACTGTCAAGCTATATACTCTATATTGTCAAGCGTGTGCACATAGGGGACAGCTTTAAGGCTCTGGTGATTGTAATTTCCCACTGCTCCAGGGGTTGGCGCTGTGTCCTAATGCCTTATTTCTTCCTCCCACTGCAAACCAGAAGACTGATGTCTGTAACAGCACTGATGTCACTTCTGATGTCTGTCCACCTGCACCTGACTATTTCTGCCAGTAGGACTCAAAACTGGAAGATCCACCATCTTAGGACAGTTCTGTCCTGAAGTGAAGCCTGATAAGACTTGCGTGTTTTTTTGGTTTTTATTCCATCATTTATACGGGGAGACCAGGATGGTATCCCAACTCTTTATCATAGCCTTGTCTTTCTCACTAAGTATACAGTATCTATCTATCTATATATATATATATATATATACAGTATATATATTGTCACACATATGCACATGGGAGGCAGCTAAAGGGCTCAAATGAGGGTAATTCCATGCCAGACTGGGGTGGGGGCGAGTGTGATAATCCTTTCTTTCTTTCCTCTGCAGACTGATTACGGTAAATTCCACCTGACCCCAATGATGTGACTTCTGGTCCCAACCCAATGATGTCACTTCCAGTCCCAACCCCGATGAAGTCACTTCCATTGCCTTTTCATAAAACCATCAGCTTTACCTCCTTCAAATCAGTTACCCTCTGGACTCGAATCTGCACACAATTGTGCAACAAATTTACTATTTTGCAGCCAGGTTTCAAGTATAAGGGAGGCTGCCCCAAACCTTTTTCAGACTCTTGTCTATTCCTTTGGGAATATATATATACACAGTACATCCGGAAAGTATTCACAGCGCATCACTTTTTCCACATTTTGTTATGTTACAGCCTTATTCCAAAATGGATTAAATTCATTTTTTTCCTCAGAATTCTACACACAACACCCCATAATGACAACGTGAAAAAAGTTTACTTGAGGTTTTTGCAAATTTATTAAAAATAAAAAACTGAGAAATCACATGTACATTAGTATTCACAGCCTTTGCTCAATACTTTGTCGATGCACCTTTGGCAGTAATTACAGCCTCAAGTCTTTTTGAATATGATGCCACAAGCTTGGCACACCTATCCTTGGCCAGTTTCGCCCATTCCTCTTTGCAGCACCTCTCAAGCTCCATCAGGTTGGATAGGAAACATCGGTGCACAGCCATTTTAAGATCTCTCCAGAGATGTTCAATCGGATTCAAGTCTGGGCTCGGGCTGGACCACTCAGTGACATTCACTGTCCTGCTGGAAGATGAACCGTCGCCCCAGTCTGAGGTCAAGAGTGCTCTGGAGCAGGTTTTCATCCAGGATGTCTCTGTACATTGCTGCAGTCATCTTTCCCTTCATCCTGACTAGTCTCCCAGTTCCTGCTGCTTAAAAACATCCCCACAGCATGATGCTGCCACCACAATGCTTCACTGTAGGGATGGTATTGGTCTGGTGATGAGCGGTGCCTGGTTTCCTGCAAACGTGACGCAAAGAGTCAATCTTTGTCTCATCAGACCAGAGAATTTTGTTTCTCATGGTGTGAGAGTCTTTCAGGTGCCTTTTGGCAAACTACAGGCGGGCTGCCATGTGCCTTTTACAAAGGAGTGGGTTCCGTCTGACCACTCTACCATACAGGCCTGATTGGTGGATTGCTGCAGAGATGGTTCTCCTTCTGGAAGATTCTCCTCTCTCCACAGAGGACCTCTGGAGCTCTGACAGAGTGACCATCGGGTTCTTGGTCACCTCCCTGACTAAGGCCCTTCTCCCCTGATCGCTCAGTTTAGATGGCCAGCCAGCTCTAGGAAGAGCCTGGTGGTTTCGAACTTCTTCCACTTACATATGATGGAGGCCACTGTGCTCATTGGGACCTTCAAAGCAGCAGAATTTTTTCTGTAACCGTCCCCAGATTTGTGCCTCGAGACAATCCTGTCTCAGAGGTCTACAGACAATTCCTTTGACTTCATGCTTGGTTTGTGCTCTGACATGAACTGTCAACTGTGGGACCTTAAATAGACAGGTGTGTGCCTTTCCAAATCGTGTCCAATCAACTAAATTTACCACAGGTGGACTCCAATTAAGCTGCAGAAACATCTCAAGGATGATCAGGAGAAACAGGATGCACCTGAGCTCAATTTTGAGCTTCATGGCAAAGGCTGTGAATACTTATGTACATGTGCTTTGTCAGTTTTTTTATATTTAATAAATTTGCAAAAACCTCAAGTAAACTTTTTTCACGTTTTCATTATGGGGAGTTGTGTGTCGAATTCTGAGGAAAAAAATGGATTTAATCCATTTTGGAATAAGGCTGTAACATAAGAAAATGTGGAAAAAGTGATGCACTGTGAATACTTTCCAGATGCACTGTAGCTCCACAAAGCTCATTTATTCAAGCATCACTGTATTGATGTAGCATCCTTCACAGTGAATCTAACCAAAAAAGTAGTTTTAGGTTAATTATACATTTATTTTGTCTTGCTATTTCGATTAGATGAGGATGGGATTGCAGATGCAAGGAGCTTATCCTGGCAACATCAGGTGCAAGGTAGGAAACATCACTGATCTCTGGAGAGATCTTAAAATGGCTGTGCACCGATGTTTCCTATCCAACCTGATGGAGCTTGAGAGGTGCTGCAAAGAGGAATGGGCGAAACTGGCCAAGGAGAGGTGTGCCAAGCTTGTGGCATCATATTCAAAAAGACCTGAGGCTGTAATTACTGCCAAAGGTGCATCAACAAAGTATTGAGCAAAGGCTGTGAATACTTATGTACATGTGATTTCTCAGTTTTTTTATTTTTAATAAATTTGCAAAAACCTCAAGTAAACTTTTTTCACGTTGTCATTATGGGGTGTTGTGTGTAGAATTCTGAGGAAAAAAATGAATTTAATCCATTTTGGAATAAGGCTGTAACATAACAAAATGTGGAAAAAGTGATGCGCTGTGAATACTTTCCCGATGCACTGTATATATATATATATATATATATATATATATATATATATATATATATATATGAATAAAATAATATATTTTAGCCTGCAGGTGGCACCACTGAGCCCCAAAACCCGCAGACACAACTACATACAGACAGTCCCAGTTAGTACTTAACTACTAAAGTACCTTGTTTCAAATATATATAAAACTAATAACAGGGACAAAACTAACTTATTAATTAACGTATTCATATAAACTAAAACGTTAGATGCTGGGTAGACACCATTTATAGCAGAAAAAGTAGTTTATGCAATGTAATATTTTAAAGTGAGTTAACAAATTTATTTCAGTACTACCTGTGCTACTCATCCAAGACAAGTTGAAATCTAAGACACTAACACAGAACACAGAGTATTCAATGTTAAATTTGCATTGTACTGTCTATTGAATTGTATTTTGTAATATAAATATTAATAAAATGCATTGCTTTTTCCATTCCAACAGACATTACAAACATTATCACTGCTTTTATGTAACAAGTGGCATATAACAGAAACACAGCAAACAGTTGAACACTCAGATACACACACAGATATTTATTAAGGTGGATGAGAAACTAAACATAACTTTGGTAATTTAAAGGAATATATATCTTAAGAAATTATGATTATTTTTATCTGTTATTTGCCCTGGGTTGTTTGTAGAGTTGGCTGAAGAAAACATTAGTCTAATGTTTTCATGGAAAACATAGATAACAACATTTCTCATACAATGGGCTTCATTGGAAGTCAGTAGGGGCCATTGCTGAAGAAAGGCAAACAATATTAAAACATTCATTAAAAGACCTCAAGGAACTCCTGAAGCATAATCCACATGTCATTTATCCAGTTGTATACTTACAAATAAATAATCGTGCCAGCTGTGCTTGGCACCTCACTGCCGGGACACTGCTCCCACTGTCCTAAAACTGACCCTGACTAGAAGCCCCTAAAGACCTATTCTGACTGCCTGCTATATATTACGTATGCAGCCCAGCCACATGATTTGATTACATGTCACCACCAAATAAATTGGAGCACAAGTATGTAAAAAATGAATCCCTTGCCCAAGTGAGATATTCTAATCCCAATGGTGTAGGATCTTTTTAAATTTGACCTCAACAAACTTCATTTCATTTTGATGCCTGATCTGCTGCTGCTATCCCATAAGCACCAATATACAAAAACTTCAACGTCATTAAAGAATCACCTGAATAATTTCACATAGTACCAGTGGGGTTAATAAACTAACCACATGGAAAAGATGAGCATTTTGTTTCCAGGCTGAGAAGCAAGCGCATTGAAAAGCAGGAGGGAGTGCTGGGCTGAGAAGGCTTCATCGTAGTCCATCTGCTTTAACAAGGGCCTGTTTTGTTTCAACATATGGCTGGCGGCTTACACAAGCTGCATCATTAACACAGGAACTGAAGCCACATGCCAAAGAAACGCAAACATGTTGGGTGCAGAACGTCTCTTGGATGTGTCCATATTGCTGCTCAAGTGAATCCCTCCTTTTGCCGCTGCCTAGAATTCACAGTTTTATCATCATTTATTGTTATAATTAGGAATAAACAGAACAGAATAGCAAAACATCAGTACTACAAAGGAGCTGATTAGGATTTTTATTTTATTTTGTGCCTTTATGCCAAAGGGAGCATTGTACATAGAAAAATACAACAATTCTGAAAAATACAATTATAAAACTGGTCACTATGGGTTCTTCTGTAGTGGTAGTGCTGTAGTGGTTAAGGCAGCTGCCACACAGCTTGAGGACATGAGGCTTGACTCCCAGCTCTGACTGCTTGTATTCACATTACCCATATGTCTGTGAACAGTTACTGTCACATCTCAAAGATGTGTGTGCGTGTGCGTGTGTTGGACTGGCTTCATCATTTATCCTGTACTGGCAGGACTGAGCTCAGTTCTCTGTGACGTTGCTGATTAAGGAAGCTCATAAAATGGATGGATGGAGCAGTTTGCACTGCATAGTGATCTGGAGTCAATCAGGAACAAATCTAGGTGTTAAAAATATAATTAGTACACATTTGCCATTTTTTCAAAAAAGGGGGATGGGACCTTTATCAAAATTGCTGTTCATTTTCATTTTGAAAGCTTCTGGCCTTTAAATGACTGCTACTGTATCCTGCAGCCATCAGTCTTTATGTAGAATATCAGCCTCTTAATTGACGGAACATTGATCAACATTGGTCTTCCAGATTGAGCTATTAAGGTCAAACAGCAGAAAAACTGGTAAGTACACTACAGATTTTATAACATCACAAGATCACAAGAAAGTTAAACATAAAAAGTGGATGACATTATACAACTCATGGCATTTTGAGAGTTGAACCACATTCTGTAATCAAGGCTGCTGATGGAGATGTTTGAAAAATGAAAGGCCTAATGTACTAAGAGATAAACAAGTTAGACTGTGAACAGCAAAATAAAAATAAAAGAGTTGTGGACAGTTACATGGGGTGCAAGATATAAACTGATACTGCAATATGTGTAACTGGGCAAAGACAAATGTCCAACATTGAAATTTTGATGTGAACGTGTGTGACTTCACTGTCACAATGGATGCAGTTTTTACTTTCATTTTGTCACTCACTTTCTTAAAATCCTAGGATACGCCTTGCTTTTCCTTCAGGTTTCTCTGGGTTTCAGTGATTTTTCAGCTTCTGGTAGATAGACTGCCTAAGCCTAAAATGCTCATGGTGACATAGGTGTAGACAATATTGTGCCATATGCCAGCACCACCTTTTGGCTGTCTTATAAACCTTCCCAGAGGCTGGCTTGCACTTTAACCTAAAGAAATGCTTTGTTGGATTAAACAAAGCTAAATATTTGAGGTATAATTGTGGGCCACAGAGAAATCAAGCAATAGCTATTCAAAGTAACAGCCATCCAAGGCTGGCCCCATTCAAGAACTAAAAGGTAAGTGAAGGCCTTCTTGGGACTCGCAGCATTTTATCAAACATCCATGCTTAGGTTTATGGAAAGTGTTGCGACTTTAACTCATCCCACAAGAAAGAGGACCCCTAATACAGTGGTATGAAATGTGGAGGCAGAACAGATGTTTCATGACATTAAGAAGGCCCAGACTTCAGTATCTCTTTTAATATAAACTAACTTCTCTTTCCCTTTTATACTCCAGAATGATGCATCCAAGTCCAGCTTTGGAGCTATATTAGTCATCATGTGATGTGTCTTAGTTGAAAACTATTGGACCGGCCAAAAAAGTATGCTGCAAGGGATAGAGAAGCCCTGTACATTAAGTGGTCCATCACTCATTTAAGGTATTACTTACTTGGACAAGTAGTTGTCTCTTATCATGGACCATGCACCACTGCAATGGTTGGCAACACATAAGGAAACGAATTTAAGGATGACACGGTGGGATTTAGACCCTATAAATTTAAGGAAATACATTTCTGTTATGATCAGCTGCTCTCTTTCATTTTCTCTGAATTAGAATATTTGTTTGGCTTTGAAAATTTAGACTTTCTGGTTAGGAATTTTTCCCATCTTCTAGTTCTGTACTTTAAATTCAATGCCAAATTTTCCAAATGAGGTTTGTGAATGTCTTACAGGGATTAATAGATCTGTATGGTATGTTTATTGGAGAGAGGGTTACACCAACTATAATAACTCCTTGTAATCCCATTCCCATGGCAGAAGAAGTCCTGTATGAAGATACTTGACATCATTTCTGTTTCTCCCTGAGTCCACCTCTTGTGCCTCAGTCTCCATAAAAGAAGATAAAAACCTTTACATCAACAAAACTAAACACTTTAATAAGGGTATTGAGACTATTAAGATCCACTGTATACGTGCATCCATTTTTTTATCTCCCCATCCCTCCATTTCCCAAACCCATGCATTCATTTCTAGATGAATTTACTTTGGTTCAGAGATGTGATAAGCTGGAGACCATCTCAGTAGCTTGGGAGGAACAACACAGGAGCCACATCTGAGAGGGGTGCAAGTCCATTGCAGGCCACCCTCACTCACATACATGCCGCATGGTTGTCAGACATGCAAAGAGAAATTTCACAGTACTCTGTGTCCATGACAATACTAAACTACATACCCCAAGTCACATCATCCGCAAGTATTTGACACCTGGAAATTTCTGTAAAAGAAGAACACCTATCTAGATTTAGGATGAACAGGCAAACTTTTCAGAGGCAATGTTGTGAGGTAAGAGTAATAACCTCTATGGCACCATGCAGCCATATCTACCTGTTGTGAAAATACAAACCACAAAGGGAAAGAGCTGGAGATCCAGAGGACACCCCGTTTAATGTCCAGATGTAAAATAAAGAATAAAAGAATGCAATGAAATTGAAGTTTACAAAAAAGTATGTTCCTTTGGGAGGGGAGAGTCTCCTTCCTCTTCCAGAGCAGGTCCAGAAGTGAAGAGTGACTTCTGGGATGGGGCCAGCTTTTAAGTATGGTGGAGCTTGGAAGAGGTAAGGCAAGTGCTGCTGGTACTGGAAGTGATGTCAATCGTTTTTCACTGCCTTTTTCTCCATTCTGTAGGAAATTCAAATGTTGTTAACAGTGGTGTTCACTCCTTCTCTTCCTGGAAGCGAAGAGTGTCTCAGCAATAGTCGTTAGATACTCCCCAGGCTTACATGTATGACACTATCTATCTTTCTCTCAATTGTAGAGGTTCAAAGAAAGAAATGTTGGGCTCAAAGGTGGTTGGGGTTCCAAGTGGAAAACCCCATTTAATGGCAGTAAAAATAAAGAAAGAAAATGATGCACGTGGGTACACGAACAGATGTCAAAAAAGATAGGCTGTTAAACCCTGCCTTCCTGTTGAGCCTCTGGTTATACTGGTGACCAGGAAAGAATGTAGTTACTGAGCAGAAGCCAGACTGGGTCACTGGATTTCCAGTAAGCAATCCTTAGAATTGCAGGGGAAACAGAACAGGTAATCAGTGATAGCACCTCTCTCTGTGTTCAGGGATGTATCACTGGAATTTCAGGAGGTCTGAAGATGTCCCTTACATACACATGGGTGACACTATCTATCTATCTATCTATCTATCTATCTATCTATCTATCTATCTA
>JANRMT010062814.1:37469695-37484752 GCA_026402145.1 Polypterus bichir lapradei
CTATCTATCTATCTATCTATCTATCTATCTATCTATCTATCTATCTATCTATCTATCATATAGTGCTTTTTTTGTCTATTTATATACATACACATACATACTGTATACAGATTTTTTCAGATATGTGACTCATCACAAATGATTATTAGTGTGCTAATTAAGAAACTGCAAAATCAGTAATCATCCAATCAGGCTTCTATTAAAATACATCTAATTTTGTTTTCCTCAAGTAACAAAAGTAATCTGTTACATCCGTCATTCTGTTCCAATTAAAGTATTTAAAAAATATATATATATTTCTTTGCACAACTTTCACCCATGTTGTGCTTTCTGCCGGATGATCTACACTTAGAACTACCCATCCATTTAAGAAAATGCTGATTGTTCTTCATAAGGAGTGTCTATTTGAATTTCTCCTTATTCTTAAGATATACTGTACAACACGCTTGTGAGGTGCTCTATTTCAGTCTCTCTGTTATAACAATGCCATACAGTTACACTGTTAGAGGAAGTCCAGAAAAGAGCTACTTACTCTGTGAGCCTGGGGAAGCTGAGTCTGCTCAGTTTAAACCAAAAAAGATTAACAGGTTACATGATGAAATTGAACATATTAATGGATTTAGTGTGATAAATGCCAGCTGTTACTACAAAACTAGTTCTTCAATAAGAACATGGGACACAAATTGATTAAGGATAAATTTCACCAAAAATATTTCTTTACACAGACCATCATAGATACATGGAATGAGGTACCAAGTCATTTGGTAGATAGAGAAGCAGGGCTTTAGGATCCCTAAAATCGTGGCTTGATAAATTTTTGAAAGATGAACAGTGTTGGTCAATTTTCTTTCCAATAATGTCTAAGATCAGCCCTGCAAAGGATCCAGTGGACATTTTCTATTCAACAGATCTGAGGGAGCCTTCCATATACGAACAGCCAGAGTTCACAGTGACAAATGCTAAGAAATGTACAATTGATTGGTTTTCTAAAGGCTTTGATAACTTACATACCATAGCTGTAATGGTAATCTTTCTACACCAATCAAGATTAAGAGAATAGTCCTTCTCTTAACCTGTACCTTGTATGGATATGATAGGTACCAAAATATCTGAATAGATTAAACGTTTTTAGCAAAATATCTATTCATTGAATAGGAACTACATGTATATACGCCACAGTTAAAAAAACAGTTAAAAACAACTGATCATTTGATGTCATTGTCTCCATCTTGTAAACTCTTTGCTAAATAGAAATGTATATATAGATATAATGCATAACTATTATGTTCTTAAAAGCATACTCCACTGTTGCAGAAGATACTACATAAATAAAGAGTCTTGAGCCATCGATACAAATAAATTTCAAAATGGATGCCCTTTTATTACACCAATTAGAGGAGCCCTGTGTGCTCTTGCTCAATGCAGACAAATGAGAAGTCAAGCAAAATTACACCTTTTATTGACTAACTAAAAAGATTATAATATGCAAGCTTTCGAGGCAACTCAGGACCATTTTTTAGGCAAGATGAAGAAGAGGTCTGAGTTCTCTGGAAAGCTTGCATATTATAATCTTTTCAGCTAGCCAGTAAAAGGTGCCCTTTTGCTTGACTCACCATTGCATCCATAATGGCTAACACAGTACAACACCCTAGTACTACAATGCAGACAGAATAGCTTACTTTTTCAGTTAGATTCATTTACATACAATAGTTAGAAAGCATTTTAATTACACCAGATAAATGCTTAACATGCATCACAGGAATATAAATGGAAGGGATTATTAAGGATAAGATTGAGCAGCACATGGCAAGTACATGAATTTTTCAGAACAGTCAGCATAGGTTCAGAAGAGAGAGGTCATGTTTTACTAATTTATCTATCTATCTACTAACATGCTGAAATTCTGAGGAAGCAACAAAAGGATATGATCAAAGTGGAGCATATGATATTATTTATCTCGACTTTCAGAAAGAATTTGATAAGGTGCTACATGAGAGGTTGGGCATCAAATTAAAAGAAACGGGAGTTTTTAGATGGATGCAGAATTGGCACAGACACAGAAAGCAGAGGGTGATTAAGAAGGCTAACAGAATGTTTAGGTTATATAACATGATGTAAGGAGTACAAGTCCAAGGAGGTTCTGCTCAACCTTTATAATGCACTGGTGAGGCCTCATCTTGAGTACTGTGTGCAGTTTTGGTCTCCAGGCTACAAAAAGGACATAGCAGCACTAGAAAAGATCCAGAGAAGAGCGACTAAGCTGATTCCAGAACTACAGGGGTTGAATTATGAGGAAAGATTAAAAGAGCCGAGCCTTTACAGTTTAAGCAAAAGAAGATTATCAATCAATCAATCAACATTTCTTTATATAGCACATTTTCATACAAAAAAAATGTAGCTCAAAGTGCTTTACAAAATGAATAGAAAAATAAAAGACAATAAAAAAATAAACATAAGTCAACATTAATTAACATAGAATAAGTAAGGTCCGATGGCCAGGGTGGACAGAAAAAACAAAAAAAAAACTCCAAAAGCTGGAGAAAAAAAAAATAAAATCTGTAGGGGTTCCAGACCAAGAGACCGCCCAGTCCCTTCTGGGCAATCTACCTAGAGGTGACATGATTGAAGTGTTTAAATTATGAAGGGAATTAGTATAGTGGATCGAGACTGTTATTTTACAATGAGTTCAAGAACATATGGACACAGTTGGAAACTTATTAAGAGTAAATTTTGTACAAACATTAGGAGGTTTTTCTTTACACAGAGAATCATAGACATTTAGAATAAGGTACCAAGTAGTGTGGTAGACAGTAAGACTTTAAGGATTTTCAAAACTAGACTTGATGTTTTTTTAGAAGAATTACTTGGATAGGACTGGTGATCTTTGTTGGGCTGAATGGCCTGTTCTCATCTAGATTGTTCTAAAGTTCTAATGTTCTAATGGTACATTCCTTAAGAATCCCCATGTGATTAAGTACCATCCAAGGTTCCCAAAAATAGTTAATCATTAAAAGTCTTGGGTAAATATGTGGGTCATAGATATAAAACTTATTATACGTAAACTGTTATCAGAGAACAAAGTATAAATTTAAAATGGTGATTTTTTTTTCATGGACGCTTTGACTTTAAAGAAAATTGATCTCATTAGGCAGCAGTATAACTTCAGTCATTGTATCTAGAGCCATTACTCTGAGACATTTGTTCTGTTTCTTTTATTAACATAAACTGTAAAAACTATACAAATGAACCATCCAAAAAAATTATAGGCAAAGTTATTTTCTCAAAATGAGTGTGAGTGTGCCCTGAGATGGACCGGTACCACATCCAGAGTCAGTTCTTGCTTTCCTCTCAAAGTTGACTCCTATCCTATCCTATCTCCTAATGACCCTGAGACTTGGTTAATTGATGGACATCTGCTATGTGCAGACACGCTTACAACTTTTTTTTAATACATTAATCTGGATAATCGGGTTGGTACAGAAGCTATCGATATGAGTCTTAAAAAGTACCTAGAAGGCGCTGTTTCCTAGCCTTTGGCAATCAGTATCTTGTTCTGTACTCCACTCAATCAATTACTAATAGAATAGAAAGGAGGTGAGGTGAAAAGAGAAATGAGTACACCCACCTAACATCACACTGATAATCTATGTACCCCTCATCCTTACTAGTCAACAAACCAGCCTGTCCAAGTGAATTTACAAATAGCACAGTACTCATTGAGTTCCAATAGTTTATATTATGTCTGTTTATACAACAAGACAGCCAAGACTTCCTAAACTGTAATACCTGCTCTTCAAAAAGCTAGAAAGAGCTTATACTCGTATGTTGAATTCTTACTGTATCTTTCTTAAAAGGAATGGAATACTTCTGTTATTTGGAAATATTGTATGTTAGTGATAGAGTTTACAAAAATCAAGAAATTAATCCAATCAACAGCTTTAGGGGAACATTTACAACACATTCCTTTCTCTTAATGTCAGTCCAACTACTAATTTTATTTCATGGTGTATGCTTTCTGAACGTTTTCAGTACTTTGTCTCAGTAATCATTATAAGACATGTTGGAGTGTAGCTTTCTGGTGTTCTCTGCTGAAAACCAAAAAATAAAATATGATACATGCTGAGACTGAATCTGCAAAAGACATTTCTGTCTGCTCATTCAACACAAAGTCAAACCAACGGTACCCAAGGATTTTCCGGAGAGACACAGTACCAAAGGAGTCCAGTCTTCATCTCAGGTCATTGGATAGCGTCCATGTCTCAAGCTCAAAGTCTTATTATTAGAGAAGTGCCTTCTCAGCCCATGGAGAGCAAATGCCCCATACACAACAACAAACTCTCTCTTTCTCTCTCTCTCGCTCTTTCTTTCAGTTTGCCCCTCTCATTATACCATCTTAATACAATTCAGTCCAAAGGAGGAATTATCATAAGAAGAATTCCTTTAAGGTTGGCCCAACATTTAAATTAATCTATTAAAACTCCAATGGATATAATTCAAACATAACAAAGCTTTTGTTTTTCAGTTGATTGATACATGTTAAAAGCACAAGCTTAGTGCTGCTTTTTGGGGGACTGATTTAAAAGGACACCACAGATAGATTAACTGTTGACACATTTGTTCACTGGCTTATCTTTTTTGTCCACAGCCAGAGCAAAACATGGATGAATCCCTCTGATCTCACCTTGGATTCTGCATCTGACCTGCCATATTGTCGGTCCTGTAGAGATCCAGATCAGCTCCCTCTACAACATGTGAGCTGTAAGAAGGCATATCACTGAGTTTGATCTACTTATTCTCCTTTTTTTCCTCTATGGTAATTAAATGGAGATTTCCTTTATTACTGCAGTCTTTTTTGTCTGATCTGTTCTTATTGCTGCCAGTAGGAAGCTAAGTCAAATTGTCCAGTAAACAAGGCTTGACAAAGATAATGTGCATTACTTGTCTGAAATATTCAGTAAGCAAATGAGCCCATTTCTGAACACTGATGAGGCTGACATTATCTCTACTTTAAAAGCTTCAGAAATGCCCAATGATCCTGCTTATCCTCTCCAGGAAAAAAAATCTGTTATAGCAGAGATCATTTGTATATTTAGGAACTGGTAAATAGAAGATTAGACATGAATTATAAACAGGCTAATCAGATTAAATTAAATTAGGGAAAATGTTTCTGTGTATTGTATATAAGTAAAATTATAATGGGAGCTGTATAGCTATCAAGACAATTGAGACTGTTTGAACTTTAGCCCAAAGACATCAACAAGGAGGGATTTTGCTAACCAGACTTCCCTTTAAAAATAGCAACAGGTCCAGATACCTACGGGTTTGTTATTAGAATTTGGCCATTTTGTCACCAAGTACATTAACAACTTTGTTTAGAGCCAGGAGAAAGTGATAGCTTAATAGCATAAGGATTTAGCATAATAAGCATAAGGACTGTGTAGATGATTTGACCTACTCTGTCGTTGTATGTGATTTTTATTTTTTAAGATTAGAATAGGTATTAATGAATTTTATAAAAATAGTGTGAAGCTATTTTTATTATTATACATAAAAAGTGAGATTTTGAAATTACCTTTGAACTTAAAGATAATTTTAATTTTTGGAAGAGCACAGAGGAGTCTATAGTCACTGGCTGCATTACATCCTTGTACAACACCTGCTCAGCTCAGGACTGTAATGTTCTGCAGAGGGTGGTGAAGGCAGCACAAAATATTACTGTTCTGTTCAGTTCAAATAATGTACAACACTCACTGCCTTAGTAAAGCAATCTGTTAAAGATCTTGGCCGTCCTGCACTAACACTTTTCTCCCTCCTTCATATCAGGGTGCTGGTGAAAAGTTTTGAAAGCTAAAGTAATGACCAGGGCTCTCATGTATAAAGCCGTGCATAGAATTCACACTAAGGCATGGCGTATGGACAAAAACAGAAACGTGTGTGCGCACAAAAAAATTCAGATGCACAAATCTGTGTAAGCGAAGTTCCACGCATTTCCCCTTTATAAATCCCAACCAACCTGAATTTTAACACACATGCACACACCTACACCCCCACCGCGACTACCCCCAGAATTTCACATATTTGAATATGCAAATCAATATAAATAGCCACTCCCATTCAGTATTTTGTTAAGCATGAGGAAAAAAAAAACTTAAGTGACTCTCTGTCGATCTACTTTGGTATTGTCTGCAAACTTAATCAACTTGTTACTTATACAGCATTCCTATCCAAATCTTTTATATGTATTAAAAATAGCAGCAGCTCTAGCACTGACCTCTGTGGAACAGCACTCTTAACATCTGCACCATATCTCTCCTGTGTCTGAGTCAATTCTGCACCCACCTACAAACAACACTCTGAACTCCCACTTCTTTTAGTTTGATGCCCAACCTCCCATTTGGCACTTTATCAAATGCTTTCTGACCTCTCATGTGGCACCTTATCTAATGCTTTCTTTGATTTTCATGGCACTAACTTTAATATTTAAAGATTACAACTTATTAAGCCTGCAGTCCTGCCTGCAAGTTCTGTTCTGTTCTGTTTTGGGCTCTGTCAGTACTTGATTGGGAGGCCATCTAGGAAAACTTTGAGTTGCTGCTGAAGGAGATGTTGGTGAGGCCAGCAATGTGTGCTTACTCTGTGGTCTGAATTTGGATCCCGATGCCCCAATGCAGTGGTGGGGACACTGTGCTATAAATATGGTGCCGTCCTTCACATGAGACGTAAAACTGAGGTCCTGACTCTCTGCAGTTACATAAAGGATCCCTGGGCCTCATTTCTATTGAGCAGGGTGCATCTTGATTTCCAGGCAAGATGTCCTCCATGGACAAAGTCATTGTGACTCCCTAATCACCCCCTCTCTGTAACTGGCTATCTCTCTCACCACTTCAGCACCTAGTAGCTAATGTATGATGAGCATATTGGTGCATAAATGGATGGCTGCCATTGCATCAGCCAGGTGGATGCTACAAATTATTGGTGGTTGAAGTGGCTCCCCACTCATTGAAGTGCTTTGAGTACTGAGAAAAGTGCAATATAAATGTAAAGAATTATTATTAACTAGCCAACCCACGGCGTACCATACGCCGCATAATCAGGCCGGTTTTTTAATGATTTTTAAGCACAGGGAGAAAATTAACATTTGAAAAATCGGTAATGTAATAAATCAGCAAGAAAAGCAACATTGTAACAATGCACGAAACGAACCAACACACAATCGTCCGTGACTGAAAACTGGCGGATCGCCATCGCGCCTCAGTTTACTATGGTGCATGCGGTCGTGCGTCGTAACCGAAAACTCGGTTTTTAAAGGGTGCTTACTTCATTGTGCTTTACCCTCATTTGTAAAGGATTGTTTTAAGGATCCCATGGGATACCCCTTGCAAACCGTTTTACATGCTACATATGGCGATTCACCTCCGCGAGAAACATGCCTCTATGAACAGTCAACGTGGCTCGGATGTGCATGTGGCCTCTACGACAGACGAATATAAATGACGCCTTTTTTTTGTGTTGTCGCGTCCAAGTTGGTGGGCATGGCTCTGCGAGTTGTCATTGTATCAAATGGTCCTGGAGTTGGTGGGCGTGGCTCCTTCCTGCGTGCGCCATAGGTGTCTTACTTGTCGGTGGCTTAGTGAATCCACGCCCCTTCCAGCGTGCTTTCCATGAGTGTCTTCCCTTAGTGAATTATATATATAGATTGTGCCATAGAGATCTGGAAAAATGAGTTCTATTCACAAATATGTCAATCAAGGTTGTAAGAAAAAAGCTATAGTAACAATTATACTTGGGTGAAGTCTTAAGGTAGTAGACTATAGTCTTGGGTGCAAGTGCATCGCAACTGTGGACTGTATATACCTTAAAATTAAAAAGTGTTGTAACAAAGATAGCCAAGAGACATAAAAGGTTTGGAGCAGGCACCCATATAATATGCCCTGGCTGCAAATGGGTATTATTTTTGAGTTATGTTCAGGTTGAAGTCCAAAACTGACTCCATTGACTTGACTGAGAAAATATGGCGGCTTTAAAGGCCTTGACAGGAAGTGATGTCAACAGTGGCACCGGTACCAGCAGTGACGTCATCAGTGGACCGGAAGTGGCGTCATCAGTGGCGTCCGGACCTAGTGAGATTTCCCATGGATGGTCTGCTGAGGATTGAGAGACAAAGTTAGTGCAGCTCGCCATCCCCTGGTCTGGCATGGTATTACAACTACTCCGGCCCTCTAGCTGTCTCCCAATCACATGTGTGTGACAGTGTATGAATAGAGAAATAGAAGTAGAAGCAAAGGTATTACATGTAACTGTAGTCTCCAGGAAAAGTCTCTGCATTTGATAAAAGGTCATTTAATGTTGCTATTCCCAAAATCTTTCACATGATAAAACAGGGTGACATACAAGTAAGAAATTCATTGTACACATTTTACACTTGTGACAGTAAACTTAATCTGAATCCATATCCAGACAGCGGCAGGCTCACTGCCTCAACGATGAGTCTGCAGCCCCGCCACGCAACGCGTCCTGCCTCAACGATGAGTTCTCAGTCCTGCCACACAATGCGTCCATCGGCCATAGAAGACTCGCTGCTTTGACAACAAGTTTGCAGTCCCCGCAAAACACGCTCATTGACCATAGATTGATTGCCAATCCACGGGGTATTTTAATCCTGCCAATGACCTGGCCCATTTTCTCTTTGTCCCCTTTCCTCCAAGGCAATCCAATCCCAGTCATTGATCCACAGTCGCAGGACCAACCTGACGAGGAGGATTATCAGTGACTGAACTGAAGGAGGGAGCCGAGGCAGAATGACTAATGAAGTCACTACTTGTTTGCTGTGACAAGTAGTGACAAGTAGTGTCGTGGAGTGGTAGCTCCCACTTTAATGAATACACCTGCTGTTTTAAATTGATTAATAAAGTTGGTTGTTCTGAAGCCTGAGAATGAGCCTTGTCTTTCAGGTGCAAGGCAGTGACTCACGCGTCACAATATGGTTTTGAATCCTAATCCTAGATATTAGTGTCACCAAATTCAGAATTATTGTAGTAGAATTGGGATAAGCAGCATTTTGAGAATAAAACATTGCAGTGGTTTCTACTTGACAGAAACTAAAGAAGTGTTTTTTGTTTATTGATTTTAATATTCTTCATAGTAAAAATGTGCCTTCATTTTGCTAAGTTGGAGAAAGCAGCTCTCCGAAAGTCTGGAATGTGGACTAGTGAAAGTTAGATCATAATAACTGTAGCATATACAGTACATTCTACTGTAAGTATAATCAGCAGACATAAAGCACAAGTTTAGTGTCTGTTGACGGTGCCTTGCTAATGTCGGCCACCACACCTGCTGTTCATGTGTTTCTTCCACTTTTAGCATTAACACTTCCTGTTCTAGTTAAACTATTAATGTATTTATTTGATGATAGTTTTGGAGTTTTTTTTTTTGTTTTTGTTTTTTCTGTCCTCCCTGGCCATCGGACCTTACTTTTATTCTATGTTAATTAGCATTGCCTAATTTTATTTTCTTATATATTTTGTCTTTTTTCTCTTTCTTCATCATGTAGTGCGCTCTGAGCTACATCATTTGTATGAAAATGTGCTATATAAATAAATGTTGTAGTTATACAAGTTGGGTCAAAATGTAATGACAAGGTAAGTTGGGATGAATATTCTCATATCCTAATCACAATTGTTTGAATAATATGTTTCTAAATTCTTGTTTGTGTATTATTTATTCTTACTTGTGAAAAGTTACAGTACTACCAGGTCTTATGTAATGCTTGTCACACTCTGCTCTGGGCTCAGCTCATGACTCAGCCTTTTTGATTTATTTTTTTTAGACTTCAACTCTTTCTATTTTGGGATAAGTTCTTGTCTGCACGGTCTTCCTATTATCTTGATTTAGAATTAGTTGTTAAAATATTTTAGCAAGTGCTTAGACGGGCTTCTGCTCTGGTAATTTGTGTCATTCCATCTCAGACATGCCTGAAATGCAGTAATCGCAGCTGACTCACTTAAGGGGTGAGGTTTGAATAAATAAAAAGGCAAGCAATGCTGTAGTAAATTGTTCAACCATTGCTTCGTGCTCCAGGTTCTTGGCAAGCTATGTCTTGCTATTTAGTCTTTGCATTTTGGTTTGTACTCTGCAGATGACTGGTCCATTATTTTCACGGAAAACCAATGTTTGTTCTTTTGAATGAAGTTTTTTGATTAGTTTTGGTGGCCACATGATGATACCATCACACCACCATTTTGGATTTTGGTTGGTATTATGTTGGTTGTCACTAAACACCCTGTCTATATGTGCATTCTTGCTTGTGATGTCATGACAGCCATCTTATTGTCAGCTGAAGGAAAAACTTAAACTTAAACACCATTAACTTTGAGTTTGATATGCTTGTTTCCGACATTTGCACCAGATTTTGCCTCGTTCTTTGCAATTCCAGCATATGAACTTTAATCAGTGATGACTACACTTCTTCTAAGCCCACATTAATTTCCCATCTCACTCAAATATAATCATATAATTAAATAACTTACTGTCACAAAAGATCAAACTGGATGCACACTGTTCAGGGTTTGGGTTCTGGTCTCTGTGCTGCTGGGCAGAATGTTTCATTTTGTTTCATCACTGAGATTGTTCAGGTTACTCTTTACAGTTGTTAATCTTTACAAAGAGTTCTACAGCCATTTTGGATTTTCAGTATTTATTCTTGGTTTCACAATGTATCACTATTTCAACTTGATATTTTTAGTTTAGCACTTGCTGTTGTCTCACAGTTTTATTCAGAATTTATTTAGTAGATAGCTCTCATCCTTTAGACGGGTTCTGAGTTTGAATTTCTTTTGAGCCTGTCAGTGTTTATTAGTGGGTATTATAATTAGCAATTTGTTCAAATTGTGCGTAAGGATGTAATTGGGAAATTCTAATTACTTAATATAAAGAGTTACTTTTTGGATTTAGATTAATTTCAGAGTAATTTGTTAATTATGTTGATATAATTCTTTCCCAGGTGGTTAATCATCAACGCCAGTATCTCTTTGGAGGGGCTTCCTGTTAAGATTGCTTCTTTTGGCATCCTTAATTGATTCTTTTGTGTCACGTTTTTAATTGGAGATTCTTGTGTTTAATAACATTGTTTCATTTAAGCCTTTTCATTCAAGATCATAAATCACTCCTTGAGCTGACAGAATCTGAGTTGGCTAATGGCTTGACAATACTGTGATGAGTTCAGTAGGAGACATGGAGAATTTTAGTCAACAATCATTTAGCAAGCGGCAAAGATATAAGGCAATTTTAGAGGATTAGCCATGAGAGTATTCAGAATCATTATTTTTCATTACACAGAATAACACTTCTTTAATCTCTAAAATATTATAGGACACTGCCAAACTCTAGTCACAAAATAAAACTTTAAGATTTAAAACCAACAGATTATTTCCTGTTAGTTCAATACTTTTTGATTTTTTTGCATTTTTTCCCTCTAACAAAAGTCTTCCCTTTGTTTGGTTGAAGTTCAGACTCTTTGTTGTTTGCCTTCATTTTTTAAAGTTTAGTTGTGCTGATGTCACACACGACACCCATGCGTATCACATCACCTAGCAATATGCTGCCTGGCAATTGTAGGTCTCCAAAACACACCCAATGAGCAGGATAGGCCACCCCAGAAGAGGCTCACTCTGTCCAGCTTACTCCCAACTACAACAGTAGGCTTCAGCCTGGCTGGTCTCCAGAGTGGTGAAGTTGGTTAACCTCCTTAGCATTGCATTTTATTCCAAAATAACACATAAAAAGTGTTGCATTTTTTTGGCATGAAAAATTACTTTTTTTTATTAACTCTCAATAGTATAACAACAATACAAATAATAATAGTAATGATGAATAAAAATAATAATATGAAATGAACAATAATAACAAAAATAATAATAATGGTAATAATAATACTACTAATGATGCCAAAGCCGTATATAATCTCAAAATGTGTCCTTTGTATGCTAAATCTTAAAGCACAGTGAAAGACACAATGCAACGTCACAGTCAGGACAACAATAACGTGTTTCTTTTCAGATTTTCTTTCTGGATTTATCAGTTTTTGAACAGCACACTGCACAGGTACGAGTTGGATTCTGCTTTTTTTTTTCTGTTGGAGACATATAATCAATAAAATGTCTGCCAATAAGACGCCCTTGGTTTTTTAGTGATAATGTGGACGGTGGATGTACGGCAATGATTTGTTCAACAAGCTGGCATGTAAAGGTTGCATGAGATACGGTTTCTCCAGCTTTTTATTTGTATAAGACGAATGCATTTTATATGCACTGTTCCACCAGATGACTAAATATCTTTTTCAAGTATTTTTTTTGTTGCCTCAGCATAACGGGATAGAAAGTCAATTCTTGATCTGCACAGTCTACACCACCCATCCTGCTATTGTAGTAGACCACAGCACAAGGCTTCGTAACCTGCTTGTTGCATTTTGCCTGTACAGTGACTGTAGCTGCATTATGTACAGTGCTAAGAAGACAAACATCTTTCTTGTCTTTCCACGTCAGTGCAAGCACTTTACCCTTTTGCCAAGCTACTAGCACACCTCGCTGTAATTTAGCTCTGCCAAAGTCTCCAGGCATGCCACGACGGTCGAGATGCACTGTTCCATATGCACCAGCCTTTCTTTGCAGCAAGATGTCAAATATCTCTGGCAAAATATAAAAATTGTCCATGGTTACACAGTAGCCTTGATCCAGCAGAGTAAGTCAGCGCCGATGATGTAGCAACGCCGTACTGATTATATTTTGGATCAAACAATATCCCTTTCCTAGTGTACAGAACTGAATTCCAAATGTATCTGGTTTTAGATTCACAAAGCTCGTAAAACTTTATAAAAAATCGTGTTCTTTTTGACGCTTTGTACTGTATCCATGACAGTCTGCCCTTATAAACCATAAGAGTTTCATCGATGCTGACATCACGGTCTGGAATGTATACACTCTGAAATTTTGCTATGGCATATTTTCTTTTCTCAAAGGCCATTCTCATAAAAGTGCAGATATTTCATAATTAGTGAAAACCTACACTCATCCATAATTTCTCCTAAGAACGGTGTTGCCAAAATTTTGTTCTTGGACCAGTACCATCACTGTTTAGGTTTTACTACAATTCCTTGGAATATCAATCAGCCTAAAAAGGCCAAGATATCATATTTGCCTGACACTGTCCAGCATAACGATTCTTCTCGACAACAATTACGTCAATCACATCATCATCCAGGAATAACTTCATGTAAGTGAGTGCAGCTTGGCTGTTGACGTCCACTTTTATCCCTGGCTGCCCCACAAAATCAAAACGAGGTGGTGCTGGTTTATTTGAAGCAGGGTCAACAGACAGACAGCCAACATTTCAGTTTCACCACCTGAGGACAGATTCACTTACTCATCACTGCTGATGGGAAGCTCCTCAACATCCTCAACATCACTGCTTGTATCACTAGCAAGAGTGTGCAACACCTGGGCTGTTGAATAATGATCACATTTACAGGTGAGAGGATAAGACGCACTGACAGCTTTGCCCTTGTGATGCTCGAACATAACACTTATGCAAGATCCGCCAATAACGTTGCCCTAGTAATGCTCGGGACTTACACTGACAGCACATTTACAGTTTAAGTAATTCTCAGTTCTAACAGTAACAGAAGATGCATCTGTATAGTTGCCCAAGTGACACTTGGGACCAATGCTTTTAGCATGGGTTTTGCAGCCCAAGTAACACTCAGGTCTAATGTTAAAGAGATTAACAAAGTTTAAAAAGTTCTTAATGCACCAAAATGCCAAACAAGATGGAGAAACCAAGCAAAAAAGACATCAAAAAAATCTTTATACAGTAAATGAAGAATATTTCATTATGAAACAAGGAATAACAAAAAGAATGCTCAATGATCAATAACAAGGCAAAAAAGGTGTTGTGTAAAAAGCAATCCTATATCAAACAAGTAATAATACAATGATCCAAAGATTGTAATTGAGGCTCCACAGGGCTGCATGCTGAGTCCTCTTCTTTATTCCTCATATACCCACTATTGTAGACTAATACATAGGACAAATACAATTATCAGTTTTGCAGATCACATCACTGTGGTAGGACTGATACATAATGGTGATGTGTTTCCCTATATGGATGAGGTCAGCAAAGTGTCTGAATGGTGCTTCATTAAAAATTTGGCACTCAACACCTCCAAACAAAGGAACTAATTATTAGTTTCAGGAGGCAGGAAGAAGAACCTGCTCCTCTATACATCAGAGACATAGTGGAGAGAATCCCTAACTTTAAAATTTGTGACATACATCTCCCTCACATGGTCAGTTAACATAACGTCTCCGGTAAAGAAGGCACAGAAGGGGCTCTACTTCTTAAGGATGCTGAGGAAGGCTAGCCTGTCCAAGCAGCTGCTGGTGTCCTCCTATTGCTCCCTTGTGGAAATCATACTTACCTGTGGCATCCTGGTATGCTATGGTGGCTGCTCCGTCACTGACAAGAAGGATCTTCAGAGAGTCATCAGATCAGCACAAAAAATTACCAACACCCAGTTACCTTCACTAGTGTATATATAAAGACCTCAGTGTTTACAAAGAGCCAAAATAATCATTAGGGACCCATCGAACCCAGGGCACCACCTTTTCACTCTGCTGCCTTCTGGAAGTTGTTATAGTTCTATTAAGACCCAACTGCCAGACAACTGGAAAGCTTCTATCCAAGCGCTATTCGAGAATTAAATTTTGTTAAATAACTGTTTACTATATCAATGTGCATTTGATCTTATACCTTTCACTGCCACCCATGGCATCAATGGGACAAAAGTGCAACATCTCACAGATTCATTGCAATCACTGTAAAACAGAACTACTCCACTATTTACCATTTATGTTTTCCACCTACAGTGTTTTATTGGTTTTATTGGTTTATATTAATGCATGTGTGTAGTTTAAAATGCAGAGCATATGCTAAATCTGTTGAAGATTCTGTTTTTATCAGATAGATAGATAGATAGATAGATAGATAGATAGATAGATAGATAGA
>JANRMT010062814.1:37484762-37548869 GCA_026402145.1 Polypterus bichir lapradei
AGATAGATAGATAGATAGATAGATAGATAGATAGATAGATAGATAGATAGATAGATAGATAGATAGATACTTTATTAATCCCCAAGGGGAAATTCACGTACTCCAGCAGCAGCATACTGATAAAAACAATATTAATTAAAGAGTGATAACAATGCAGTGCAAGTTAAAAAATGCAAGGTGGAGAGTGCGAGGCAGGTATAACAGACAATAACTTTGTATAATGTTAAAGTTTGCCCCCCTGGGTGGAATTGTAGAGTCACATAGTGTGGGGGAGGAATGATCTCCTCAGTCTGTCAGTGGAGCAGGACGGTGACAGCAGTTTGTCGCTGAAGCTGCTCCGCTGTCTGGAGATGATCCTGTTCAGCGGATGAAGTGGATTCTCCATGATTGACAGGAGCCTGCTCAGCGCCCCTCACTCTGCCACAGATGTCAAACTGTCCAGCTCCGTGCCTACAATAGAGCCTGCCTTCGTCACCAGTTTGTCCAGGCGTATTATATTGTATGTATTATTGAGGGGACACACTAAAATTCCATTGTAGACCTATGCAATGACAATAAAAGGCATTCTATTCAATTCATTGTATTCAGTAGCAAAATAACCAAGAAACTACAAATACTCTAATAGACAGGCAATGCAAATGCTGCCAGAGATTCCCACATGTCGGTTTGTATATACCTGTCCCAAATATAAAAATACCTGGGAAATTATCACTTCAATGCAACTATCTACCATGTCCCATTCATTGATCCCAGCCAGGCCTATTGAAACAAACATCAAGTACAAACGAGAAGCTCCACCTTTTCCTAAATCGACCCTCGTTCCCCTCCCATCATTTAAACAACCCCATGCGTATTGCTTTATACATTCTTCCACAGCTTTCCCATTATTATCCACAACGTTACTACTCCACAAATCTCTGTGTGCATTAAAATAACAACACAATACAATTTTACATGTAAATTTTTTTTATCAGTTAACCCAACCTATCAACTGTCATGGATTATAAAAATTCACAATATTTATACCTCTTCTTGGAGTACAATTTTCTATTTCCACACATTTTTCCTGTGGAGTCGGCAAAATTCTAAATACTAAATTTTCTTTTACAGAAGTAGCACACCCACCCACAATTCCTTACAGTATCTTATGACCTCATAACCAGGAATTTTAAACAATAAATGTTTATGTCACCATGTCTTTCATATGCAAATAACATCTGGAGTAATTTCAAAATCTAAAACATGTTTTAAATTTTTGTCCATTTGCCAATAAACTTCTAGCATTCTAGTACAATACCATGAAGTTTTTACTTAAATGTATAAGACACCCATTTATAGTTCTTTACCATTCACTGTTGCCCCACTTCCCTTACCCTCATATTATTACCTACATAGTCATACACACACCTGTTCTTCTGTAATTTCAAATATCCCCAAATATCTTGTTGCAGCAACTATTATAATTTTCAGTTGATTTGATCTACATTCCAACTGAATAGCCTTCTTTACAATTGCACACATAAAAGCAAGAAAGTCTATCTTTTTAATATGCAGCATACTTCTTTTGATACTTCACTTTTGCCATTCCTCATGTCCACAGTTCTATTTGAAAGTCTCCAAACTTTGATATGTTTTAATCCATTCCCTTTCCCTTGACTTTGTGTAGTAATAACATCCACACTTTTACCTGCCTCGGCATAACTTATATATCTTTTTTAATTATTTGTACTTCATGTAATTTTTGTAATACCAGGCAACCTAAATAAGCAGCACTGCGCTCCTGTACCATTACAACACCTGATCCACACTTTGCACATCTAACTCTTCCTTTACAGTAAGCTGAAATGTGTCCAAAAAGTTGCCATTTAAAACATCTTAAAGGAGGTGGCTCATATTATCAATCTGTACATCTAATACATCATAAAAACACTTTTGAAGGTAATGCTTTATTGGAGAAATTTATCAAAGCAAATATCACTCTTTTTTCCATCTGTCCAGGTTTGTAATCTCTTACTTATTACAAGCTTACCCCCTTTCAGATTGTCTTTTATATCCTCAACTGACATACAGAATGGAACTCATGATGTAACACCTCTATTGTTGTAGTTTTCCCTAAATAACCTCACAATTAATCTTAACCCCATCAAGATTTTCTTTATCTGTGCATCTAATAAATAATCTCCCATTAGAAAGTCATACTGCAGACTCAACTTTCTCAATTTCTTTCTGTATTGCATTTATTAGTTTAACTGGTGTCAAAGAAGAGACAAATGAGCCACAAAAAGAGTTGGGGCAGCCACCTGTATATTGTTTCCTGGCTGCAAAAGAGTTAAGTGTTGTGTACAAATGAGTACAGATTTGAGTCCAGAACAGAACTGTCTTGATGAGGCAAAGATAGCGGTTTTAAAGTAGAGGACAGGAAGTGACGTCATCAGGGGCTGAACCGGAGGTGGCATCCTCCAAACCAGGTGTTATTTCCAGTAATCGGTCTGAAGACCACAATCAGCACAATATTCCAGATATTACTGTTTCAAATTAAGATGCAGTATATCATTTTAACACACCACCTCTGTCTTAAACATTTAAAATTTCTTTGGATAATACTGATGATTCCCTATACATTCAGCTAGGCAGTGTCTGTATATTTTTTGAATAACACACTGTTATGCTGCGCGGCTACACAAAACTCAATAAATGCTTAATTTCAAAAACAAGACATTAAAATTCCAATGTGGCCTAGAAATATTCATATTAAGCCATTCAACCAAATTCAAGAAAGAGACCAAAGGAAGATAACTGGGAGAGGGAAGCCATAAAATCACTGGTCTAAAATGACAAAAACATCTTTATAAAAATAATAACAACAATAATAATAATAATAATAATTCATGTTTGTTGTAAAACAGAATTCTAAACAAAATAAACCAAAAGTGTTTACAAAAATGGTCAACAAAAATATACCATTCAAAATGCTTTAACCAGACCACAGAGTCCAAAGCCCACAGAATGAAAAAATAGTACTTATAAAATCAAAATCCACCAACCAAAAATGAGCCAAATAAAACAAAGGTGACTAATATAAGGGGTCTTATGTGAGACTGAGGATGATCCCAGAACAACAGTGGCAGGGGGACCTGCCACCTTAGGTACAAAATACAAAAGGCAATGAAAATAATACAAAATAACTATTTTATATAATAAAATAATTTTAAAACATTAAAGCATTCAACCAAAGATAAATAAATAATAAAAACATGATTTAACAAAACATTTATATTATAAAATCTTCCAAAATAAATCATAAAAAAAATCTAAATAAATAAAATTCAAGAAGACTAAAGACAGGGACAAAATCCTGGCTAAATACACATAACATTCCCTCTAGTCAGTATGTTCAGATGTTATTTTGAAAGACACAAGCCATTCTGAAGAATCATCTCAGTTATACAAGCAGACTCTGTGTTTGGATGCACACGTTTTGAACAAGCAAGTTTAAAGGATTCAGTCTGCTAAAGACCTCATTTCCTGTATTTGTCTTTCCAAAGGTCCCAACTGGCTGAAAATGTTAATATTTTGCTATTGTTTTTTCAATCACTCAAACAAATCCCCTCCTTATTTACTCTCATATCTACTAGGGTCAACTCCTATATTGCCTTTAATTCCAGTTTGCTTAATCATTTTCCTCTGATGATGACACTTGGTTGTATAAAGCTTAGGAATAAAAAAACGTTTTAAGATACTTGATTCATTTTCTCCCTGTGTGGATTACTAGCTACAAATATGCAAGCCATATCCCAGACCTTCGCTTCCATATGTGTGTGTGTATAAATATTGTCACACACTAGCGAGTAGGGAGCAGCCAACAGGCTCGACAGAGAATAGAAAGCCACAGGAGGGGACTACCAGACAGTGCATTAACGCCTTTCTCTCTTTCTCAGCCGGAAAAATGAAGGGACGAAACCCGACAAAACGTAAATAGATTACTTACCAACAATGCATTTCTGCATCAGTCTACAGTCCCCCAGGATGACTTCATGTCCGGTCCCTCGTTGATGTCCTCCCTTCCGGCTTCCCATACTGACACCCCCATCATCACCTTGCTCCTCCATCACCCTAATTTTCTTTACGACTGTACTTCTTCAGGTTCAACCCCATAAAAGCTCCCTCTGGAAACTGTTTCTCTGTCTAACATGTACTTTGAATGCATACAACCAGTACCTCAGCACTACTGCTTGGCTGTATACATTATACAGGGACAGTTTCCCCAAACTTTAATCGATTCTCTGTGTCTTCTTATACTTCACTATATATATATATATAGTGTCAGATGGCCGGGGGTCCTGCCCAGCCGGGGGCCATGGGAGCAGAGCTTGGAAGCTCAACCCGGTTGGGGCCCATCATCACAGCCAGGGGGCACCTGGATACTTGGCAGCACTTCCGCCACACTGGGGAGTGCTGCCGGAAGTTCATCATCGAGCACCTGGAGCACATCTGGGGAAGATATAAAAGAGGCCGCCTCACTCCATTCCTGGAGCTGGAGTCAGGTGGGAGTGGATGAAGCTCGGAGGAGAGGAGTGGAGGCGGTGAAGGAAGGCTGAACATTGGAGAAGCCTGGACTGAGGGTGATTGGTGGAAGGACATTGGGTTGTGTGCGGGACTTTACTCACTTATAAATACTGTAAATAAATGTGTGTGTGCCTGAACCATCCGTGTCTGCCTGTCTATGCCAGGGCTGAGCTTTCACAACATATATATATATATATATATATATATTTGCAAGACATTATTTTGTAAAAATGTCTGGAATAAAACAGAAATTCTGTTTTTGAATAGTTAGTTTTGTTCATGTCTTAATTATCCGACTCCCTGGTTGCTCAGTTACGACTGCAGATGCCCAGAGTCTGAAACTCTGTAAAGGTGCTGTTGCATTACATTACAATGAGCATTTCTGTCATGCCTTTCATGAATGGAATTGAATGAACAAAGTTTTGCTTTTTTATTGCTGTTTTCTTTATTAATGTGAAAAAGGGAACTGTTTATGGAGCTGTTAATGGAATTTACTACATGAATTCTTTTGTTGTGCTGATGAAATCACCATAGCAACTATATAAATATGATGGCAATTGCACTGTGTGTTATACCTTGGTGGATAGAAACAATCTCAAGAATATTTACTGTTAGTTAGCTCAGTGTTCAACTGATATTAGAAGGTGTCTTCAACATTAAAAAAGGCTTTGGGGTCTTCAAAGGTTCCACAAAAAGCAGGCCAGGACCTTCTCTGACCTGCGTAGCAGAGATTTCTCCCAATCCAACTTGCCCCAGCATACTACCTGGGGCTTTGGCCTGACTAGCCCTCAGAAGGGTAAAACTGCCCCACAAGAGGGACAACCATGAAATACTCCAGCTTATACTGAGTCAAGTGTCCTGTAAATATTTAAGAGTCAATGATTTATTAAATACAACAGAAACAAAGTAACAACAAATATTTAAAAAGAGCAAGAAAGTAGTCGCCTAAATGGCAATCTAAATAATTCAGTTCCTAAAAGCACAATCCAGAGGCTGAATCCAATAAACAGGGTAAAATATAGTCAGAAAAGCCAGACAAGTTTAAATGCACCTTCCAAATACAATGCACCACTCCTGAGCTTAAATAGCCAGAGAGAAGTCTAAGGTGTGGTGATGTCAGGGTGGTCCCATCTTTTGTGGTATTACCAATAGAACACAAGAGCCATAAGAAAGCATCACATTACACATAGAAATCAACTAGGTACACAGAAAATTGTTAACATGAAACACATAGGCACTATTAACATATAAAAAGCTCTTAAAACTCAATCCAAGAAGACATAAAAAGGGACATAGAGAGAGGCCAGGGAACACACCCTGGCAGACACAAAACATCAAGTAGTCGCTAGTGCTAGCACTATGCTCTGGTTTTTGACTTTCCTTCTGCTTTTGGCTCCTGATTATCATCTTGCTCATTGATTCCTGGTGGCTTTCTTATTTTTGATCTCTCAGCTTTGGCCCTTTCATTGCCCTGACCACATCTTCTGGTCTTTCGACACTCACAATAATCCTCAGAGGCATATTATTTTTTGTAACAGTTAGAAACCATCTCTTCAATCTAGTACTTGACTGATTAGTGTGTCAGCATCACTGCCATTTGACATAAATGCTCTATTAAAATATCTCTTGGAACCAAGACCAGGAAATGATTTATTTTCAGATTGAAAATTCTAATTGACTTCTGCTGACATAAAGAAATATTAATGCCCATATTAAGAGATGGTTTTGGTTGGCGACGTGTCTGTTTGCAGGGATGCTGTACAGCTCAGTCTAGTGAGTGTTTAAAGTTCCCTAATGTTTTTATATCTAGGATCGCCTCTTAAGGAGAGAGAAATTTCATTCCACACTGTGCTATCTTAGCCCAGTTTAACTGCAATAATATAACACACACTGTACACCTTATGCAGGGTGGACCTGGTCTCACAAAAAGAAAGCTATGCCAAAAAAATGCAAACATATTTTCCAGATACTCTAAATAATTCAAATTGTATCAAAGCTGGTGACATCTCATGCCCCAGTAACCTAAAACTGACTGTCTGGTGGATTGATTACTAATCTCTGAACATTAATAATGTATTATTATTTCCCTTTGCAAATGTGAATGTGCTTAGGTCAGTGTTTCTGTGGTCTCACAGCTCCAAGGGCCAAGCTTTGATTTTTCAGCCGTCTCTGTCTGTGTGTAAGTTTCATATTCTTTAGTTGCACGTTTTTCTCATGATAGTTCAGTATCCTTCCATATTCTTGAGCACAAGCATGTTACATGCGTATAGTTCTGGGTAAGTGAGTACGATTGTGGGTGTGAGTCTGCTATGTGGTAGACTGTGTAATGGTTTTCATGGATATGTGTGGGGGTCACTGGTAGTTTGCACCTTTCCCTAGACCTGCTAAGGATGGAATGGCTGAATGTGCAAATCCGGCCAATGGTTCCAGGGGAAGGTAGCACATGGCTCGGAGGGCCAAACAAATTGTAAGGGGAGAAAGGCGAAAAAGGTGAAGGGGGAAGAGAACGGCAGAGCAAAAGGGGAAGCAGACATGAGAAAAATTTACTCAATTCGTGGGAAAAAGTCAGGTGAACCAGGGTTCATTTCTCTAAGAATCATTTTTCTTTTTGTATGAATGAGTTGAAGTCAGAGGACCTGACGGGCCAGCATAATGGAATGAGTAGCATTATGTTTCCCCGAACAGGAAATATGGTTTGGTGCATCCTTCGCCATCACAGACTGTAAATAATCATGTTTAACAGTGAATATTTAAAGGACTCTGATTGCATTAATTTATTTTTCAAATTTCTGCATTATTGGTGTATGTTGTTAATTGTTTTGTTTTGTGATTCGTGGGGGTGGGGGTGGAGTGCTACAATGTGGTATTATGTATACAGGGGCTTGTTTGTTTTGTCCAATGCCTCATTTTATGGGATAATAGCAATTTTTTTATAACTCAACTTTGTGAGAAGGGAAGTCAAAAAGTTCCCGGAATTGTGATATAGCAGGAGAGTGAGAGAACAGATTACGTACACATCGTTGAGGGGGGGAGCGCTCAACAGGTCTGGTCTGCAGCAGTGGCACTGTAGCACTTGCTAGCATATTCTGAAGCTGATTTCCCGAATTTGCACGTGAAATTGATGTTAGCACGTTGTTCGAACTGCGACATTGCACTGAACGACTATGCACACGTCTAACTCAAACGGTAATTAAAACAATACTACACACCGAAACCAATCCAGACCTGTTATAACTGGTTTACAGAAGTGCTGCGCTCCCCTCCACAACAATTTGTGCATAATCTGATCTCTCACTCTCCTGCTATATCACAATTCCGGGAACTTTTTGACTATCCCTCGTATGTCCAATCCAGCCTCACTTTTTCTTTCTGGATTTGACTGGCTCTTGTCCAGTTTTTTTTTTTTTCTTCATTTCATATTTTGTCAGACCACCAAATATTGAACATCCTTCACAGGCAATTATCGATGAAAGTTTGAATCCTCTGTTGCATCCTTGTGGTCATTCGCCATGTTCCTGCCCAATACAATAGAACTACTTTGATGTTAGAATTGAAGGTGCTCAGTTTTGTTGCTATTCGTTACGATTATGGAGGACAAAACATTTTTCAGTGACACAGACATCTCCTTTTCCTTTTCCAGTCCAGTGGTGACATCTCTGTCTGTACCTTCCTATTTATTCACTAAGCTTTCTAAGGTATGTACATATCACACCCCTCCGAGTCTAGAAAAGGAAGAATAGTAACAGAAATGTTGATACACGGCTCATTCTACAAAAGCTTTATCAGGAATAAAATAAAACATATACATAACCATGTTCAACATTAAAGTAATAATGTCGTAAAATAATCATATCAATTTTCTTAACATTAACATAAATTTACACTTATATATGTCTTCCATATTAATTAGTATATATTAATTTAATGACTAAGAGTTCTGTTTCCACAAGTTAACACAATTTATATATATAAAATGCTAAGACTTGTCTGTCACACAAATATTCAAGAACCAGTGGGTGCTGAACCCTGCCATGATATGTGTAACGCACCCCATGAATTGGGCGTGTGGGCTACACTGGGCACAAACTTTACCTTCAGGTCCTTCTCATGGCAAGCCTCAGTGTGGCCACATGCCATGGCTGACAGGAAAAGAACCGCGTCAGGTTCTGCTGACAGCGAAGCACATTGCACAGGCTGACAGTTTGTTTTCATCGCTAACACCACTCATGCACTCCAAGCCAACAGAAAATGATACACAAAGAACTGAAGGTGCGGGTTTCCTCTGCCATGTTGTTGGGCTTCGAGACCTCCACACTGCGGATGTCAATGCAGCCACACGACCTGGCTGACAAAAAAAAGAGCCGACACACAAGCACGTGGACATGTCCGACAGAAAAAAAAACGGCGGCAATAAAATTTGTACCTACGTTTGTCCAAAATTAAAAACGTTCTGCAGCTTTTAGCTTGCTTCATAGGACAGTTCAGACAACAGTGTTCAAATAATTCCACAATCCAAATATCTTTGTTTTAAAAGTTTTAGTAAAAACTCAAAGCAAAGCAGTTCACACAAAAATAGAGTAAAAAATGATATTACAAGGAAAAGAAAAGTTCTCATTGAAGGAAAATTCTGTTTAAGGCTTATTTAACTTGTTTCATTTCTCTCTAAGTTTGGTCATAGTCATTTTTTCAAATGTTCATATCAAAATGTGTAGTATGGTAAGCAGGGCCGAGTGCCCTGGGGTGCTGTGTTTTGTGTGAGAAACATGAAACATTTTTCTTCAAGTTTCCGAGTGTTACTAGTTATAAATACAATTACAGTTAACTCAATAGCGATAAACTATTGCTAATTTTACTAAGCTATTGCATCATCTCACTTAACTAGGTATAGCAGCAGCTATCGCTTTAACCAGATATACAGTAACAGAAATGTAGCATTTAGATTTTTATTAGCAATGAAAAATTATACTAAGAAAACAGAACAATAAATACTAAAGAATTAACATTACATTGAATGAGCAACATAAAAAGCTCTAGCAAGCAATGTGGGCATCTTGTGTGCTTCACACTACAGAGCGCATCTAGTGTTTTCAGGTTGTTACATTTTTAATGCAGCATTTCAAAATATATGTAGAAACCTTCTAAATCTCTTCCAAAATATGTACAATATAATATGAATGTTATTCTGTTTATTGAATCACAAAATTAATTATATACATACCTAGAAAGGGTAGAAGAATAACAGAAACCCTAACATGTGAATTGTCCTACAGATGCTTTCTCCTCCCCTTGCTGCCAAGCATAAATAATCAAACCAGCGGGTGTTCCTGCTAAGGCCATGCCAATACAGAAAAGAATAATTGATCAATAATATATCATTTATCCTTAACTGAAACAATTCCCTTTTTCATGTGCATGTACTTTAATTACAGAGCAGAACGTAAACCTGCCTAATTTAAGAAAATGTTTGCTGGAGCTGAACAAAATATATCCATCACATAAAGGAGTCCACTTCTTCAAGTATGTCACCTTCTACTCCCAATGTATTACTTATTAGTTTTAGTGTTGATTTTCATGAACTTAGTCTTTTTTCTGATCTTCAGTCCTATCTGGATTGGAGTTGCTCTGTCTTGTCATTTGGTTGTAGTTATGTGAGAGAAGAGCTATGTCATCTGCAAAATCCAGGTCATTTAGTTGTGTCCACAGGGTCCATTGTATCCCATTTTTCTTCCCTGCTGTGGTTGATTTCATGATCCAATTTATCACAATAAGGAACACTCTTGATTCAAAAGGAGTCTGATATATATATGTATATTTATTGTCATGCGTTTGTGCCTGGAGATCACCTTCCTGACTGTGCTGAGGTTAGCGATAACACGCTGGGATGAGAGGGGGCGCTGTCACTAGCTATAACGTCTCTTTCCCCCACAGTTCTGAGAAGGTGTCAAAGGAAGATGCTTAGCACCTCCCACAATCCCCACAGCAGGCTCCACCCCTTCTGTTCTGATTACCATTAAAATGGGTGGTGCCAGGAAGGTAGAGTCTCATTTTGACCAAACCCTCAATGAAGAAAGAACTCCCGCTGATGGAACTTTTTATGTGGATTATAAGGCTGATTAGAGCTGACTTTGTCTTTTGCCATTTTTCTGTTGTTTTCTGTGCCAATTAGAGACGGCTGGTGCCTCAGTATTCTCTCTAGCTCCCTGCAGTCTGTTCTCACGGTCACAGTAGATTGAGAAAGAAAGTATGCAATGTCAAAGTTTAAAATGATACTTGATAGCTATCAGATCACAATATATTAAAATTAAAGATAGCCTGAGCCTTCAACTATCTACTGCATTTGGACAGAGAGGAGGAGAGAGGAAAATTTTAAACACATTATTCTGGCACCTATTTATTTTCGTGTCAGCTGTTATGGTAAAACTAAGAGAAAAAAATGAAAACTAAAATGAGAATAAAAGTAAAAAAATTCAAATTAAAACACACCAACAGGGATACTTTTTTGCCAATTTGCAGATTTTTGTCAAGGCACCAATAACCCTTGCTTGCTGTTCAGTAGTGTTACCTCCAGCACAGTAAATGCACAACGTTTATATCACTTCATTGCTAAATGACCTTTCCAAACCATAAATGATCAGTCAATAACATTCTTCTCAGGTATGTAAACTTAGTGAATCTCTCTGTTAGTGTGTCAAAGAACAAAGGGATTTCTCACTAATGTCTGAGGTAAAGTGTAACAAAATGCAGACACCTGACATGTTTTTCATTCATGATCTACTGTCCACAAGGCATTTCAGATGATCGTTTTTATTGACCTGTACATCTCAACCTCAGCCATTGATTTTGCTTTTGGTGTGTGCTGCTGGATCAGTTGCTGTGCACATGTGGGCTCAGTCACAATTACATTTCAAGTCGTCAGTTATGACCACACTGAAATTCTGCTGGGGTCATCTGTACTTGATACTTATACAGTATGTTTTGCGCCCTAGAGATCAGTGCACTGCCATTTTGAAAGTCGCTCAAAGCTGTTGTCACTCCACTCATTTTCAAAAGTGACATCAGAGTTTGCCACTTGATCAAAGGTATCATCTTTGTGTACTTCACCATAACTAGAACTGAGATCTACTGTATAATGCAGTCATTGGCCATTTCTGAAGAACTATTACTAACACGACAATTAACTTTCTTCTCCACCCACTTCACATTCTCATAAGCTGTATTCCATCCATCCTGCTGCAGCAAATGCTGTGGTCACTAGAGATGAGTAAATTTGGGGCTGAAAGTGTGTGTGACTAACCATGGACGAGTTACCTTAGGAATAACAGTAATAAGGTTAGAGACGACATGATTGGCCAGCCTAGAGGCAGGGATGTATATTTGAAATATCAAAGGACAACTATTTTTTCCATAAAAAGAGACTCATTTTCAGATATCTGTAGCCTTCAGATCCATGTGCTGCAGACATGGTTGGATCTACCATCAGGGTGAGTTGGCTGCATGCTCTGGGGTCCTGCTCGTAAAAGAGTTAATAGCATATATGACAATAAAAAAATCCTTATCTACTCTATATACCTGTATATAAAATCCTAAGCCTAAAAGTGCAATGATTTTGTGCAACGATTTTATGTGACGTTTATATGTCACGCTTTAAACCGGGTTTATTTTAAAATCTAAATATATATGGTTGGTATCATTCTTTTCAGAATTTCTTGATCGTTAATGTAATGTTGTTAGATTTTCAGATTTTTATTGCATTTTTAAATTATAAACTAAAAAATATCAAGATCTCCCGTCCCGCGAGATGAGACTTTGTGCCAAGAAATTTAACCACACTCGGGGCCGGAAATAAAAGACAAAGAGTAGGACATCTGCTGTATAGGCTTTTAAATGTTCAAAGTGCCGCACAAGATGCAGATCACGCAGCATGGCAACAGCAGCAAACCAGAAGCTGATCGAGCAAAGAGGAGGTAATAAAAAAAACTGTATTTGTTTTCCGTTGTATCACTGTTTAAGAGGGGATTTCGGAGGAGCAACCGTGTCTACTTAGGGTGCATTCAGCCCCCCTCTTCACAACACGAGCAGTACAGACACGAAGTGGCTGGCGCATAGCGCAGGCCTGGGGGGTTGGCCAGCGAAGCGAGCAGGGGGTGAAGCCCATAGTTAACTATAAGTCTCAGTTTTAAGCTACAAAATAACACTCACAACAACCCACTATCCCATACCTACACCACTTTGATTCTAATGATTTTAAATCTATCCAATCAGACCTAAATAAAAAGCTATGAAAAAATGTGAATGGGTAGGGGCACTGGTTGGTTGTGCACAACCTGAACAGATGTCTGACAGGTCACTTTTATGAAATTTTACATTTGTTGTGTTACTGAAAAAATGAATGGTCATTTGAAGTGAGAGTGCAGTGGTGCAATGAAAAGATAAACTAAAGAGAGAGGGGCAAAAGATACTATTTTGCTGAAAACTAAAGTTAGAAAAAACGAAATGAGGATTTCAATAAACTGTACACACTACAGTTGACTATACTAAGATTGACCCTACAGATAGTCAGGAGTCAGGTAAAAGTTTTACTTCTAGCAGCAATCTAAAGTCTGAAAAGTCCAGCTTAGATGGGAAAAGAAATGTGGAGGACAACAAGGCTACTGCAGGACATAAAACACACCAAACAACACCAAAGGGTTTCCTCTAGACAGTCTTTTTTTTTTTGGTGTGTGATAGTTAGAAGGTCTTCAGGCCCACAGAAGAGAAAATATTGAGGCATCAATGTGGTCATCGCCATTTAATAAAGCAAGAGTTCAACCAAAACATGTGCTCAATGGCGCTAAACAAACAAAAATCAAGGTCCTCATAAGGAATGTTTTCTCTTGACTGGTAAGCCTAGTAAAGTCACTGTGGGAAAGAACTTCATCCTGCAGTGCATTCACGTACCAACTGTTGCATGTTTCCAGAAACATGTAGTGGGATATGTAGTGAGGAAACAGGAAGGGGCGGAGTCAGTTGCCCTCACTTGGTGTCTTCTCGGCATTGTGGAGGGAGAAACAGAGGAAAAGGTTAGAGCCAGCATCCCCTCTTAACCCTGCGTGGAAGTACATGCCGCAGAGGATGCACACGTGTGACAGGTGCTAATGTGAGAACCCAAGACGCTCAGTTACATATTAACATTTTTCCATAAGTTGCCATAAGCCTTTTAAAAATGTTTCACTGATGTTTGTTAACTATGCTATCAGAAGAAAGTACGTTTTGTGTAGATTGCACTCATTAATCCGTTACATTTATTGTAATACACCAAGGAACAAAAAAGGAAAGCAAAGTTGATCCAATATATAGTGCCTTATAGTGCTTTATGGGAGTAGTGAGGTGAGATGAGGAGGGCCTTTTCAGTTTTGACACCCTGGGGCCCATGGGGGGGGTCTGAATCCAACTTTGGATGCAGCCCAGGTTAGCCCGTGCAGAGGTCAGACCCTGCGCACAAGTAAGCAACAGTGTTCTAAACTGAAGCCTACGTTACCTAGAAGAGCTTCCTACTGTAATTACTTTTAGTGAGTTAGAGGAAGTTCAAAATAATCTGGTATCTCTGGGGAGTCTCTGTTTAATAATAATAATAATTCTTTACATTTATACAGCGCTTTTCTCACTACTCAAAGCACTTTATGTAGGGAGGACCCGGGATACAAACCCATGATCTCCTTACTGCAAGGCAGCAGGGCTACCATCGTGCCACCGTAGCTTTTTTCAGGTAAAAAGATAAGACATGAATGACCTGTCTTGGGTCTGGTTTGGAAATTTGTCTGTTACAATATACAGTGGGATGCAAAAGTTTGGGCAACCTTGTTAATAGTCATTATTTTCCTGTATAAATTGTTGGTTGTTACGATAAAAAATGTCAGTTAAATATATCATATAGGAGAGACACACACAGTGATATTTGAGAAGTGAAATGAAGTTTATTGGATTTACAGAAAGTGTGCAATAATTGTTTAAACAAAATCAGGCAGGTGCATAAATTTGGGCACCACAAAAAAGAAATGAAATCAATATTTAGTAGATCCGCCTTTTGCAGAAATTACAGCCTCTAAATGCTTCCTGTAGGTTCCAATGAAAGTCTGGATTGTGGTTGAAGGTATTTTGGACCATTCCTCTTTACAAAACATCTCTAGTTCATTCAGGTTTGATGGCTTCCGAGCATGGACAGCTCTCTTTAACTCACACCACAGATTTTCAATTATATTCAGGTCTGGGGACTGAGATGGCCATTCCAGAACGTTGTACTTGTTCCTCTGCATGAATGCCTTAGTGGATTTTGAGCAGTGTTTCGGGTCGTTGTCTTGTTGAAAGATCCAGGCCCGGCGCAGCTTCAGCTTTGTCACTGATTCCTGGACATTGGTCTCCAGAATCCATGCGTCCCTCTACTTTGACAAGATTCCCAGTCCCTGCACTGGCCACACAGCCCCACAGCATGATGGAACCACCACCATATTTTACTGTAGGTAGCAGGTGTTTTTCTTAGAATGCTGTGTTCTTTTTCCTCCATGCATAATGCCCCTTGTTATGCCCAAATAACTCAATTTTAGTTTCATCAGTCCACAGCAACTTATTCCAAAATGAAGCTGGCTTGTCCAAATGTGCTTGAGCATACCTCAAGCGGCTCTGTTTGTGCTGTGGGCAGAGAAAAGGCTTCCTCTGCATCACTCTCGCATACAGCATCTCCTTGTGTAAAGTGCGCCGAATGGTTGAACGATGCACAGTGACTCCATCTGCTGCAAAATGATGTTGTAGGTCTTTGGTGCTGGTCTGTGGGTTGACTCTGACTGTTCTCACCATTCGTCGCTTCTGTCTATCTGAAATCTTTCTTGGTCTGCCACTTCGAGCCTTAACTTGAACTGAGCCTGTGGTCTTCCATTTCCTCAATATGTTCCTAACTGTGGAACCAGACAGCTTAAATCACTGGGACAGCTTTCTGTATCCTTCCCCTAAACCATGATGGTGAACAATCTTTGTCTTCAGGTCATTTGAGAGTTGTTTTGTGACCCCCATGTTGCTACTCTTCAGAGAAAATTAAAGGAGGAGGGAAACTTACAATTGACCCCCTTAAATACTCTTTCTTATTATAGGATTCACCTGTGTATGTAGGTCAGGGGTCACAGAGCTTACCAAGCCAATTTGAGTTCCAATAATTAGTTCTAAAAGTTTTGGAATCAATAAAATGACAACGGTGCCCAAATTTATGCACCTGCCTGATTTTGTTTGAACAATTATTGCACACTTTCTGTAAATCCAATAAACTTCATTTCACTTCTCAAATATCACTGTGTGTGTCTCCTATATGATATATTTAACTGACATTTTTTATCGTAACAACCAACGATTTATACAGGAAAATAATGACTATTAACAAGGTTGCCCAAACTTTTGCATCCCACTGTATTAAGGGAAACAAGTTTCCTTCTATTTCAGGCACAATCTTAACAATATATATTTGAATGACATATACGCTACCTTATATCAAAAGATATGTCTACTTACAGTATATTTGGGTATATTGCCATATATTTAATTTTCGTTAAGGTGGTGCATCCTGAATATTCCAGGTTTGAGTTGTAGTGGAAAATCAGCACTAGCATTAATTGAACTCATCCTTCCACTGTACAGTAAGAATTATTTCTTATAAAAAGTAACAAACTTGTTGCTGTGCCGTATCAATTCAAATGTGTTGATATATAATATGTATTTAGTAATATTACCTAAATAATTTCACACTTTGTTAAGGTTTTGGCAGAAATTATACATATTTTACTTTAAAATTCTCATTTTTTTAATTGAACAGTGTATTATTAGTGGTGAGTCAATTTATAACTTTTTCTCATTTTGTTTCAACTCCTTCTTTTAATGGAGTTTTTTTATGTATTTGCATATCTTGTTAAATTGTTGAGAAATGTAAAGTTGTTGCTATGCAACACCCTGTAGTTGTTTCAAGTCGGAATAAGGCTTTTGTTTATTTTCTTAAGAGTTCAAATTAGGGCTTTGGATTTAGTATCTCAGTGCTGTAAAGACAATGTATTTATTCTGAGAAGTCTATGTACTAATTGCCACTGGACCACCCTACATAAATATAAAGCCCAATTAATCCTTGACCTGGCTGATGCTTATGGATGCAATCGATGGACCTCAGCTAATATAAATAACAGTGTGATCTGATGCTTGGAAATAACGGCACACGCGTCTAGGTTCAGATACTAATGCTTATGTAAACTGCATGTGTTCTGACCTGAATAATTGTCTGGACAGAATTAATGCCTGAAAATTTCTGCAGCTTTTATATGTCTGCTGCTGATTGCTGTGCTGTAAGTGCTTTGACCTATGAAGAGAATTAGCGAGAGCTGTCCACAGCCAGACACACGGTTCTCATTGATTGGCCTCTGCTGCTTTTATTTCCAGACCCGGAAAGAAAAACAAAACAACTCAGAAACAAACAATTCCATTCTCGTGTTTTTAATAAATAATGTGGTGCATATTAATAAAAACAATTTCCCAAAACTGTGTCATGATATAGAACCCATATGTATTTTCCTATGTGTTTTGCCTTTCATCAAAAACTCAGACAACAACCCAGACTGTAACTATTTATCCATCTTTGGACACAAATTCTAGCCATTATTCTTCTGGATTGAGCCTCAGCCAGCTTCATCATTAATGTCTTTCCCAGGCATTTTAATAAAATGTCTCAGGGCTCCTTGAAGAGTTATCAGTGATGATGAGAGGTTTTTAGTTCTGATATTCAGGTTAAACATTAGAACAAATGTCTCTACTGGTCCATTGCATAAAACTGACTTTTTTGCTTTCCGGTGATTCTACTTTGACTTGGAATGAGTTTTGGATCCTTGTCCTGCTTGAAAATAAACCAGATTTCCAGGCTTCATGCTGACTTCAACACATGTTGGTCTTGGATTTCTCCTTACTTTACTATATCCACCTTACCTGCACAGTCTTTCTGGACTCTGACACAAAGAAGCATCCCCAGATCAACAATCCAATTCACTGTAGGGATGGTGTACTCAATATGACATGCAAAATTATAACGGCAAAAGCACTGCATTCAGGCTTGAATTTAGAAAGGTCCATTTTAGTCCTGTTCTTTCCACCTAGTCTCTGACATGTCATCTCAGCATTGGATTTCTTGTTGCCATTCTTCTAGATTGTTGCAGTAATGGATGACTGCAATTCTTTAAGCGTTGACATACAGTAGCACTCTTAAACCTTGTTTGGATTTGACAAATCCATGCTAGCCGCAAGAGTCACATGGTGAAAATGACGTCATACATGGAGGAAAGGAGGACTGGGCTAAAATTCTACCAAGCCGATGTGCAGAGCAGGTCAACAGTTACTGGAAACGTTTAGTTGAAGATATTGGAACAGAAGGGGATCACACCAGTAACTGAAAGCAAAGGTTTTCATTCTTTCTCACACACAAATATGTAACATTATATCATTTTCCACACAAAATAAATGATATGCAATTTTTGTGTAATTTGTCTAATTGGTTTCTCTTTATCTAGTTTTGGGACTTAAATTAACATCTGATCAAGTTTTAGGTCAAGTTTATCCAGAAATAGATACAATTCTAAAGGGTTCACAATCTTTCTAGCAATACTGTATTTTGCAGTGATGGATGAGATAAAAAATAATTTCTCTGTGGAATAGAGATAAAGAAAAACATTTCCGATAGAACATAAGACTATGGGTGACCAATGTTGGCAAAAGCAAACAATATCAAAACATCCATGAAAAATATCATCCGTTACTCATGCCACATAATCCACATTTGAAGTTGTCCAGTCATTTGTTCACAACATCCTGAATCCATGTATATATACTAAAGTGTCCTTAAATAAATCACTTTCCAAAATCATTCTTGTAAACTAACAGGGAATGCACTCAAATGAGACCGAACATTTGAAATGAAGAATGGCATCTCTCCTTCATTCATTGATCACAAGTGGACACAAAGACAGCTTTTTCATTGGCTAACATTGCATTTCATGTGATTTCGACAGTGAAAAGATCGCTAAGAAATGTGTGCAATTCGAGATTAAAAGTTAAAGAAAAGTGAGTGAAAACTTCAAGAAGACAATATCTGAGGTGTTTCAACAGGCAGAACGTCAGTTCACCCATGCTGTTACATAGACTGCCACTACAAAATTCTTAGGCAGTTCTAAATATGAATAAACATGCAATGATGGGCGGTAGGTCAATCATTCAAACACAGCTCATTTGAATTTACAAGAGCAGTTTCCTGCAAATTACTTTTTTAACAATATTTTATGAAACGTACACGTGTTCAGGACATTGTGAGCATACAAATGAAAGATTTCATAAATGGATTATGCAATACAGTGTGGAAGAAAATAAGCCACAATAGTTTAATTTAATAAAAGTAGGTGTTTATTAGCATTAATGCTGATCCAAAACTTTTACCATTAAATTCCTGAATACCCAATTAACACAGTGTACGCCCTGTATACAGTAGCTTGAAAATCCCTCCCTTCTATAGCAATGCCATAAATCAATCTCAGACTGCTTAGTCCATACCAAGCAAGACTTAGGTCATGTCTGGTGACTTTTTGGTGACCCTTAGTTAGCAAACATTATCAGCTTTATTGCTTATCAAGATCATTAACTGTCTTAATAGTAACAGCCTGTCCTTAATCTCCAAGATACTCCTTTAACAAAAATAGGACATAAGTCACATCACCTTCACATAACACTAATGACTGCTAATAAAATTAAAATATTTTATGGGTTTGATATGCTTAATAAGTACATATAAAGATAAGATTTGGTTAAAACCTAAAGAAAAGCCAAGCAAAATGACACCTTTTACTGGCTAACTAAAAAGATTACAATATGCAAGCTTTCAAGGCAACTCAGGCCCCTTCTTCAGGCAAAACCTAAAGAAAACAACTAGTATGAAACTGTTTAACATATACGTGAAACCCAGTTCACTACTCATTGTTCAACAACAACATATATATTTCCTAGTGATAGGATTTAAAGTTAACAGACCAGAATGCAAACCCTGAATAGAGACATATATCAACATAAATATAATACAAATTGAGCATATATTCAATCTTAACAATTAAGATGACACTTTTTTTCATAGCTGTTTTGATGTTGTTTGCTGTTGTCCAACATTGCTCACCATAGACTGGTCAGAATTTTTTTTTATCTCTTTCCTCTGTGAAAACAAATGATTCTTAGAAAAGAAATTCTTAGCCATCACTACAATTGACATGGGATAAGTAATATATAAAAATTATTATTTTTATATTAATTATTATTTGGTGGAGTTTTCTGTTAAATTGTAAAGCCAAATACATAGTGGCAAATGCTCTGTGATATTACCAGCTCCACTGCATTCAATTTAATGGGCACACCTGCCAATAAGGAAGAAAGGAAAAATCTTTAACCTGCGCACATTTCTTGGTCTCAGTGCTTTGTGTTTCTTGCCTTTTGCTTATGTGTGTATGTGACGGTGTGGGTCCTGCTCCATGCTCCCACCTTACTTCTGGGAGCCTCTCAATCCCAACAGCATCGGTAATGTAACCAGATGAGCTCGTCTGATGGGGACAAATCAAACTGAGCAAGGGGATGGTGCAAAAGGTGCAAGTGCTTTTATTAATAACAATCAATCAATCAAAAAAAAAATCCGTGTCCAAATAAAGTGTAGTGCATCAAAGTCCCATAAATAAATCAACTCTATATATATAAAATCCTAAGCCTAAAAGTGCAACGATTTTGTGTAATGATTTTATGTGACGTTTTTATGTCACATTTTTTGTCATGCTTTAAATCGGGCTTATTTTAAAACCTACATATATATGTTTTGGTTTTTAAATTATAAACTAAAAAATATCAAGAACTTACGTCTCGCAAGATGGGACTTTTTGCCAAAATATTTAACCACGCCTGGGGCCGGAAATAAAACACAAGCAGTAGGATAGCTGCTGTACAGGATTTTAAATGTTCGAAGCACCTCACGAGATGCAGATCATGCAGTATGGCACGGGAGCAAGCCAGCAGCTGATCAAGCAAAGAGGAGGTAAAAAAAAACTGTATTTGTTTCCCAGTTTATCACCGTTTAATAAAAGTGGGTTTTCAGAGGAGTGGCCGCATCTTTTTGGGGTGCATTTAGCTCCCCTCTTCACAGCACAAGCAGCAGAGACATGAAGTGGCTGGCAAGCAAAGCGAGCAGGGGGGGACCCCCTAGTAAATCCATAAAAAGGTAAAAATCCAAATGTTTAAAACAATGCTAAAACACGAGAATAATGTGCAGCAGCCATTGGGGCCACACCAGCCAAATACGGCTTCTGCCCAGGTTCTCCAGCTGACCCAAGGTTTGCTCAGCAGTCGCGGTCCTGTCGCTATTGACCCCTGTCTTGACTGCCTCTACTGGCATCTGCTAGACTGCTCGGGGTCAGTTGTCCTCATGTATTCCTTCTCTCACACGTAATCGTCCCTCGTGATCCCTAGGGAGTATGCCACCTTGATCAAACCCACTCCTCTGAATAATCAGTGAGCGCAATCCGTCCCTCAAGCCCTGACCCTGACCACACTGACCCCTCTTTCAGTTGGCTGGCTCATCCACTCTCTTTCACTGCCCCAATGCTGCACTCTGGTTCTCCAAGCATTTCTTTCCTTATCTCTTTTCCTTTCTTTTACTTTTTTCCTTTTGTTTTACCAAATTACTGTGCTGGCCCATACTCATACAGCTCTGTGGGCGCAGTGCCTCAATCACACTCTGTAGGAAGCTGATTAAGCAATTGAGAATGATCGCCCCCTCATAAGCAGGTATGACTCGCCCCAATTACCTCATCAACTCCCCGCGGCTTCAAAATCGTGCTCACGGAGACTGACACGGCCAAATGGATTTAAAAACTGGCCTTCATTCGGAACCATGGACCCACTACACTATAGTGTATAAACTATATAGTAGGTACTAGGAGTCATACTGTAGTACAGTGGTTCCCAAATGATCTTAAGCACTTCTGCAAAGAGAAACAGGAAAAACAATCAGAACATCCAAACTTGAGAATGTAAGGAAATACAGTATTGTAATATTAATGAAGGAAAAAATTGTAGGTTTTGTTTTCATTTTGATATTGCAGAGTTGATTAATGGAATATACTTCCAGTTATATATAATGTATACACATTTCATAAACAAAGTGAATGTACTGGAATAAGTGGGTTCAGAAAATTAATGAATGGATGAATGGATGTGAAATCTTAAGAAATTCCAAAGAGTGAGTAATCCTAATACCCACTAAAAATAAATAAGCAGAAAGTAGAAAGGTAGAACTTAGCTTGACATAAAAGTGTTGTGCAGTGCTAAAGTGCAGAAAGTTTAATGGTAACATATGAAATCCATGTTAGTTTGATTTAGTAGTAATGAGATTGCCAGAAACTATGCCAACAATTAACTTTTCTAAACTTTTTTTTTTTATGAATGCCTCCCAATTTCAGATAATAAAAGGGCCCAAGAGAGTTTCAAATTAATTACTGCTGCCAACAAAAGCCACATAACAGAAAATTATCACAGAACAGCTTGTATCCCAACTGGCAATTCTGACGTTTCTCCCTATGGAAGACTGAACTCTTTGGAGAGCAAAAGCTGTAGCCGCACAAGCTGTCACTGAGAGCTCCATTTCGGTCATGCAGTAAATCAGAACAAAGCTGTCGAGTTCTCTTTCTGCCACAGTAGGAGGCTGCGTGGTTATCCCCAGAACAGGAAATACATTTTAAAGTTCTCTCATCCCATTGTTTAGCATTTGTCGTGTTTTGGTGGTGTCAAGTGTAAGCCCCACTTGGAACTGCTTGAAGAATCTTGGATAAGAAGAGGACATTCGGCCCAGTGCAGCCAAATGATCAGGCCAGTAAGTAAAGGCTGTCCAATGCTTGGGCCATCATTCTGAGAATAGCCCATTGTATCTGTGACACTCAGTTGTCCATTATCCCTATCCCTGTTTTTATTTTTTTTGACGTACTGTTCTGAAATACCTCTTATAAGTCTGTATTCATCCATTGATTGAACTGATTACTTTAAATTGTACCAAGAGCAATTCATTTAAGGCAATGCACTGTGAAAGAAGCTGAACAATAAACATTGACGGGTTAATAGCTTGTGGGCAGCAAATCAGCAATTATGCAGTTTATAAACATTCATCCATTTTCTTCCTAAGGAATATTTTTCTTTTAAGTGTAGAATTAATTTCTTTTTATCCTTCCATCCATCTAATCTTTCAGTGAATACATACCTACTGTATATGGTCCATTTTTCTGAAATTGATTTCAGTTGTCATTTCACTTGGCCTTTCATGTTCAATCTGTACATCAATCCGATACATGATCAATCGATATACGTAATTCTTACCTGAATAGTTTACCTGGCACTGCTCACTTGGTTCCCTCTTATGAAAAGGGATTGAAGGTAGTGGCCTAAAAGGATTATGTATATTTATGTATATTTGAATGCTGTTGACATGAGTAGGCTGATATAATGCTACACTTTCTCCTTGGGATCAACAAAGAGTGTTTTCCAATCTATCTATCTGACAGACCACACCTCAACTATAATATCCCCAATTTAACCTCTAGCCATTTATCTAGTCAAGTGTCAGGCTGAGATACCGATCACAGATAGGCCAAACCAAGATTGACTGCACATATCACTTATCGTTTACTTTCTCACAATCAAGCAAAGCAGTTGGTACAATGTTTTATTCATTATATGTCTTGACCATAAATGTCCTTAATTCCTAAAATGTGCCTAAAGCTGAAGCAAAGCGATTACATATGGGTGTGGCATTTACCTCAAATACAACCTGGATGGATAGCAGCACTTCTCGTCAATGGCTAGACATCCAAAGTGTCTAGTGCTCAGGTGGATGGTTGTCTTGTGTTATGCAGCGACTATTAGGCTGCAATAACTGGGATAACACAAACTGTCAATTTGTCATGGTACTTATGTCTTGTCTACACTTCCTTGAGGCATTTTTGTGCTATGGTGGCCCCTGGTCCATTGATCAATCTAGTCCAAGTACTACCATTTTTTCTAAAATCTTCCATTACTCAATGTTTTACCCCATGACAACAGTCTCAGCACATATTTCATGCTTTTACACCTTCAGCTCATGATGATCTCCAACGCTGCCCTTTACTTGTTCTAGCTGGTCATGCAGTAAATCAGCATCTCAGTAAATGTTATAATAGAATAATTGCCATGCAAAGTACAATTAACCCTAATCATTTCTGTGTTTTTCTAGTACATGCTTTATTCACTATTGTATAATGTGTCTAATTAAGACATGCATTAGATACAGCAAAAAAAAAACAGCACACAGTTATTAATGGTCCATCACAATCCATTCCACTATCACTGTCTAACTATTAATAGATAGATTTAAATAATTGTGGAAAATGGACTGGAAATCACATTCAGGGTACTGAAGCTTAGTGGAAGCAAGACTTATAACTGTGCCTGGCTTGTATATTTATCTATTTACATGTTTTTTGTCTAGCCACACATTTACAGCAGCATCATTAAATCATTCATGAAGAACTTATTTCTTTGACGTTTTCCTTCCTGAGTCCAATCTCTTCTTCTCAGTTTGACTCCATGCTACCCAACTCTGACTAATCATCCTGCTCCCACACTGCTTTGAATCCACTCTGACAACCATTTCCAAAGTATCATTTTCTTACAAGCACCAAAATGAGGGGAAATGACAAGTTAATTTCTTAGGTTAGCCTAAGGCATTGAGGCAGCATTATTGCTTCCATTCTTCTACAGTCGCTGACCCTACCGATATTGATGTCAGGGCCACAGGAGGCTCTATTAAATTAAGAAAATAAAAAAGTGCACACACAAAAGAATTCTTGCATTCCTCCAGGTTAATCTAGCCCTCTCCTAATAGGGTGTCCCATTTTCCCCTTTATTATCTTTGTTATTTATGGCAGAAGTCGGAGAAGTTGGTACTGGAGAGTCGTAATGACTGTAGGTTTTTTTTCCAACTCAGTTATTTAATTAGAAACCAATCCTTGCCAGTAACAGATATTGTTTAATTTATGACTTGTTAGTGTTTTTATTCTGCTTATTCTTACAAGACAGAATACATGTGTGTAAATGAGAGGGAGGTCAGTGGAATGGTGAGGATGCAAGGAGTAGAGCTGGCGAAGGTGGATGAGTTTAAATACTTGGGATCAACAGTACAGAGAAATGGGGATTGTGGAAGAGAGGTGAATAAGAGAGTGAAAAAAGACACTGATGGAGAGGTGCAAAGGAATTTAAGATGGGCCAGGATTACTAGTTATTTCATAGGCTTCAGGGATTCTAGTGTTAAATCAATCCATCAATTTGTTTTCAGGCTTCATATGTGAGGATCTGATGAAATGGGTCTCATGGACAGCTGAGACACCCACCTTCATTCCATCAGCGCAGGGAGCTGTGTGGTGCAAATCGCCACCACAGAGAACTGGAAAAGACAGCAGAGAAAAGTAGAGAATAGTACAGATTGTGGATCCCTGAAGAATATAATTCTAATCCCATTTAGTCTATTTAGAGTACAAATTTTATAAGAGGTATAAGAGGTAATCATTGAGTTTAACCTAAACTTTAAATCGCATATTAACCAGATTACTAGGACTACACTTTTTCTCTTAAGGAATATAGCAAATGTTAGACATCTTATAACTTTACAAAATGCTGAAAAATTAGTGCATGCTTTTGTTTTTAATAGACTAGATTATTGCAATGCACTCCTAACAGACTACCTAAGAAAGACATCAATTGGTTGAAATTAGTGCAGAATGAAGCAGCCACAATTTCAACTAGAAAAGGAACATTTGAGCACATCTCACCAGTTTCAGAGTTGTTACTTTGGTTGCCTGTGTCATTCAGAATTGACTTTAAAAAACTATTAATGGTTTATAAAATCTTAAATAATCTCGCTCCATCCTATAATTTGGTCGTAACCTTAGATCTTCGAATGGAGGTCTGCTTAGAATTCAAACAGCCTAGTTTAAAAGAAGTGGTGAGGCAGCCTTTTGCTGCCTAAAATCTGGAATACTTTACCAATAGATATTCTCCAGGCTAATACTGGAACATTTTAAAAAACTGCAAATAAAACATTATTTTAATTTGTTTTTTTTCATAGCTACATTTGTGTTGTATTCCTGTTAGACTATATGGGCATAGAATTATTATATTCTTCAAGGATTTGCAATCTGTACTAATCTCTACTTTTCCCCATTGTCTTTTCCAGTTCTTCTGTGGTGGTGATCTGATCAAGACTCCATGATGATGATGAAATGAAGGCGGGTGTCTCATCTGTCCACAAGACTGACTTCAGCAAATACTGTCATGTGAAGCCTGAAAACAAAGAGGAATGAATTAAGAACATTTATGTTAGGTAGCATGTCCAGTGGGGGCTGGGTGGTCTTTTTGGCCTTGGAACCCCTGTAGATTTTATTTTTTCTCCAGTCTAATTAGAGGTTTTTTTTATGTTTTCCCAGCCTCATGACTTTATCACCGGACTCATCCGTCGACACTTACATCATGACACTGTATATAAGGACAACAGTCTTCTACTTGATATTTATGTTTTTTAAGATCATTTAGATTTATTTGCTTTTTTCTTTTTTTTTTTTTGTTACTTATTTTTTCTTATTTGTTCTACATTAAGCACTTGAAGCATTAAGCATTTGAAATCACTGGACAAAGTGTGCGTCCTCCTTTATGCGTAGGCAGGCTGAAATGCTGACTAAAATCAAAAGAGTGCAGTAAGTTCAGGAATACTTGGGTCACACTGGTTATCCACATGAAAACTGAAATTGCCTGCAATTAGGAACCTGTCATAGTTAGCTATTATTATACATACCAAGTCTGAGAATTCCTCAAAAACGATGCATTATATTTTGGAAGTCTATAACTGGTCAAAGCAACATTCCCTGAATAACCACAGCAAGATACTCAAAGACACAAAAGTAGCAAAACGAACATCTTTACAGTTTAATTGGCTCAAGTAAATACTTTCTTAATGCTGCTTTTTTTTTGCTTTGGCTAACTAAATGACCAAAACAATAGAGCAGCAATGTCCCATCATGTGGTGTACAGATCGCCACCAGCACCACATGAATTGTCTCAGGCTGTATACACAGAACTACAAGATATTAAAACATTTTTATTGAACCTACAAAAGAATAAAATCACGTTGCCAAGAAAATGTAAATGTTACAATACCTACAAGTCTCTTTAAATTAGACATACAATATCCAGACGTCTTTGAATTTCCATTATATTGATATCCTGAGGGACAGGGTCTGGGTCATCCATGCGCTCATCTTGGCCTATCTCAGGTGGCAGAGGCAGTCCATGCTTCTGCATTATGATGTGCAGTACGGCACAAGCCATAACAACGCATCAGACCTTTTTGGAATGTACAGCAGCAGGCCGCCTGATGAGTCCAAACACCACCAGCTGGTCTATTCTATCACTGATTGTGTGCAGGAGTACCTTGCTTTATATCTCCTCTCTTGTGGCATTTTGTGGAGTTCTGTGAGGAGGTATCCTATAAGACATATTATATAAGGTGTACTGTATGTTGTATGATCATATAATTGCCAATGGCAGTGTTAGCTCTTTTGGTGGATATTGCCAATGGCAAGCTATGCAAGGAGTAGGTTTTCAGGGATTGTGATGATTTGTTGGTTCAAGATCAAAAGGCAATTTGCTGATTTTCCTAATTAATTGGTGCCATTCACTGTACACATGTTGTGATAAAATCACCATCACAGAATGAACTTACTTTTGTAAAGTGAAATCAGTTTCATTAAATTAATATTCAACTAATATATGATGCTCCCAATCCTATCAGTTAGGCTTACTTATAAAGAATATAACTATCACACATAGCACGTGAAGTCTGCTTTCCACACTGCTGTTTCATAAAATAAAGGAACCAACATTAGTCAGACATATTTGAGTACCACATATTAGTTGCATATTAATTAAATGAAAGTGCTTTCTCTTTGCAAAACCAAATTCGTTGTGTGGTGCCTTTGTTGCAACATGTGTGCAGTCAATTATGTCAGTTACATTAGGAGAATAAACAATCACAGCAAATTGACTTTTGATCTTGGCTAGCATACCCTAACTGTAAGGAATCTGGGTAGCATCTTAATTGCACTATCCCCTACACATGGCAAGACATGGCTGAAGCCAGTTCAAGCTGAAGCATGCCTATTGCCAAATATCCCAAAAATATTGTTGAAACCTGTAACAGAATAGGGATCAAGTGATTTCTGTATAGTAGTCTCCGTAATCTACAGCACACAACTCCAGGAGGATGGTTCTAGGAAGTCTAAATCTGCTTTTGAGGCAGTCACCATCATGAGCCAAAAAATCATCACAGTCCCTAAAAACTCGCTCCTTGCATAGCATTGGTAATATCCTCCAGAAGAGCTAATGCTGCCATTGGCAGTTATGTGGTACAACACACAGCACACCCTTTTTAAAAGACCAAATAAATAGGCACATAACATTAAGTACATGCATTAGGCATTATTACCAACACTGAAGACAGCTGTTTTGAAAGCAAAATGTCAGTTAACTGTGATAGGATTAGTTCCAGAACAATGCAATGTGACTGACGCATCACTGAAATGTGCCTTGAATTGAGATTTTCTATTCACTTCATTGTCCTGCCACCTGGAGTTGCGAAAATGCCAACATGAAAAAAGCTTGTGTAGGATTTACAGTTGATTGAAATGTGCTATAACGTTAAGCCAATTTCCACACCAAGTTTGTGCATTATGAATCCCAACGTTTGTGTAAGAAATGACTTATGTACATTTCCGACCACAAGCATGTTTTAAAAATGAGACCCCAGGGCTGTATAACTGAGCAGCCCCTTTCATTCATTCACTGATGTCACCTTTGGGCTCCACATGTTCATTAATCCCTAATGAAGCCACAAACTCCACTTGAGTGACACTTTGAAATTTTCTAAAATCATTTATCTATATACAGTATCATTCCATGTATTACTTTAGTTACTACATTTATAAATAGTTAAATTGACTTTCAGTGCTCTATATCAGAACTGTTACAATTCAAAGTTCAACACCCCTTCCCTTCAGATGACAGCAGCACTACCTACCATTACAGTTCTCTTTGACTTAGATGGATAAATCACTCACTTGTCTGTCTGCACTGCAGCAGAGCTTTGATTGAGATGGCTGGAGATCGACCCAAGTGAGGAGATGAGCCATGCTGGGTGCTAAGAGGAAGTCAAATTTAATTTACAGTATTTTTCTTGTATTGAACATTCATCTTTATACTAAAAAAGCATTCATATTACTGTTTCGTTAACCTACTTCAAATGGAAACAGTTTAAGTGTATAATTTAGATAAGCCTAAATATTTAAAGAACTTTAGCCTATTGATTAGTCACTTAAAACTAACCGTACTTGAGATCAGACGTAATATATAGCATGTGCTCTGTGAGTTTGGCAGGTAGCCTGTCCTCTTGCTGTACAAGAATAGCTCCCATTATTGGATTAGGGATTTATTAGGTTGTCCAGAAGTTGAATATACTGGAAGATCTCTTAATGCAATCTTGTTAACATTTTTATTTTTATTATTATTAATGTTGCTGTTGGTAGACACTTTTATCCAAGGTGACTTACAAATTCATAATATATTTCTACTGTTTATATTGGTCACTACTTTATGTGTAGAAAATTAAATTTAATGGATTGTAACTCATATTAAATGTAGAAAAGGGCAAAAGTGATATAAATGTGATATTCGTTTTTAAAAAATAAAATGCAGACGGTACCTGACATCCAGAATTTAGGCCTCCTTTAATGTGAATGTGCCACATACTGCCTCACATTACTGTACTACTTACAGCAATGAATCCCATGAAAAATGTATGATTTTGGTGCAGATACAATACAATACAATACAATACAATACAATACAATTTATTTTTGTATAGCCCAAAATCACACAAGAACTGCTGCAATGGGCTTTAACAGGCCCTGCCTCTTGACAGCCCCCCAGCCTTGACTCTCTTAGAAAACAAGAAAAAACTCCCCAAAAAAACCCTAGTAAGGAAACAAAATGGAAGAAACCTCAGGAAAGGCAGTTCAAAGAGGTTGGGTATGCAGTGGGTGTCAAAAACAAGGGGGTCAATACAATACAGTACAATACACAGAACAAAACACAAATAATCCTAAATACAATATAATAGTAAAATAAAAAGATTACAAGTACAGAGCAGAATTTAACAGTAGGTGATATCACATAATATGATTTGGATTTGTTTAGAGTCAAGCTGCCTCCCCCTTTTAGCCATTCCACTGCTGTGACAGTGCTGGGCCAGCCAATCCGATGAAAGGACCCCTCTACCCAATGATTCCTGTGATCCTCCATCAGAGATGACTTTACCTTGGGCAGGCAAAACAACTTGGCAGGTGGGCAGTGGCACCAAGTGCCACATTTGAGTACCGAGATGGCACAGCAAAGTACAAACATCACCTGCTTGGTTACAAGTTGAAAACTGAACACTTTTTGCATTCATTCCTTATTGTTAATCTTCTTGTTACTGTATATTCAGTCCTTAAAATGGCCACTAAATGGAAAATATATAACAGCCAAGTTCTCAGCATATCTGATAAAGAGCTCTGAAAATCAATATAATTGCCTGAACAATCATAATAAAATATTGGTTGCTTATAAAAATAATAGATACACCATCCATAAAAAGTATTCATCCCCTTGGAAGTTTTCACATTTTATTGTTATACCACATTAAATCAAAGTCGATTTAATTTGGATTTTTTTGACATTGATGAACAGAAATGAGTCTTTAATGTCGAGGTTAAAACAGATCTCTGCAAAGTGGTCTAAAATAATTAGAAATATAAGATGCAAACTAGTTGTTCGCATACTTATTCACCCTCTTGTAGACCTTTGGCAGCCATGACAGAGCCTTGACTCTGTGTGGACAGGTTTCCATCAGCTTTGCACATCACAATGAACAGTATTGTTCATGCTCAGTCACAAATTCTCCGTTGGTTTGAAATCTGGCCCCTCCAGGATATTAACATTGTTGTTTTGAAGCCATTCCTGTGCTTCTTCGGCTTTACGCTTGAGGTTGTTGTCTTGCTGGAAAACAAATATTCTCCAAAGACACGGTTTTCTTGTAGACTTTCAGGCTTTCCTCCAGTGTCTCCCTTTCTTTTGCTGCATTTATTTTATGTTGTACACTCGCAGGTCTTTCAAGGTCTTCAATCTCCACAGCATGATGTTGACAGCCCATGCTCCACAGTGGGGATGGTGTGTTTTTAATAATGTGCAGTGTTCAAACATGAACAAAAAGCTTGATTTTGGGCTCATCAGACCATAGGGCCTCTCTAGCTGACATCAGAATCTCCCGTGTGCCTTCTGGACAACTCTAGCTGATGTGTCATTTTTAATAGTGGCTTTCTCTTTGCTGATTTCCTATAAAGCTCTGATTAGTGAAGCACCCGGCCAACAGTTATCGTCTGCACAATCTCTCCAGTCAGAGTTCTCATAGGTCTCTTGGTGGCCTCCTTCGCTAGCCATTTTTGGCACATTCGCTTAGTTCTGGTGATTGTCCTGCAGATTTACAGCTGTGCTAAACCCATTTCATGACTGATTTTACTGAACTTCATGGGGATATTCAGTGACTTGAATATTTTCTTCTTTCCATTCCCTGACTTGTGCTTTTCAATCCCCTTTTCATGGAGTTGCTTGGAGTGTTCCTGTGTCTTCATTGTGTATGTTTGGCCATGATACCGACTCGCCTCAAGTTGGACCTTCCAGATAAGGTGCATTTATACCACACTTAAAGAGTCTTTTCTGTTCATAAGTGTCAAAAAAGGCACATTAAATCCACTGTGCTTCAATGTTGTGGAACAAAATGTGAAAGCTTCCAGTGGCAGTGACGATGAATAAAAGGGACTATTTGAGGAAATTTTATATCTGACTGAATGACCAGTTTGTGCTCCATTATTTGGAATTGAAAGAAAAATATCAAACGTTGTATATGTTCATTAGGCAGTGGTTAGGTTATTAAAAAGTCATCCAAGGTCAAAATTGGCTTTTTCTTCTGAAATATCCAATAACACTTACAGGTACATAACACCTTTCATCCACAAAGAGATCAAAATGTTTTGTTTTTTTTGTTAAGAAAACATGAAACCTTAAATGCTGCATTGTTTCAAGGTCACATTAAGTCAGTGACTGAGGCGAGATCTATCAAAGTCAGAGCCACTTGGCCACCACACATGGGCATGAGGAGGAAGAAACAATGAAAAGCTTGAACTGACAGGGACTGATAATAGTAGCTCAGTAGGAGAATGCTTCCCCATCTTAGGTGGTGAAAAGCACTGACGCAGCAGAGACACAGAAGTGATGACAGCATGCCAAACAACCAAATGAATAATGGCAGGCAGCTTTGGTGGTGGTCAGGAGCTCAGCGTGTGTGATTGTGATGTCAGACAAGTCAGGAGAGTGTCAAACACTTGTCTGTAGTCAGTGTGCCTTATGGGCTTTAGGAGAACAGCAGCCGCTTGGCCTATTAACCTCTTTCTTACTTTGGTTCATTCCAAAATCTCTTATTCAGCTTTTAGCAATATTTTGCTTAGCATGTAAATTTTCCTAAAATGTTACTATTAAAGTGTTACAAATATATACAGTATAAACAATATTAATTATTTGCTACCATACTCTATTCTGAATTCTTTCGACCACAAATTGACTTCCGTAGAAGTACCAGCATGCTCAGCTGTACAAGAGGAACTGACATGGGGGCATTGCATAGTGCATCGTCTGCCATACAAGAGGGGATCTAAACATTCCCGGACTCAGTCAATAGCACAGGAGTAGGGTGTAGTTACTGTATATGCCACAAGATATCGCATGCATTAAGTCTGGTTAATCAGTCCACCTCGTGGCACCGTGCTGAGCTGATTGACACATTTCTAGTGCCTATTCTACAGTCATGCAGGAGATATTAGCCACCACACTACATTTTCAATAGACAGTAATAATCACATTTTTCAACTTGACAAACTTGTTTCCAGAAGAGTTTACTCTCCATCAAAGGACTGTTAATCAGCAACATTACATTGAATTGCTGAGGGTCCTACGGGAAAGCATCAGGAAAAAAAACATCCAAAGCAGTGGCACACCCAAAACTGAATTTTGCACCATGTCAACGCCCTCCATTAACCGCATTGTCAAAGAGTTTTTAACCAAAAATAATTTGATATCATTTCACATCGCCTATATTTTGAATTTCCCCATGGGATTAATAAAGTTTATCTAATCTAATCTAATATTTGCCAGGTCTCACTCCCTGTAGGCCCTCCAACCTGCAGGGAAAAACCAGGGGGTTAGTGGCAGGATTGGAACTCTAGCCACCATAAATAAACCTTACATGGTTCCATTCCATCTGAAGTAGTGTGTGAGGTGTCACCCGTCGCCTGGCTGCACTCGGGTCCTAATCTAAGATCCTGAGGTGGTTTGTCATGTGGTGGGTGCAGCAATGTGCTTTATCGGAGCGTGCTTCTAACCTCCTCCTCGCTCCCTGTGACCTCTTCTTCTTCCTGAAATTAAAAATGAGACTGAAGGTGAAGAAGATTTGCTACCATGGAAGAAATCTAGGAAAAAATGCAGGATGCTCTAGACATGTAACGGAAGATGAGTACAGGACGTGTTTCAAGGAGTGGGAGAAGTGCGGCGATTTCATCTTAAGGAGAGTATTTTGAAGGTGACCAAATGGGAGTTGCTGTAAGTTTTTTATTAACAATTTCTTTTGGGTTCCACTTTCTATGTGGTTCATAAAAGTAACATGAGGGATATTCTGCAGCTGGCAAGTATGAGCTTTGATTTGTATGATTTATGTAAGAGATAACAAAAATGAAGATATTTGCAGAAAGTGGGTAGAAATCTCTTACTTAGGAAACTGCAGATTCAACAGTGACAGCAGCAGTGAGATGTGCATGGAGGAAGTTCTTTGAATTGGCCCTCATTCTGACTTTAAAGGTATCTTTCTGACAATAGTGCAGGATAGTGTAGAAGAGTAAGAGATGGCCAACTTAGGCAGAACAAGAGGTAAAGAGTAAAAGATCTAACATACGAATGACTAGAAAACAGGCAGAATTTTACTGAAGGAGAAGAGGACAAGTGTAGAGCTGAGAGAAATGAAGGATGCAGCGGTGACAAGTGGTGTAGTTTGAAGAATGTGGTGTGAGAAACTAAAACTGAATGAGGAAAATACTGTGATTTAATGAATTAATATGTGAAAAAGAACAATTACTAGATGCATTACTGTTTTAATGTTACCTTTTGCAGTAAAAAACAAAATTAGCTAATGTTTTTTTCATTTCTTGATATTTATTTTGAATAATGGTCTAGCATGTGGGACATTCTAATGCACTGTGTGCCCCCTTTCGCACGGAGAAAAGGGGCATGCTGGTTCATGCAAGCGAAGGCTTTCAGCAGAAAAAGAAGGAAAGTTTGGTGAAGCTCAAAGAAGAGGCATTTAGCAAGCCAGGCCCAGTGGCTGTGAGAGTAGTTAATTTTGCACAACTGTTTCAGTAGGAAAGGTATTTAACATGTACATGTATTACTTGGTGCAGCAGTGCACCAAAAAAAACTTTCTTTTTTTACAATTATTAATTAATTATTAAAGATATGATCTGGTCTCAGACTTTTTACTATAAACTATTACATTAATTTTTAAATTAACAATATGCAGATGTCCTCTTAAGATGCAGCATCAGCCTGTCTCAACTGCCTTTTGGACGAGCTGTGAACTTCAGAGATGTCGCAGTGCGAGTGAAGAGGATCAGAAGTATCTGAACGCTACCTTACATCTGTAAAATTTGAGAATGTAGGAGACTCTGAGGAATGAAAAGTGGAATAGAACCTTGCAGTGGAACCTCGGGTCACGAACGTCTCGGAACACGTACAAATCGGGTTACGACCAAAAAGTTTGCCAAACTTTTGCATCTGTTCACGACCACACACTCGGGTGACGAACAAGCCGCACGTGTTCAGTTTCTCCCTGTGCATTCACTGTGAACTCTTTGTGCTCTATTTCATTTCCCTTCATGTTCGTACGCACAGGTGATTTATGCACATGTTCAGTTTCTCCCTGTACAGTACATTGTTCTCGGTCAGACGTGCATCGCACAGAGGGACTTTACCTCAAAAATGTAATCTCCTCTCCACCCAGTTCCTCCTCACTTCCTTCATGCCAGAACTCGGCTCATGCAAGGTAAGTTTTCTTGGTTAAGGTTAGTTTTTGTACAAATTACTGATTTTTCAAATGTTCATTTTTTTCCCTGTGCTTCAAACTCATTAAAAAAAAGTGTTTACATCGAGCGGTTCGTAAGTCTGTAGCATCAACTCTTGCAACTCTTGCAACATACAATCCCATGGGGGAAATTACTTAGGTTCCACTGTATATTAAATATTCCTGCACTCAGCTGGTAGCACTGTGATCACCGCTGCCTAAGGAGCTTTGTTACACTGTATCGCAGGAGCAGTTTATCTGAGAATGAAAAGAGAAAAGTGGAAAGGATTCAGACCTGACCAGCTTCCATAAACGTGGAATGTTCTATCACTTTTAAATACATTGGATGAACGTTTACATTTCATGACTTGGGAACATCCAAATGAACAAACTACTATTGGCATTGTTGACACAACAAGCTGGACCTTCTCTATTGAATTGTTAACACCTTTAAATATAAATCTCTGGCACATCTGGGCAGGTTTGACCATCTCACTGCCACCAACAAACCTGTTATTAACAGCTGCAACTTTCTCAATATGCTAGCCAGTTGTTAGTGTTGTTATGTCTATTTTGGGGTTATTTTTTAATAATAATATATTTCTTGAGCTTCTGTAACTAAGCATTACACTACATTTTGCACCATGTGTATAACAGTATATGACTGTGATTGGGAGCCACTTTGAGACAGCTAGAATCGTTAGGGTACCAACCTGGGAACCCAATTTAATTTGCAGAAAATTAAAAGCAAGATGGTGTGCAATGGCACAAAGAAAGAGACACTGACCAGAAAATCAGCCCAAATAGAGCCTTTTGTCTGTTCTTGGTATCGACTGGATCTTGCACAGGAGTTCAGCTTTCACTGACTCCAGATCACGATTGAGACGCCACATTCTGGGGCCATCTCGATTATAGTGTCCCAAACGAAAGAGGTGGCGCTTGTTTCGGGTGTCACCATTGGAGCTGGGGACTCTCACTGCCCATCTTCTCTGAGTTGTGAGAAAAGAAGATGATACCATTAATGACAGCGCCCCCACTTGTCCTGGAGTGGTATCACTTACCTCAGTCAAGCCTGAAAGGTGATCCCAATTGCACATGTGTGACAGTGGCAAACAAAATTTGATTTGATTTTATTTATTCTGTATTTCTAACACTTGTGTGAAATCTACACTTAACAAGTTTTTAGTTGTGTTTTCTTGTTGAAGAACGTACTTTAAAGTAACGCACTGTACTAATACCTTTCAAAATTTTAAATACTTCAGTCATGTCACTCTTAATCTCTGCTTGCTTAAACTGGAAAGGTCCAACTCCTTCAGTCTCTCCTCATAGCTTACACTTCTCTGTCCCAGAATCAGCCTAGTTCTCTTCTCTGGACTTTTTCTAGCATTGCTGTGTCTTTTTTGTAGATCGAAACTGTACAGAGTCCTCCAGGTGTGAGGTCTCACCAGTAAGTTATAAAGCTTAAGCATAACCTCATTTGACTTGTGCTCTACACACTGTGATATTAACCTAACATTCTATCCATTTTCTTAGTGGCTTTTGTACAGTCTGGGTGTAGATTGGGATGAGTCCACAATGACTCCTAAATCCTTGTCATATGGAGTACTTTCAAGTTTCAGACTTTCCATTTTATTCTCAATTTTGGAGAGGCAATGTTTAGGGTGAAAATTTGGTTGGCTCGCAGTTTACTGCAGTTATTCTCTGAAAGGTTATTTAGGATGAATGGTACTTCAGTCTTAAAACTGTCAAAAATACAAAATGTACAGAAAATCTGCCAAGATGGATTAATTAATAATGTGATCCCTAAAGCTAACTGTAATTGTACAGAAAAAAAAAAGATCTGAGTAGGAGGCTTACTTAGGAAAAGCAATGTATAGTACATCACGTCGCCCACCTAACTCATGCCAATTTAGTAGCTGGCAAAAACACATTTAACAAAAACGTGTTAAATGATAAGTTTAGTATAAACGTCATGAATAGAAGAGTTTATTAAGAGAGGTTTTGTAAAATTCTTTTGGAATGTAACTTCCACCCACAACAAGAACAACAACATATGCTCACCAATTAACCAATAATGAAGTAAAACAGATCCAGTTAAAGAATTGCCATCTTAGGCGTGTGACACTGCCAGAAAAGGAATTGAGGCTAAAGGTGAAATGAAGATATATTTAAAAATAGACTGGCATTTCAAAGTTCTATTTTAACACATGCATTTGAATCTTTTCCATAGTAACATCAGGAAATGTGTGAAAATATTAAATTATGAATATAGTAAGCAAAACGTCAAGAACACCAGAAAACTGTGATGATGAAGTAGTTCATGATAAGGTTAGGAGCAGGCTATTGTGACAGCTTGCATTTTGCAAAAGAGGCATCAATTGTCAGCACTGTTTCCTTGAGGGATAATCAAACTTTTAAATGCTAGTATATTTGAAAAATATTAATTTGCAAAATGAATCTTTTTATGGTCATTGTTAATGTTGGATATGATGGCTTCTAGTAGAATGATGCACAATCTCACAAGACAGGGATTGTCTGGAAATAGTTCCAGGAAGGCTAGAGGATCACCGCACCACTGAGTGTCTATGGCCTCAGGTGGAATGAGTTGCTTGAATGCAGAATACTCCACCTTTCAATTTCTAGACAGTGATGTTAGCATTTACTTCATTAGGTCAACATCCCTGTGGCTCAATACTGATACCCTATAGAATTTAGGTCTTTCTGGAGGCTAAAAGGAGGAACCACTTTCTATGACACAACTCTGGCCCATCAAGGTATATAAAATGATACTGACATTTAAAGATTATATTTAAAAGTTTTATGAAACAAAATAAGTTACTTCAGACTCTCATAACTGATCACAGCATGCAGCAAACACATATCTCTGCCTCCCTCATTCTGTTCAATAGCTCGCTCTCACCCACACTTTTTCACACATTAGGAATGGGTACAAAAATAGCCCTAAAAGATGTTTTAGAACAAAATGGAAAATTCTGGAAGAATATAACTCTAAAGAAATGGTAGAGGGGAACAAAGTCACAGATCAATTACCATCAAGCAATTTTTTTATGCTCCCTAAGCTGGATCAACAATGATATATCTTGAGAAGCGCATTTTAGCGTAAAGAACTGCAGCCTTTGTGTAATCAGGCATTCATAGAAACAGTGATGAGGTTTTTGAGAAAAAGTGTGTTCTTTAGGAAAGCATTTTTGACCAAAAACTAAAAAAATACAAAGTACAAAATAGGCGATATGACTAAGAAATGATTTCAAACCAAAAAAAAGAAATAATTCCTTAATATAGGAAAGGAACATATATAGGAGACTTTAGTATTAGTTAAAACCTCAATGGTTAAAAAGTCAACGGACTAGGTATATACTATATATATATACCTAAAAAACTCAAAAAAAGACCTGTTATAAGACACAATATGTCCCTGACGATAATTTTTTACTGTCGAAAAACATGAGGGCTCAGGTATAAAACATGCATACATACATAAGCCAATTCTTACCCAAAAGTCAGAATTTAGATAATGCAAACCTGGCCTGAAAATTGGCTTAATATTATAGCAATTTCCGATCATCTTCAAGTCTTATGCAGAGTTCTTAGTGTTGGCATTTTAGCGACTCCAGGCAGCAGGACAATGAAGTGCACAGAAAATCTTGATTTAATGTTCTTAAACTAATTCTATCACAGTTATCTGACATGTTCTGTCAATACAGCTGTCTTCAGTATTAGTTATAATGTCTAATGCATACGCATAATGTTAATCACACTAGTGTGTAGCCTGTCTTTTTTGTCTATAAAAAGGGCATGCTGAGTGTTGTACAACATATGTTACCAAGAAGCCAACCATAACACAGCATGATGCTGAAGCCCGTCTCCCGCCCTACAATTTAATAAAGATAAGAAATCATGGGTTGAGCCAGGCCACCTCAAAACAACATTAGACAGACATTAGAACATTAGAACATTAGAACATTCTAGACGAGAACAGGCCATTCAGCCCAACAAAGCTCGCCAGTCCTATCCACTTGTCTCCTCCAAGAAAACATCAAGTCGAGTTTTGAAAGTCCCTAACATCTTACTGTCTACCACACTGCTTGGTAGCTTATTCCAAGTGTCTATCGTTCTTTGTGTAAAGAAAAACTTCCTAATGTTTGTGCGAAATTTACCCTTAACAAGTTTCCAACTGTGTCCCCGTGTTCTTGATGAACTCATTTTAAAATACAAGTCTCGATCCACTGTACTAATTCCCTTCATAATTTTAAACACTTCAATCATGTCACCTCTTAATCTTCTTTTGCTTAAACAGTAAACGCTCAGCTCTTTTAATCTTTCCTCATAATTCAACCCCTGTAGCCCTGGAATCAGCCTAGTCGCACTTCTCTGGACCTTTTCTAGCGCTGCTATGTCCTTTTTGTAGCCTGGAGACCAAAACTGCACACAGTACTCAAGATGAGGCCTCACCAGTGCATTATAAAGGTTGAGCATAACCTCCTTGGACTTGTACTCCACACATCGTGCTATATATCCTAACATTCTGTTAGCCTTCTTAATGGCTTCTGAACACTGTCGGGAAGTTGATAGCTTAGAGTCCACTATGACTCCTAAATCCTTCTCATAAGGTGTACTCTCGATTTTCCGACCGCCCATTGTGTATTCAAACCCAATATTTTTACTTCCTATGTGTAATACTTTAGTATTACATATGTATGACATATTTGAGCATCACATATCAATAGTATATTAATTGAATAAAAACAATTTCTGTTCACAAAAGAAAATGTATTCTATGATGGTGTCTTTATCACAACAAATGTGCAATCAACTGTGCTTATTACATTTGGAAAATCAACAATCCCTTCAAATTGCTTTTTGACCTTGAGCCAAAAAATCATTGCGATTCCTGAAAACGTACTTCTTGTGTAGCCTGCCATTGGAGATATCCTTCTAAAGAGCTAATGCTGTCTTTGCCAGTAATGTTGTACAACACACAGCACAACTTATAAAATCAGAGTTTCTTTCAGATGTTAGTGGGTTCCTCCTCACAGCCTGTCTCCTCACACCACTGCCCAATCTGCAAACACAACAAGAGAAGAGTTATAACATAAGATACTCCCATATACGATCAGTGGTGGAACAGACCATTGGTTCATTCAATGGTGGATGGCGGTGTTTGGACCCATCTGGCAGCACACACCATCCAACTCCATAAAGGTTTGCTGCATTGTGATGGCTTGTGCCATACTGCACATCTTAGCACAGAAATATGGACTGCATATGATGCTTGAGATAAGCCAAAATGAGAGAACGGATTATTTTAAGTTGTTTTGAGATTTATAAAGGGACTTGGTGTGGATTATGACATACATAATAGCTTAATAATTCCCATGTTTGCCTTTCTAGTGTAGGCAAAATTTAAGTATGGAATCTAAGCAAGGTTGTATACATGAAATCCTTGGAGATGAATCTCAAAATAGAGAGGTAGTCAGATAAAGCAAAGGGTCAAAATGGAAAGATCAAAACGAGCCACCAGAAACACAGGGCAGACGTCGACGCAAAATGAAGGTTAAAAATCAGAACTACTTGAAAAGTAATCTAACACTAAAGTCAGGTGATATTTTCACTGAGGGATAATGCACAGTGCAATCACTACCATAGTTCTATCATCACTATACAGTACTGACATCATCAGTGTGACAAAAGAGGCCATGTCACGAATTCCAAATGGTGTAAAAAAAAAGCTTTATTAATTCAATCCCAATTGTGAAATACATGTCAGAAATGGAATCTTTATATGTCAAAACGTTGAATTAAACTAAATTACACTACAAAGACCTAGAAAAATCACAAAAGGTAGAGGGGAATCAATAGTCCATCCATCCATCCATTATCCAACCCGCTATATCCTAACACAGGGTCACGGGGGTCTGCTGGAGCCAATCCCAGCCAACACAAGGCGCAAGGCAGAAACAAACCCCGTGCAGGGCGCCAGTCTTCCGCAGGGTGCACACACACACACATACCAAGCACAATTTTGGATCGCCAATGCACCTAACCTGCATGTCTTTGGACTGCGATAGGAAAGCAATAGTCTCAGTTCCAAATAAATAAGACTTTGTTGTTTAATTAAATTTATTATTCCATCTAGAAAAATCTAAGCACAACAATGGTTAAAACATTTACTAGAATAGAAAAAGTAACCATAAAAACACAAGTGTAGGTTAACTAATGCTTCAGAAATTAGACTGGGGCCTACTATGCTCTACTATTCGCTTTAGCGGGCAGCCTCATTGATTGCGTACCTCTGGTGTTAGGAGGTCTCACTCCCTTTGGTTCAAAATACAGACTAATAAAAAAGCAAACTAAATTGACACAATTAAAGGAAAAGTAAAATTCCAAATTGACTAATAAATAAGAAAAGCCTTTATGAAAAACAGTTAGATACAAAAAAAAAAGAAATAACCAAAAACATTTTCATGAGCAAAAACTACTAAATAATTTTACAAATATACAAGAATAAACTAAACTAAAATTAGTGATGACGCCCTGGCAAAACCATAACACAAGGCATCATGGAATGGATTGCTAGAGTCACTGAATGGTGTCTTGTGCCACATCCAACCCGGTATTGTTCTCATCTCCAGCACAGAGGCAATGGTCCATGACAATGCTATTCTCACACTAACAAGCTGCGCCTCACCAGTGTGCTGACTTGTCTGCAATGAAATCCAAAGCCCCCTTCTGCTGAGCTGCAAAGCAACAAAGAAAAGCAACACACTGCACTGTGAAATTAATTGTATGAAACCTGTGGGTGGATTTAAATGAATAGTACTGGAGAGTGCAGAGATAAGAACCATGAGGAGAAATTGAACTGAGAGCCAATGATAAAGGTTATCTCAAAATGTATTATTATCCATTAAATCAAAATCCATTGTCAGGAGCTAACATGAAGTTACAAATACATTAACGCAAGCAAAAAAGCAGGCATATATAAGAGTATATGGGAGGAAAAAATCCATTAAACATAAAGCAAACATTAAATTCAATAAACTAGACAGACCTTAAAATTAACCTTAAAAGCTGTTAGAAAAACAGAAGCATAATGCTCCATCACAGCTGATTGGGCCTTCCCTTTCTTTCAAGAAGATACAAAACCATTGACAAAAGTTACAGTTTTAAACATTACATTTTAAAAACTGATGAAATATTATAATCAGCAAACATTTTCTCAGACTTTTTACATATTGTGAGCTATTCCTAAATTCCTCCTTATTGTTGTAAAATGGACTCACAAACATCATGAAATTGGAGTAAGGCCACAAAATTATAGAGACAAAGCTGGGCAGGGGCTTCACCGGCCGGCCCAGAAGAGTCACACCCAGTCTAGCTTACTAAGGACATTGACCAGCAGGCCCCCCAAACATGGGAAGCTTGCAGAGTAACATGAAATTTTCCAAAATATGACAATATTCCACAACAGAGGGAGGAGGACCTAAACCCCCCAGCTTCTCCACAAAAGGACAAACAATCTTTAAAATTTTAAGATTTATTTAGAAAAGGGAAATTACAAGAAAAAGCTTGCTAGATAAAGACAGAAGAAGGACCCAGCAGTATTGATGTTATGGTGGCCCCACCTCCTGGGGCTCCACCCACTAAATACATGGACAATGCATAATTACAAAAATAGTTGAAAAAAGATGAAAATACAAAAAAATACTTCAAAAATTAAAATTAAACAAGAAATACACAGAAATTCAGACCGTTACATAGCACTTGTAAAATAAGAATAATTTATTGTAATGTTCAATAAAAAGGAACACTATAAAGATAAATTGTCAAATGAAAGTGAAAACTAATGTATCATAACTCAGGTTGATCACTCGTAGAATAATTCTAGAACAGTAATTTTCTTATTTGTATATTTTATATTTCTTACTGTTATTCAGTTTTATTGCTATTTTTGTCACATTTGCATAAAAACTATTAGTGTAATAAAGACCAAGAATTATTGTTACTGCTAAGACTTTGCTTTTGTGATTTCTCAACTTCTGGTTAGGGTATTGATTTTAAATCATCATTTTGTTGTTTACTTTTTTGTTCTTTGACCTTTGCTTATTTAAAGACCAATTATTGTCTTATGATTCCAAATGTTTTCATCTTCAGGCCACATTTTTATTTTTTCCAGTTGGACAAATCTTTCTGAAATATGATAGAAAAATGTAGGTTAGTATCAACCACGAGTTTTATGCATAAATATTTATTGGGCTATACATATGTGTTTTTGGACTATCCGTAGACTGTTTTTTATTCTTGTTTTTTTACATCTCTTTTTATTCACTGATAATCATTTATTACATTCAGGCCTTTTGGGGCCTGCCATTTAAACACACTAGTCAATTTTAACCATGTATAATCAGTCAGAATTATTAAACATTTGTTGGATGAAACATTGTGCTCATTGTGACTTCCACTTATTGTCTCCATATTCTATGCATTATTGCCATCCACCTATTAGCAGTAAAATGTCTAAATAATGGTAGTGTCATGTCTGTCTCCACATTTGTTTAATGTGTATCTGGTGTCTGCTTTGAACATAGCAATGAGAATATTGTTGAATTAAGACATAAAATATATGATATAAAAACTGATGTTTTTACTAACCTAGAAGCGGCAGTGCAGTCAGAAATACTTGCCATTGTTCTGTTGTATTTCTCTTATCTAAACTAAGGCAAAAAGGGCAGCTTTGCCAATCTAGTATGTGCCACAAATGAAAACAAGACCAGTCTGGCAAATCTGTTCAATGGGCAATGATTAAAGATAATAGTTCAGCTTCCTAATCACTTAGAAGCAAGATAAACACTTTTAGAAAGCCTATTATTTTCTTGGTCAAAGTTGTTGTCTCTGAATGTATGTGTAGGTTTTCTGCATCATAAAACCAAGGACTATGAAATTTGCAATCTGTTAATGTATTAGTGGGTGGAGAAGGAGAGTGAAATAATCTCTGTGAGCACAGCAGGACACAACCCATATAAATGACTGCCTCGTCTGCACACTCCCTACTCCTCATGTGCACTGTATCCCCTTTCTTACATCAGGCTAAGTACTGAGTCCTTATGTGTGAATTTCTTACTTGCACATGTTAATTAACCATTTCTTTCCACTGCCCAGCACCACAATTAGTGACCTCAAAATGTTTGTCTTCCTTAGTTTGCTCCATGCTGTGGTCTCTTCAGGAAGCAACTTTAAGAAGCAACTTTAGCTCAAAAGACACACAATGCTTGAAGAAACTTATCAGGAAAGCCTGCTCCATCACAGGGCGAACTCTGGACACACGTGAAACTGAAATGAGAATAGTGGCCAAATCCCCTCCACTCCCTCCAGGAGGCCCCTTCTTTGAGCATTTTAGCCACTGGCTCATTCCACCACGGTATGTGCTAACAAGTGCCCCTCAAGTCTTATCTGCTCTGTCATCAGGCAATTCAATGCTTCCTTCTGATGTCTCAGACTAAGTGCCTATACTGTAGGTTAATTTTGCAATTTCTGCCTGTATACACTTATTTATTATTTATTTTTTGATGGTATTAGTTGGCCTGTGAGTCTGTATCTTTGTTTTTTATGTCTCTTCTGCTATGTGTATCTAAATTTCCACTTGGGATTAATAAAGTGTTGCTAATCTATCATATCTAACCTACAAAAACCTCAAAACGTTTGTCATTAATATTGAATTATGTTTTGCTCTCTATCGACAAATCATAAATATTCATCTTCACTTTTAAAAATAGGTATTTAAGAACTAGAATTGATGTAAATGTGATCGAAGGGAGGAAAGTTCAATACAATGCCATTAGTGCCTCTCTGGCTGTATCTACACAAGCTTTGCATTCCTATCAAACCATCGGGACCACATGGCTTTCATTATTTACTGCAAAACATATTCACAAGATCATCACAACTCTCCCTGTCTCTCTCACTCCTGAGCCCACCTAAGTGTATAAATGGAACAGGCAATCTCCTCTCTCCAGCCTAGCCATCATACCCCAGACCCTTTTCATGAATCTGGAGTTCCACTGCAGAATGTTTTTTGTTCATAAAGTTAATCCCATAACTCAAAATAAGTGTGGTTGCTGAGTAGTAACCCTAAACATTGCAAGTGCAGAAAGCCTAGCCTAATACTTGACAGTGCTCCCTCATTGGTCCATCCTCAGGCCGTGTCGGGTAGATACAGGGACGGGATTGGAGAAAAGAGGGAGGACTAGATACACACAGAAGTAAAAGAGGGAGGACACGTGGAGTAGAGCTGAACACCGTAAGAGTGGAAGATATAACTTTAACAGAACGCTGAAGTGAGACAGACATATAAAGAAGACAACATTAGCAAAACGCTAAACTGATAGAAAAGAAGTGTCAGGATAATGCTGACAAGGACGACATAGCTATAATACATTGAAACGCCAAAAAAACAGAATGTGGAAAGAGAATTACGTACAGCAAAACGCCGGCATGCAGAAAGAGAGAGGGAGAAACTGAACTTAATAAATGATTTAGGGAAGGATGGTAGTAAACCCAAATCCCAACAGAAAGGCGCCATCAGGTAGAAGGTGTCCAGGATGCAAAGATAGTCAGAAGAGGAGGAGAACTGGAATAGGGGTGGACGAACCGTGCGGGGAACAGACTGAAAGAGAAAGACTGTAGGACGCTAGTGCAACCCACTGATTAGTTTGGTTTTTTTTTTGGTTCAAGACGGCTCAAGATAAAAGGTCAAAGGAGGGAAACATGGAGGAAGAGGATTTCATTCACCCAAGCTCTGTGTGTGTTTTTTGTTTTGTTTGTTTGGTTTATTTGTTATTTAGCTTGAGGTGAAACTCAAGTGAAGGGGCCAGTGCTGTTTTATTTGTTAGCCACTATGCACCTGAGCTACGTTTGGGGCCCCCAACAGAGTGACTAATTACTCTGAAAGGTATACGTACTAAGGGTGAGCTCACCAGGAGTGATATATGGTTTTGTAAATAGATTATTATTCTTGGGTTTTTTATTTCATGCTGTACATAGTTATAACATGCAATGGTTGCTTGTCTGTTGTTGATTTCAAGTAAAGAGAAAGTTTTCTCTTCTTTCTCTTTTTTAAACTAGGTGTAACTTGTGATTTGTTATGAGGTAAATGGTTGGGGGCCACTGATATTGAAAACTCAACTATTGGGGAGGCGACACCACACTGAAGAACTCAGGGTCTTGCACACTACTTAAGAAGGAAGGATGGTGCAAGGGGGGTTACAAATATATTTTTCTAATGGATGGTTTCATTTTGCGTTGTGCAGTTTTTTATTTTACTTTCGTTTGCCTAATACTTTAGATATTTATCCTCTATTGTTCTGCTGCAGTGCCATCCAGCAGCTGTCAAATTTCTAAATAATGGCAGTGTTAAATGTCTATCTAAACATTTATAAACAATATTGCAGTGATAATGGTAATATTTGAATATTTATCCTTTATTGTTCTGCTAAGATGACATCTTTGTTTTGAGATGTCCACTGCCATGTTGAGTTTCAGTCACCAGGAGTCATATACTGGAAGTCACATCTCTTTGACGTCACTAAGTCTCGGCATAGTCCATTGTCCATGCTTTTGATAAAAGAGCTAGCAACCAAGTTACCATTGGCTGTTAAATTCTTGAACATTTAATTTTGATCCTTTGGGTTATGTTCTGGCTTTGTTTCTAATTTTGCACTCATTTCCTAGTCCTGTACACTTCTTACTATCTGCCTTAGCAGTCACATATCACACATGAAACTTCTAACATTGACCACCATCATGTTTTGCGCGATGGGCTGAATTAACTGAGCTCACTATCACCCCTTGTTGCCATTGTAATCTTGGTTCTGGCACAGTGAAGATGTTTCTTATTGCCAGAGACTATTCATCTCCATATCGGGACTTTGTATGATGCCGTAACTTTCCAGTAGCACCCCCGATGGCTGTTATACATTTTAACAGAGTACTAGTTTTCTTTGCTGGTCTCTAAGGTTAATTAATTGGTGACTCTAAGATGACCCAATGTGGTCATCCAGAGTTGGCTACAGCCATTTATGGTCCTAGAATACAACAATTTATTTCTTGTATCCGGCCATGAGCTTTAATGGGCCCTGTTTTTTTTTTTGTCACCCACACAGTCTTGACTGTCAAAGAAGACAAGGAAAAACTCAAAAAACAAAAAAATTTGTAGGAAAAAAAAGGAAGAAATCTCGGGAAAGTCGAAGTAGCGAGAGAGAGACCCCTTAAGGTAGGTTGTGGTTCAAAAATGGGGTAAATACAACACACAAAACAGGACATTAGTGATCTTCCTCATAGAGCCAGATGGCCAATCTGTCATTGCCAGGATTACGTCCTCTGCCATCTTCAATTAGGATTCTGTAATGAATGGATGAATCAGCAGGCAGTGTTGGGGAGGTAACAGAAACAACCTTGTCGATCTTGTTTTTGTGAATGTAAAAATCAAGACAGGAAATGTTATTAATATAATGTAATTGTCTTTACTTTAATACTTTCCAAATTATTCTCAAAATTCTCAACCCTTGCCCTCAATAGTAGGCAACTGAAGATATTGCAAATAAAGACTGCGGCACTGTACACATTTTATTTTTAGATTTTAATAAAAGTGATGCATGAATTCATTCACTTATATCTGAATTAATGAAAATCTTAATCCAATGAAATGTCACTTAACCAGATGTATTATTTTACAGACTGCCTGCATTTAATTACGGTGTTTCTACGTCAAGCGAGTTGAATTTAACTTTCCGAGCCTAAAGATATTGAGAACACCACTGTCTCATACATTTACTTTTGATTTTATTTAGTATTTAATCATCCAGACATGTTCTGAACCTGTTATTGTTATTAACCTTATATTGGTGAAAATTAGGAACTAAGACTAGATGGGACATCGGATTATCATGGAGCAAACTAACGGAAACCATGCCAATTCCGCACCAGCAAAGCAGCGGACAACAGGATTGGAGGAGAAAAAAAAATGTTCCATTGGTAGAAAATCATTTTAAACCAAAGAAAATGTTCTCACAAAAGGCATACCCCACTAAAAAATAAATTGGAGACTAAGTGGTGGGAGGCAGCACTCGTCCACCTATTAATAATCCTCCATTGATTCAATACTGGGTCACTGGGTGCCAATGCCTACTCTGGTAGTGCCAGGCTTAAGGCAGGAACCAACCCTGGCCAAGATACCAGTCCACTGCAGAGCACACTCACTCCAACCAGACCAACTAATTTAGAGATGCCAGGTAAGGCAATACTAAACCAGTACATTTTTTCAAAAACAGTGGGAACAAACGTAGAGTAGCCAGTTGAGACTCATGCAGATGGCGGTCAGGCCAGGTCCATGGAGCTGTAAAGTGGCAGCACTAAGAAATCCTTGCTTTTTGTGTATAGTTTCATGAATAATAAATATTGCCAAAGTACTTTATAAGCCACTAAAAACATGTATGTTTTATTTTCCAAATCTGCTTTTTAATTTTTAAATTAATTTAATGTATTTGTTAACTTTATTGCATGGTCTCATAGCCAATTCGGGGCACATTTCACTACATAACTTCACTGTGCTTGTTATAACTGTGTTATGTGACAAATAAAGAATCTTGAGTCTTCCTTGTTCCAACACAGGAGTCCATAGTGATGAAGTCTATTGTAGTTTCTTGTTCCTGCAGTTCACTTTCAGGTCTCCAGAAGCCACAAAAGACCACACTTGCCTTCTTTAAAGGTATTTGAATAGTCCACACCCCAGACAGCCTGGACCAAAACTCAAGAGGAAAGCTTCAGGTCTTCCTAGGCCCAAAAATGGGACTAAGGTTTTTAAAGTTCAAAGTGTACTTCCTGAAATAGATAGAACGCATTTTTTAAATGATTTTTTTAAAAGAGAAAACATAGTTAGTGACTCCCGAAGCTGTTCACCACAAGCCAATCCTATCTTTTGTGAAAACAAAAGGGACAAAATCAAAATCATTGTTAAAAGGTGTAAAGAAAGGCAGAACATTCAGATAAACAATCTACAAAGAGTTTACAGTTTTTTTATCTAATCTTGGATAAATTAAAATGAATAAGGGCAATCCTTAAATAGACCCGGTGAATTGTGGGAAACATTACCTAGTTAACGAACAATGCAAATTCCACAAAGTAGCAGTGCCAATACAAAACGGCATCCTAAGATAACATACAAAATAATAATCTTTTTAATTAAACTTTGGATAAAAACAAACTACAGAAATTGATTCTCTGTGTCAGAAATCCTTTAAACAGATTCCAAGAAGACCCCTGATCACTTCAGAAAAGTGCACAAAAAATAAAAGAAGAATCCAATTATAATATAAAGAATTTCAAAATGTCCACAAATACCAATATGAGAGAGGGGAAAAAATAATAAAAAAAAAATCTCTAGATCAGAAAAAAAAATCCTTGAATATTTAAAAATGTATTGAAGGATTTAGAGAGATTGAACAAAAGGCAAAAATTTGCCTAAAAGGCAAACCCCTTAAGCAAAAAAGACCTAAAACAGAACCCGGTAGCAGTAGTCTAAGACAAAGCAGGGGTCAGAAGCAAAAAAAAAAAAAATACAGTAATCACAAGAGAAATCAGAAATTACAAGAGAAACAAAGCCAAGGCTGCTGTGAGACCATTTCTACTACTGGGGCAGTCAAATGGCACCATCTCCTTAGGCTCTAGATGGAGGAAACAGCAACGTTTAAAATAATAAAGCTAATGAATTTGTCCAATGTTAACATAAAACTGTATAACATTGCACATTAATTAATACATAAACCCAAAAATAAATAAAGTGCAAAGTGTAACCTGAGGGCAAAAATGACATTGTTTAAATGTACAAGATGGGAAACACTGTCTGTATAAAATCAACCTCAGAAAAGGATTTGGGGGTTTATTGTGACACAACATTTTCATCTTCTAAACAATGTGCAGAAGTAATTACAGTAAAAAGGCAAAGGTTAGGTTATATCATAAGATCTGTTGAATTTAAATCAAGGGATGTTAAGCTCATAATATATAATGAAGTGATGAGACTGTATCTGTTTATTTGTGTGCAGTTCTGGGGCCTCATGTATAAATGGTGCGTACGCATAAAAATGTTGCGTAAAAACGTTTCCACGTTCAAATCATGATGTATAAAACCTAAACTTGGCGTAAAGCCACACACATTTCCACGGTAGCTCATGCCCTGTTGTATGCAAGTTCTGCACTCGGTTTTGCAGACTGGCGGCACCCAGCATCAAAGCAGTGCTACTGTTTCTGTGTGGTTACGCTTTCTTTTTTAGATCCATATCCCTGACACAACTTTATAAATACACTGAAATTAATTGTTTATTAGTTTAATGCATCTGATTGTAATTATCCTGTAACAATATAATGGTCCACGGAATGGTCAAACTATTCTAAATACCATAGCTGCTTTAGTGTTGTTACTCTCACTGCACCTTTTTCTTCTTCTTCTTTCAGGAGTTCCCGTTAGGGGTTGCCACAACAGATCATCTTTTTCCATATTACTCTCACTGCACCGCTCAGAGTATTTATATCACTGTATCTGAGTGTGAATTACAGCTGTACTGCAGCTGATCGGAAAGAGAATTATTGGTATACAGCATCAAGCACACGCTGCCTCAGCCATGCTGTCTATTGAAATGCACTCACTTCAGAGTCTTTCATGTAGGGACATCGCGATTCAGAAACAGTTTCATCCCAAGAACTATAAATGCACTCAATCAGTCCATCAAGTGCTCCTTGTAGAACTGTTTGTACTTATAAGTACAATCACCTCACTGTAAACATGCAGTACAGTTATAATATTGCACAACCTGAGCCACTTTATAAAGCGCGTATTTACATATGATGACGATATCATTTTTAAGATGAAATGCAGCAAAATATGTTTATTATATTATAAAGATTAAACTTTAACTTCATTTAAATAATCTATATTGTTAATACTTAAACATGTGAGGACACGGTGCCGCATTCACGGATTGTTCCTGCCTCGCTCTGTATGCTTGCTGGGACTGGCGCGACAAGGGAAAGATAGAATAATTAAACATGTACTACAAAGATATTTCAATGTTTCTTAAAAGTTTTGAAGAATCGGCGTTCTAAGCTTACAGATGGCTTAACATCTATTACACAGAGCTGATTGTGTGGCAATTGGGTATTTGGAGAAAGAAAAGTAAGGACAGGAATTGGAGGTTAGTACATTTGAAAGAGACAGTACTGCTACAATAAAGTATTTCATCTAAGGTTGCACATGGCGCAGCAAGCATCTTGCATGAGACATGAACAATCACTGCGCCACCGTGTTCCCATGTTTAATAACATGCTTTAACTCCTATCATCATGAAAATGATATCACTTATACATCTCAGTATTATAATTATTCAGAGAGTTGTAATATTATGAATGTAATGGATTCTGTGTCCTGTCGGAGGAAGAGAAAGCCCGGAAGCACATAGTGATTCACACACATAGAGCACATTAGAACATTAGAACATTAGAACACTCTAGACAAGAACAGGCCATTCAGTCCAACAAAGCTCGCCAGTCCTATCCACTTGTTTCCTCCAAGAAAACATCAAGTCGAGTTTTGAAAGTCCCTAACGTCTTACTGTCTACCACACTATTTGGTAGCTTATTCCAAGTGTCTATCGTTCTTTGTGTAAAGAAAAACTTCCTAATGTTTGTGCGAAATTTACCCTTAATAAGTTTCCAACTGTGTCCCCGTGTTCTTGATGAACTCATAGAAGATCAAATACAAAACAAAGCATTTAACATGCTACTTTAGTTACGATGGGATTTGAGAAACTAGTAAATTAAACGATTTTAAGATGAAGTTTATGATGGTCTACTTTAATGACAAAATAAACTACATGATTAAAGTGGAAATTTAGAGATTAAAGTTGACATTTCGTGCTTTTTTCCCATTGTGTGCCTTTTTTTTTTCTCTGTACCCTAATAAGCTTTCATATGACACTCAGACGGTGGGCTGCGACTCACCTTTTCAAGGTGACTTTGATATGTGACAACTTTTTATTTCGGGCACTGTGCGACTTTGTAAACTTGAGCTTTCCAGTTTCTCCGATCGATCTCCTTCTCTCGATCAACTTCCTTTTGTTGTTTATACCACTGTTTAAACCAACAAATAGTATATTTTTCCTTGCCTCCACTTGGTATTCGCTGAAATTCTTCTGTTTTCTTCCTGATCTCCATGAGATTTAGATACAAAGATCCAGCAAGGTGTAAGTAGCTGTGATGAGGGCACACCTATGTAGCTGTGTTCTTTTGTTAAGAATTTGTAATTGTTACTGTCTAACAGACCAATTTTAATGGAGTACTCATTCTAGAATCCTGCCGTTTTTATTTTTATGTTCATTTTGTTTTTGATTTATGAAGTGATTTGAATAAAAATGTCAGCTTAAAAAAACAGTTTGTAATACAATCCTTGTATTTTATAAATTAACAACGCCCTCACCTCCTATGAAGAAGCACTAAATACAAAAGCTTAGACTCGATGCTTTTGAGTTTCTATCTTTGCTTTTGAAAAGCAGAATGCAAATTGGCTCAGACTGGCATTATTCTCCATTTGGCTTTATTGAATCAGCTACAGTTCACAAGATATATTAATTTAATATCGCTTACCAACAAGAGTCAAAGCAAAAGCTTCCTGAAATGCAATACGTAAGGATTATGAAGCAATATGGCTCACTATATAATTTGAACCCATTTTTTCCTATAAAATTTATGACATTTTTCTAAAGGGATAATTTAATCTGCAAATGTTATAAGAGAACTAAGAATATTCTTTTTCAATTTCCTCTATAGTTATTGTATCTCTTTTTCTGTTTCTCTCACACACGCACATGCAATTTTTTACATTTTTTTTCCATAAAAGCATTTCTTCAACAGGAACATGAGGGACGCCCATGAAAGCTGGATTAAGGAGAAATCCACGCAATTTCTTAATATGTGGAAAAAGTCACCAAGTAGTGGAGTTGACCCTAGTATTTTGGAGAGCTTCACAGCTCAACTCGATAGGATTCAAGAAAAAGGGAAATAATAGGCTTGATGAGCCAAATGAACAATGCTCTTGAAAATTATTACTATATTAAATACCAATAAAAATATAAATAATATTAAATAATTAGAAAAAATATAATCTGAAAATGTACACAAATTCTTCTGGAAATGACCTGTGTGACAAGAACTGTGTATAGGAGGATCACAATTCAAGGGGGCTAAAGGTCTGATGAAACATTTGTTTTGCTAAGAAACATCTCAATGATTGCCAAGACTTTTAGGAAAATACCTTGTGGACTGATGAGACAAAAGCTGAACTTTTTGGAAGGCAAATGTCCCGTTACATCTGGCGTAAAAGGAACACAGCATTTCAGAAAAAGAACATCATACCAACAGTAAAATATGGTGGTGGTAGTGTGATGGTCTGGGGTTGTTTTGCTGCTTCAGGACCTGGAAGGCTTGCTGTGATAGATGGAATCACGAATTCTGCTGTCTACCAAAAAATCCTGAAGGAGAATGTCCGGCCATCTGTTCGTCAGCTCAAGCTGAAGCGATCTTGGGTGCTGCAACAGGACAATGACCCAAAACACACCAGCAAATCCACCTCTGAATGGCTGAAGAAAAACAAAATGAAGACTTTGGAGTGGCCTAGTCAAAGTCCTGACCTGAATCCAATTGAGATGCTATGGCATGACCTTAAAAAGGCGGTTCATGCTAGAAAACCCTCAAATAAAGCTGAATTACAACAATTCTGCAAAGATGAGTGGGCCAAAATTCCTCCAGAGCGCTGTAGGACTCATTGCAAGTTATCGCAAACGCTTGATTGCAGTTATTGCTGCTAAGGGTGGCCCAACCAGTTATTAGGTTCAGGGGGCAATTACTTTTTCACACAGGGCCATGTAGGTTTGGATTTTTTTTTTTTTGTCCCTAAATAATAAAAAAGATCATTTAAAAACTGCATTTTGTGTTTACTTGTGTTATATTTGACTAATGGTTAAATGTGTTTGATGATCAGAAACATTTTGTGTGACAAAAAGAATAAGAAATCAGGAAGGGGGCAAATAGTTTTTCACACCACTGTATTTATATAGCACATTTTCGTACAAAAGATGTAGCTCAAAAGTAAAGTAAAGTAAACTTTACTTGCCTTGTCATTATCAAATTTTTAAAAGAGGAAGACTAAAACAAAACAGCAATCCCTTAGTATTCAGTAACGTCCGGGGCAGTGTGGTTGTTGAAAACAAGCTTAGCAAAGGGTCTCTTCACTGGATAAAAGTATTTTAATACTTAAAAAAAAATGGCGGCCCCTTAGATCAGCGCCCCGGTGCTCTAAAGTCAGTCCTGACAGAAGCAGCTCGGTTGTGCATTCCGGGAATTCAGTTTTTCCTGCTAACATCTCCTTGTCTTTCTCCCTTATTGCTGTTTGCTTTTATTTTATGTTTTTTCATGTTAATAAATAACAAAATGTGCTTATTATTTAAAAGTCTGCAGTGTATTTGCTTATGGCCAGCTGCACTTGCATATGGCGAAAGACAAGGTCTGCAAGGTTACTGAATAGCTGTGTTTCCCTCAGGAAGTCAGACTTTAAAACCTTAATGGTTAATGTGAATAGTTTTGCAGTATGTGAAAGATTAGGTTTATAAATATCTGTTATTACTTTTTTGCACTGCCTTTGTATTCTGTTTGTCTGGTGCTGTAAGAGAAACATTTTTTGTTTTTATGTATGTAAATGCCCAGAAATGACTATTAAAGGAAATCAATCAATCAATCCAATCAATCAAGGTGATCCTTCAGGACTTTATCATTCCAGAAAGCTCTTTGCATACGATTTCCTGAAAAGGAAACCTAGCTGTGATGATTTCTTTAAAAGAATCAGATGCTAACCTTCACTGAGGACCATTGAACTGAAGTATAAGATCTGTAGTAATTAAGGAGATGCATTTTGCAATATGTGCAGGGTGACTCCTTCATTTCCTGCTTGCTCATACAATGCATGGTTTGGAATGTCAACACTCAGAAGAGTATCACCAGAGTAAAAACCTGTGGACGGGTCATCTCTTTTGGATTCCAGAGTCACAATTTTTATCATTACCAATGGAAACAGTGAGCTGGTTTGGATCTCCAAAAGTCAATTCCAATCAAGTGTGGACTGAGACAGCAGCTGTTTCAAATTTCTAAGAGGTGCATCTCAATCAGCATTTTCAGAGATAATGGCCGTTTCCAGTTCCAGAGAAGTGTGACCCAATTAGCACTGACCAAGACAGATGAAACTGTCATTTGTCATTGAGACTTTGAAGAGTCAGCAGTCCATCAGCACTGACAAAGGCTTCAGATTTCTAAAAGCTGCACTAAGGCGAGCATATACAGAGTCTAGACTCTAGAGAGATGAAACTCAATGAGCATCGCTAAAGACGGAAAAACGCTCAAACCCAGTGGCTGCATCACCTTTCTTGGGTTTCAGATCTGTGGCAACCTGACCTTGCAACGCAGCCCTCAAAAAACATTCTTTGAATTTGTTGCCATTACATAGCTAACTTAAACTGAATTTACTCAAAATGAAAATGCTTTAGGGATTTACTTTTAATATAACTTGCTTCTTGGATATTATCAGAACAAATTTCATAATGCAATAGCAACAGAAATAGATATAATTTCTTTAAACTAAAAGAAGTGGGAGTTAAGGGTGTTGTGTGTAGATTGGTGTAGAATTGGCTAAAACACAGGAAATAAAGGGTGATGGTGTAAGGAACCTTATCAGGACTGGGTGATGTTAAGTGGGGGCTCCCTCAGAGGTCTATTTGGGGCTGCTGCTGTTTTTAATACTAGGGGGCTTTGCCCACTGCTTGCTTCACTCACCAACCTAATGGGGGGGGGGGGGGGGCGGCCCACGCAGCCTGCACTACGCGCCAGCAACTTCATGTCTCTGTCGCTCGTGTATGTGGATTTCACTTTCACCAAACAACTAAACTTTTAATTATCGTGGATAGGCCTCTTCATTGGGAAGAAACACTACTTTTCCCTGATGGCAACACAAATTAGGAAATCTACAAGTCTCTGAGTTAAAGTTTAAAGCCAAACAATATCTATATACTTCTGTCATATCACCAATGTCCATATATATTCGATCTCTTTTCGCTTTTACCTTTTTGTCAATATCGCATTGAATTTTGATTCCGTGTTTGGAAATACATCGTGACAACGCAACGTATAACTGCCCGTGAGTGAATATCATTTCTTTCTCTCTACAAGAAATGTGTCTGACAATAGCATTCACACAAATGAGAAATGATTGAACCGTGTGTGGTTATGTGGGCAGGACTTTTCCAAAACTCTTTGCATAAGCTCTTGCCTCGCAGGGCTTGAAATTTGAGGTTTCACTTTCACCAAACAACAAATCTTTAAATTCTCACGGATATGCCTCTTCATTGGGAAGAAATACTACTTTTCCCTGATGACAACATAAATTAGACGATCTACAAGTCTCCAACTTAAAGTTTAAATCCGAACAATATATGCGATCTCTGTTCCATTATTTCACGGAGTAATAATTTCCGTTTGTTTGCGCTAATGCAATCTTTACTATCATTTTTTGAGACTTTCGAATTTTCGTACTTCCATTATCTCTAACCTGCTGCGTGTGTACCGCGGCAACATTTTTGAATTCTTTACGACGTTCTACTTTGTCATCTACTCTTTGTCTGTTATTTCCACCTCAGGTGTGGTTAAATATGTTAGCACAAAGTCTTGTCTCACGGGATGTGAAAGTGTCTCTTTGAGAAAATCACATCTCATCTCCTTCCAAGATTTTTTTTAAAATAGAGAGATAAATTATTTGGATACTAATATAAATAACAAGCTGGTTAAGTTTACAGATGATACCAAACTAGGTGGATTGTCAGATAATCCAGAATCTGTTGAATCATCACAGTGGGACTGGGATGGCATACAGACTTGCACAGATTTGTGATAGATTACATTTAATGTAAGTAAATATAAAGTATTACATGTAGCAACAGTGATGTCACTATGTCACCCACTGTGGTGATCATGGTCGGACATGATGTGCAGAGCTTCTTAAAAGAGGGTTTTGGTGATTTCAGCCTGAACACTACACAGAAATTTTATGGACAGTCATTTAGGTGTCACCCTCACTAATGGTGACACCCTGTGTGTTCTGCATTCCCTGCACTCCCCTAGTGACACCACCGTGTTGAATGAACATTGGGAGATCAGAAGCTCGGAGGTTCCCCTTTTGAGAAGTACATTGGAGTCATAGGGGACTCCTTATTTTCTTCATCAAGAGGGTATTTAGAAGCCATTAAGAAGGATAACATAATGTTAACAGAATGTTAGGGTTATATAGCACAATGTGTAGAGTACAAGCCAAAGGAGGGTATACTTAGATTTTATGATGCACTGAACTGTGTTTAGTTTTGGTGTTGTGGCTACAAAAAGGACATAGCAGCAATAGAAAAAAGTCCAGAGAAGAGCAACTAGGCAAATTCTGAGACTGCAGGAGGTGAGTTATGGGGAAAGAGTTGAACCTTTTCAACTGAAGCAACAAGAGATTAAGAGGTGACATGACAGAAATGTTTAAAATAATGAATGGGATTAATATGGTGGATCGAGGCTGTTACTTTAAAATAAGTACCACCAAGAACACAGTTGGAAACTTGTTAAGAGTAAATTTTGCTCAAACGTTACAAAGTTCTTCTTCTAAGAGAGACGTACAGGCACATGGTAGAAATTATCATATTCTGTGGTAGACAGAAGGACTTTAAGGATATTCAAAACACAACTTGATATTATTTTGGAGGAGTTAGGTAGATAGGATTGGAAAACTTTGTGGGGCTGAGTGGCTTGTTCTTGTCAAAAGTTTTTCTGATGCTCTAATGTTCTAAACAGAGGCAACGCTAACACAAATTAACCAAATATGAATATGTGACTCAGGGTCGGTCAGAGGCTACTTCCTAGAGAGGTGTCGACATACTTTAAAGCAGACAGACAAAAGTCAGAATGAGGCACCTTTGTTATACTGGTAAACTTATTGCATCGATTCAAGGATACATTTAAGCCAGTTGCATCCTTTTGTTAAAATAGTTGATTATTTAACACAGTTAAAAACCTTGTGAGCCGGGATGCTGAGGTGTTTTCATCTGTTGATGCTATTTCTTCAAATATTGTGTGCTTTCATTCCAAACCTTTTGATATATCCTGGATAGGTTAATCAACCCATACATTGATTAAAAATGTAGTTTCTTCATTTCACAACTGCCTGTTTGCTTTGTTCAATATGATTCAAAATGATGTTCAATAGTGATGTGCAAAAATCATTTAATCCAGTCAAATCCAAGTGCAGAAATCCAGTCTTACTGTTTAAACTGAGATTGGGAAAATCAGAACTACCGTAAAATGAAATTCACTAGCACATGTGAGAGCGTCGTGTTTCCAAACTCATGAAATCAGACATTTCTGGGTGTTATACTAAAATCTGATCAGTGTGAGGAATGTCAAAAAATCAGAGTCAGGTTACATCAGCGTGAAAGTTTGCACACAGCCTAAAGTGTTAACCTAATTGCTTATAAAAAAGTCCTTGATTACCTAATTAACATCTTGAATTAAGATTCCTATACATTTCTACAACTCTATAAAACATTCCAGATGGTTGGAGCATTATTAGAATTAGCATGGATGAACTGTGTTGTTAGCATGCAGTAATGTGGTTTTCTAGTATTATTTGTTGATCAGATAACTAGTGAAATAACTGAGACCTTCTGACTCTGGCTATCTTATTGTTTCATATTTTCACAAGTCTTGTGCAACACTCACTCAGCTTTGTAGCATCTATGTATGTGGAGCTTTCTGGGTCTGTTTATGAGGCTCCATCAGTCATGGTGTTCAAACTATAGTTAGTAAAAATAAACCCAGAATAACTGACCTGCATGTAGCTTTGCTCCATTTCTCTGACGAGTTGAAATATGGCATTCACCTGCTGCTTCCACTTTGTTTCAGAGCATGTTTTTTCTCATTTTAAACAGGTTAGACAATGAACACATGGCATAACATTCAGATGTATTTTTATTAAATAGTTTTGTAACAATGAGTCACATTCAAAAATAATAGCGATAATAGAATGCAATTCCATGTGCTTGTAGAGTACATTAAATATGTGCTTTTTAACAGCATTCACAGCGGAGTTAAAAGTACAAAGAGGCTTGTGGTAGCTTAATACATTTCACAGACAGCAGATTGCAATTCAAGTGATGTGAAATAGCATTGAACACAATGATTAGTTAAAATTATATAAATAAGTAAGAATTTTGAAAACAACTGATTTATTCTGTAACAGGAATACGAAAGGTGACGGTAATCTTAATGGGGTTGAGGAATAAGCAATGCATAAGCAGCCAGCTTCAGCCTTGTGTAATCTTTAAGATTTTAATTCCTGTCTGAAGATACATGGAGGTAGAAGCGGCTCTTCAGATATGAATAAACCTCAGTCTTTTGTGTGTTATACCCCTAAGGAACTGTAATTTTGCTCCATCCTCGCTATTAGTGGCCAGTGCAGTCCGATCTTCTGTCCACAGATCAACTGCAGTTCCATTTCCAGGGCAGATTTGCAGCATAAGGGTCTTACCTGCCCTTGGGATTTTCATGTGGTGTTACACATGGATAAGAATCTGAGAAGCTGGGTTTCATGTGACTCGTACATGTATGTAAAATCTGTCCCACTTCAGGTTTTCTGTGAGTTGTATGCATATCTTAAATAAAATGTTTGTCACTGACCTGGGGCTATTTTGTATATGATGGGCCACGATTGTTTGTGAATATCTGGGGATGGGCCTCAGATGCCATTGTAAAACCCGTCCTGTGTTTATATCAGTAGGGCAGCTGCACCTTTCCCGTGTTATTAATTAGGCTTAGCTGCATGTACTGTACTAACATTGGTTCTTTACAACAATAATCTGCAGATAATATTGTTCAATCATCGCAATCTTATTTATGCTTACATAATTGCTTTCCCCTTCCATCTGGTTCCAGAGTAGTGTCTTTTTTGTCCTCTATTAGCTAACTTACCTGAAGCAGTCGGAGAAGGAGCAGCAATGTGAGCTGTTTGCGCCTGTGAGTTCTGCCCGGCGTCTGACTCCATCAACCACTCTCAAGGAAAAATTGAAAGAGGAAACTAATTCACAGCTGAAGTCGTTTTTCCATTTTAAGACTGATGAATTTGCAAATTCTCCAATGTTTTGAAATTTCAACACCTTGCACAGCACGATCTGTTCAAAATATCTGAATGAAAATTGAACTGTCTCGACAAATGTCTTTGAAGAATAAGCCAGTCACATTTCAACAAAATTGGTCTTCGGGTGGGTTAGTTGTTTCAGTCGGACAGACAGACGGACAGACATGGGCTATCGCAATGGGTACTTTGCACATTATATGCAAATGCACCTAAAAACCAGATGTACTGTCTAAGTCATGAAATGCAGGTGTTTGTGATGTTTGGAAGGCTTTTGCTATCTTATCTTTAAAGGCGTGACTAATACTTTACCAAAATGCCAGTGTGCTTTTTGGGAATCTAGACTGTGGGCAGAATTAGTCCATTTTGTGCTATGCCCATGGCAGCATAGTGCCTGCAAGTTATCAAGTTTCAAACTTAGGTTTATATTGTGTGAGAGAATGAAGAATTTCACTGCTTGTTTGTTTCATTTTTAATTGTTGTCATTTTCCTATGAGTGCTGTTTAGAAACAAAAAGTTTACCTTGTTTGGTGCCCACTTATTTATATAATGAATTTTTCATAGACTATTTTTGAAATGAATCTGACATTTTCTACTACCATCACATAAATGTTTTATGTCAGTTTTTTTCCTCAACAATAGGTCAGCAAGAAGCCCTGCTGAATCCATAAAGTGATGCTGAATGCTCCAGGGAGGATTCAGATGGCACAAGTGTAAATGTACACACGTCTTAGGAGAATTGGCAGATTTACTCTAAAGCATTTCTATTGAACGTGGCTGTGCCTTGAAGAAAACTGGTGCCTTTAGGGTGAGAGTAGGGGAAAAAGCTGCCCAAAAGAAACCTTTCTGTGTACCGTGTGTAATTTTAAATGACCTCTACAGTTTAGTTTTTGATGACAGTTATCCATTTTGTAAACCTGCTTGATCAATTTTACGGTCATCGAGAGCAAGTAACTTTGGGCTTAAGATAGGTACACTACATTTCCTGGATAGGATGGCAGTTATGATGGACCCAGCTTATTGGTGGGTGTCCTGGCCGGGGTGGGGCAAGGCTTGCTACCTGGACAGGAGGTCAGCCCTTCAGTGGCATGAGAAGGAAGGTGAGGATCGTCCTGCCTCAGGCAGGAGACAGGCAGAAGATGCCAGTGTGGAAGTGGGAATGCTGGCATCTTGGCAGGGTTTGACCAAGGAACGATATCCAACTGGGAGGACAGTGTGATGGAAAGACAGTGGTAGACAATCTGTCAGGGCTACATACTCCGTGATATGGTAGGTGGCAGCATCCCCATGCGACACCACCTGTACAGATACCTACAATGCATGCTGAGAACTGTAGTCCCATGGGGCAGCCTTTTTGGGTTTCATGGGTGCCGGCAGGGGTTGCTGCAGGGATCTGTGATCCGTACTTTGTGGGGCTTTAACTTGACCAGGAAATGCTTCCATTGATCTATGCCCTAGAATTCCCGGGTCAAAGATGAAAGGAGCCGCTCAACCTCATCCAGGCGAGTTTAAGTTGAGTGGAAAGTGGAAAGCTCGCCTGGGAGGAGAGGAGGAAAGTAAAAGAACAGAGCAGGTCATGTATTGTGCTTGTGCAAACTCACATTAGAAGCCTTACTAAAGGTAATTATTAACAATAAAACCTTTCACTAAAACCTGGAACTTGTGCCTGTCGCGTTATGTCTGGGGTTTGAGGTACTGCAGCGCCCCCTGGTGGTCACATAGCCCATTGTAGGGCACAACCAACAAACACACTATCCCATATTAGAGTTGCCAGTTAACTCATCGAGAAAATCTTTGGGAGACAAAAGAGTTACTAGGAGAGAACGTGCAAAAGCTCTAAAGACAGGCTGCTGAATTTGTGTTCTTGGAACCGTAAGGCAACAGTGTTAAGCACTGAGTCAACATCCTGCCTTCACCAGCATTAAAACAACTTTTATTTTTGCAGAGCCAACAATTTAAAAGTCCCATCACAAACTACTTACAGAAGCAAGCAAGAATATCATAAAAATCAGCACAGGATGCCAATGTTAATCACAACGTAATCTATCCTGGAAATAAACTACAGGATTTAACAGAGACTCTCTAAGACACTATAACGTACACAGGAGATGATTAGCATCAAAGAAACCTTAGCATCCATTAGTTCAGTCCCAAAGAATCATAGCAAAAAAACTAAAAGCAGGGGCAGTCCATCTAAAATGCAAGGCAATTCTTCAAACACAATTTAAATGTCACAATTTCAGGGTCACCCTTCCACCAAATTGGGATTGCATGAAGGCCATCGTAAGAAGTTCAAATCTGCTCATGTCTGTTTACGTGCTTACGTTTGTTTTGACTTTCTCTTATTTTGTTTTTATTTGAATTCTCAATTTAGTTTTCAGGTTGTCATTTCTGCTTTTACTGCATCAGTTTCATTTTCACGTTCGCACTTTAGCTTTCCTAGCGCCAACGAAAGCTGTCAAATTTCTCTTTCATTTTGGCACCCTCAGGGTTTTATGTTTGTTGTTTTCGTTGCATTCTAACTTTTGAAGATATGCGGTTATCCATCTTGGTCTTACAGTCTCATCCCTTTTTTATCACTATTTTATTATATTTGTCTGTGAGTCTCCATTGGTGACCATTTTCAGATTACACCTCTTACCTTTTTTGTTTGCTGTCCCTGTAGTCTTTTATTTCTACCAGTCCTAGACAGACTCTGCTCAGCAGGAGAGTTTATTTAATTAAAGGGCCAAACTAAAAATGGTTTTGTAGACGTTTTTTCCATCATTTGAATTTCTTGATGTTAACCTTGACAAACAGGCATTTTCAACAATTATGTAAAGCCAGTAGCAAGCAACTGAAACCCTAAAAATTATTTCAATCTGTTTTGAATTGGGGTTTCCATTTTACTCTTCTCACTGAAAACATATCCAGTGGTGCAGTACTCCATGCTGTTGGCTCACAGATTCAGGGGCATGGATTCAAATCTCCATTGACCACTCTCTATGTCATGGTTGCCTGTTGCTCATTCTTCCTGTATTTATGTGAATTTTCTGGATAATTCAGTGTCCATCCTGATAGATAGATAGAGAGATAGGAATGGCACTATATATTAGATATATAGAGAGTGTGAAGAACATCATAGACTGACTGATGTCCCAACTGGGATGGATGAGGCTGTCTTATCCAGCTAGGAGGCATTTATGGATGAATGTTCAACCTGATTGGAGTGATTCCTACTCCCTTTCACTGTCGGGAGGTTAAAGGGGGATGACTGCATCCCTTTGGCATACCTCCCACTTGGACATCTGAAGGGCTGTATTGAAGCTGTAGTTTCAGTGAATGGAGGGTTCTTGGGATAGATGGGACCAGCTGCAGACTTCCACGGCTCCACAATTTGGTAGCTCCGCTAGACAACCAATGGGATTGCAGGTTTTTGACACTTGATTTATTTGACTACAGTCAGATGACTCTCCCCCAACCATAATCTTAACCATAGTGTAAGTGTTATCACCTCAATAGAGAGGAACACTGGAAGTCCGCAGCTAGAGTCCATTGCCTTAGGAGCTGCTGAAGTGTGCTGTTGGGAGTAAACTCCTCTGTCAGGTGCACTCAGAAGTGCTTTTTGGAGGCAATGCCATTGCACTGGAAGTACTCTGGGGTTTGGCTTATAAGAAGCTCCACCACCTCAACCAGGTGAGTTAGAGTTTGGCCTCATGTATAAACGGTACGTATGCACAAAAATGTTGCGTACACCCATTTCCATGCTCACATCGCGATGTATAAAAGCTGAACTTGTCGATATCATTTTTAAGATGAAATGCAGCAAGGTATG
>JANRMT010062814.1:37559837-37607901 GCA_026402145.1 Polypterus bichir lapradei
TATCTATCTATCTATCTATCTATCTATCTATCTATCTATCTATCTATTATATAGTGCCTTTCATATCTATCTATTATATACTGCCTATCTATCTATCTATATATCTATCTATCTATCTATCTATCCGTGAGTTCTGCTGATAGCTTTATCACTGAATAAAGATGAAGGTTGAGCATGTCACGAAATAACTAATAATTAGATGAAATAAACAGCTTTGGCTATTCTTGTTATTATATATCAAGAACACAGCAACTGTATTTTACTGCTGAATATACAAGAATACAACAACAATGCTTCGCAAGCAGGCTCACTTGAGGAATATTTCTGTAAGAAAAGCCCCTTCCCTTTCGTCGCAAACTGTTTTTGCTGCCAGGGCTCCTTGGTTGATTAACCTCGTCTCACTGCAGGCGCTACAGTTTAAACGTCTCCGGGGACGGTGAGGGGCGCATCTCATACAAGATAACAACCGCCCCTTCCCCCATGAAAGATTACTACTCTGGGAATAAAGCATTGAAACTCTTCTGTGAAGAATAAAATGTATGTAATGAGCGAGAAAGCGGCGAGCTAATCCAAAATATAACCGGTGCAAACCGGTTAGAGAGCCACAGACGTTCTGGATGTGCTCAAGGAATGGGCTGAACAAACAGCTCTTCCTGCAGGATAATCGCCTGTAATGTGTTCTTTCTTCAAGGCTTATCCACCAAGTAAATATGAAGCGTAGAGTTGTGGTTGTAATACTCGTTGCAGAATTGAAGTAGGCCTAACAAAAAAAAAAAAAAAAAATGAGGGTTTTGTGGGGCGGACGGAGATTCAGTCTGACCAGCCCTCGACAGCCGCTAATCCATCGCAGGGTCAGTTTCCCCGCGTATTTTCACAGGGCCAATTAATTTCACATATTTTGAGGATACTTACACCAGGGGAGAACGTGTAAACTCCACACCGACAACGTTCAGCGAAGGGGATTCCAGCAGGCATGAAGGAGCACCGCTAACCACAGCGCCACTGTGCTGTATAAGCACTGAATGCTCGGGAAGTTAGATAAATCATAAAATTGGCAAAACACACACAAAATAAATGCGGTTTAAATGGCCTAAATGACTAAGGGCAACAGTATCTGGCGGATGCAATACTCGGGCTCTAAACGATTTTTTTCTGTGTTCTATAATGATATTTTAAAGGCAATACGGTAAATTAGAAGTTGTGTATCTCGACTTGAGACAGAGATAAATGAACTGCCCGCATCCTGTCTGACCTTATCTCAGCATCTCACCCATCTCAGTGGGAAATGGAATCAATTTACAATCTGCTCCCGATGTTCCGCTAAAGCCGCGGAGAGACCTTTTCTGTGAGGTATGTTGCGTCTGTAAGCAAAGATAACGCAGGAAGACAAGCTGCCAGTTACAGGGTTTTTTTTTCTTCCCCCTTTTTATGAAAACTTTGACATCCCCAATCTTTTTCTACACATATTAACACATATCGTGTCATCCTCTGTCTGAACTTGCTTTTTCCAGTATGAGCTCGCATCCGAGCTGGGTCGGGTAGAATCAACTTTAGAGGGTCACAGGGGGCACTCAGTCATAGTGGGTCATTAGAGGCTCTGTAATTAAGCAGACATCCACCAGAGAATGCAGAGTGCCTGGAGAAGACCCACCTGGCTATGCAAGGAGATCAATTCACACTGATGTAGTGACTGAACCTGAGACTGAACCCAGATCTCTGAAACTACACTCTTAAAAATAATGAACGGCCCTTTACTAAGCTGTCTAGATCCTTGAAGAAACGTTGTTTGACAAAGACTCATTTAACTCTAGGAAGGGGTCTTATCTTATGAAAGCAATTCTTTGGGCTTTGTAAAGGTTCTTTTTATGGGGACAAAACAGAAACCTTTAATGTAGAGAAGGCAAACAAGCAGGTTACTAACAGATAAAAACACCTGAACTTACGCCGTGTTATTGTATGCAGCTAGAGTCCTTTTAATATCATAAACATATCCATGCCCCTGCACACTATATTCAGGGGGAGCAGCCCTGGACACTGCTATACCTCCCCCTGGATGTAGATGGCTGCCCCCCTGGGGTGGAGCAGTGCCTCGGGTTCCCGCAGAGCTCTCTGGGAATTGGAGTTGGGTGCAGCCCTGTTGGGTTATGCAGGCACTGCCAGGGGGTGCTGTGTTTGGGACTCCTGAGCCTGTATGGGCAGCATATTAATCACACCCAGAAGTGCAGCCGGAACTCGGTGATCAAACACCTGGAGCACTTCTGGGTGAACTATAAAAGGAGCCAACAACCACCACTTAGTTGCCAGAGTCGGGTGGAGGAGGACATGGTTGCTTGGGAGGAGTGGTGGTGCTAAGGAGGAAGAGAAAGTGATTGTGTTATGTGCTTTTGGGACTGTGTATTGCCTGTGGGGTTCACGGGGAAGACATGCCCCACAGGTGAAGAAAATAAAGTCTGTTTGGGTTTTTTACACGTGCCTCAGTGTGAGTCTGTGTCGGGTCGGGCGCTATATAGCGTTTTTTTTAAATATATATGTGTGTGTATATATATATATATATACAGTATACAGTATACTGTATATACTAAGGGGTTTGCCCCTGCTTGCTTCACTCACCAAATGGTCTGTGATAGCCACTTCACATCTCTGCCATTCATGTTATGAAGAGGAGGGCTGAATCTACCCCAAGGTGACGCGGTTGCTCCTCTTAAACGGTGACGCAATGGGAAACAAAAACAGGTTTTTTTTTACCTCCTCTTTGCTCGATCAGCTGCTGGCTTACTGCTGCTGCATGATCTGCATCTTGCGCGTCGCTTTGAACATTTAAAAGCCTGTACAGCAGCTGTCCTACTCTTTGACTTTTATTTCTGGCCCCGGGTGTGGTTAAATCTCTTGGCACAAAGTCTTGTCTTGCAGGATGTGAGTTCGTATTTTTTAGTTTATAATTTAATATAAGAATCTGAAAATCTAACAACATCACATTAAAGTTTGATAAATTCTGTAAAGAATGATACCAAACAAATATATGTAGGTTTTAAAATAAGCCCGATTAAAGGCATGACAAAAAAGTGACATAAAACCGTCAGATAAAATTGCACAAAATCGTTGCACTTTTAAGCTTAGGATTATATATATATAGTGTGATAGACGGCTTCACAGTCTGGATGTCTGGGACGTGGAAGGACCGGATGAGCGCCAATACCTTCCCGGGACACAACAGGGCGACCACAGGGGAACCACAGGATCGGAGCTTGGAGGCTCCACCCAGTTGGGGTATGTGATCCCCGCCAGGGGACACCCAAACGTTCCAGGGAACATGGACTGCAGCACTTCCGCCACAACAGGAAGTGCTGCTAAGCCCAAAGGCAAATACACCTGGTGTGCTTCCGGGTGCACATGCAGCACTTCCTCCACACCTGGAAGTGCTGCAGGAAGCTCGTCAGGAAACACCTGGAGCACATCCGGGTACTGGATAAAAAGTAGTGTGACGGAGCTTTGCGAGAGAGGAGCGGAGGCGGCAGTAAAAGAAGGACTGTGAGAGATGTGTGCATTGTGCTGCGCTGGAGGAAGAGAAGAACAATAAATGTGTGTTTTTGTCAAAACTGTCCTGGTGTCTGTTCGTGGTCGAGGCTGGTCTTCATTATATATATATGTTATCATCTATTCATGGTTATTTATGGAACTTGTTATGCATGAAAAGAAATAATCTTTCTGGTACCTTTATCTAGTTCTTTCAAAAATGGTTCCCCCATAGCATTGCTTTGAAGAACTACATTGGCATCTTTATTTTTAAGAAAGTGGTTGTGCCAGCCACAAACACATCATTCATTCTTTATTTCAAAGTGAAAATTAAAAACACAGCAAATTTAATTTAATGTAGCACCTTTCACTATTGGAATTATAAACAAGTCAGCAGTTGTTCAATAGAAAGCTTATTACTGTTAGCCTTATAAACAAGCCTGTTTTAATTTAAAACCTTGTCATGATTTTGTATACTGCATTTCACTAAAATAACTGTATATAAGTCAGTCTTTAATATAGTGTCTTTATTTGATATAATTTCTTTCATAATCAGAATTATCAGCAATATTTATTTAATAAAGCACCCTTTGCTGTAAGATTTGCAAACAAGTCAATATTTATTTTATACAGAGCCCTTCACTGCAGGCCCAACTGGAGGTGATATATCAATAGATGAGGAATCCAATAACACCAAACAGCAGACAGCAGGGTAGTGAGAAAATTCAAACTCATAATCAATAACATGAAGGAACTGTAACTCATTGTGGAGTCTACAGATTAAGACATTAAGGAAGAATTTAAAATGACAAAGTGATCTTACAGTGTGAGTTGATCAACAGCACGGCAGAGTCAAAACAACAAAGATGAAGAGAACACGGGACAATACATATAACAAAGCTCTGGACTTCAAACCCAGAGATTGGAGGTTAAGATCTTACTATGGACTCTGTGTGATCATGAGCAAGTCACTTCACCTGCCTGTGCCCCAAATGGAAAAACCAAAAGGAAATGTAACCCATTGTATCTCTGAGATGTTGTAAGTCACCATGGAAAAAAGGTGTCAGCTAAAATAAGAAAAATGTAAAAATACAGGAGAAGCAGAGAGAAAAGACAGAAAAGAAGCAATGGTTGTTCAGACATGATTTAACACTGATGGTCAGTGGAGCTCCCTATGCAAATCTAATCTAATCTAACCTAATCTAATCTAATAAAATATATTATAAAATAATATGTAGGAGGCAGCATGTTAGTACTGCTGCCTCCCACCCCCAGTGGGGTTGGATTAACTATTAAGCAAAATAAGCTCATGCTTAGGGCATCAAGGGAAGGGGGCACCACAGAAATTTTCCATTACCGATTTACCATGGACCATAAACATTATTGTGTTTCTTACCGTAAGTTTTGTTTTATTTCAAAAAGTAAAATTTTATTTTATGGTTTATTATTGTTTTTTATTTTGAATTAGATATATGGGGGGGTGGCACGGTTGTGCAGTTGTCCTCCCTGCGTGCAGTTTGCATGTTCTCCCCGTGGGTTTCCTCCGGGTGCTCCGGTTTCCTCCCAAAGTCCAAAGACATGCAGGTTAGGTGCATTTGCGATCCTAAATTGTCCCTGGTGTGTCCTTGGTGTGTGTCTGTGTGCCCTGTGGTGGGCTGGCACCCTGCCCGGGATTTGTTCCTGCCTTGTGCCCTGTGTTGGCTGGGATTGGCTCCAGCAGATCCCCGTGACCCTGTGTTAGGATATAGCGGGTTGGATAATGGATGGATGGATATATGGGGGCATCATAATCTTTAAGTGCTTAGGGCCCTGAAGATCTGAATCCAGCCTTGAGCCCCAGAGATAGGAGTTCAAGTCCCAGCCTCATCACTCTCTATGTACAGTTTGCATGTTATCCTGATGTCTCCTTAGGATTGTGGTTTCCTCTTTCAATACAGGGGTGCACGTTTGATTAGATTGGGGATTCTAAATTAACCCTACTATGGACTGACAACTTCTCCAGGCTTTGGAGGTTGTGGATTCACATCTTGCTATTGGCACTGTCTGATCATTAGAAAGTCACTTCACCCGCCTATGCTCCAGCTGGTAAAATATAAAGAAATATAACTATTTGTGACCTCCAGTAGAGGCCACCAAGCTCCCAAACCCCAGACACAACCACACCAAGACAGTCCCTGCTGCTAAAAAATGTCTTTTTTATTCGCAAATACCTCTTTCAAATTTTTTAATTCACAATAATTCCATTTACTCCTTTAGGTGATCTTCTCCTCCTGCCTTCCAACTCTGACTCTCCTGAATGAGGTCAAGCAGTTTCTTTTATGTTGGACCAAGGTGTACATCCGGTCCTTTTACACTGAATAGTGGAAGCCCCACGAAACAGGGAGTCCTTCTCCCTGCAGGACCCTCTGGCTGCACCCAAGGACCTAACAGGGTTTTCTCTGAGGATTACAAATCCTTTCGTCGTCCATAATGGGTCCACACCGGAGGAACACTGCCATCTGTTGTACTAGGGAAGCAACCAGTCTTGACAAACAAACTTCCCCTGTCCATTCTGTCCTGACTGGGTTATGCCTCCTTTCATGTTGTGCTTCCATTATGGCTTCCCAGCCTGGGCAAACATTGACCATCCATCCCATTTGGGATGCCAGTTCACCCCCCCCCATGGCACTTATACATTGTATCTCAAAAGATTGTAAGTCCATCCATTTTCCAACCCGCTGAATCTGAACACAGGTTCATGGGAGCCAATCCTAGCCAACACAGGGCAGGAACCAATCCCGGGCAGGGTGCCAACCTACCACAGGGCACACACAAACAGCCCAATTTAGAATCGCCAATCCACCTAACCTGCATGTCTTTGGACTGTGGGAGGAAACCAGAGCACCTGGAGGAAACACACACAGACACGGGGAGAACATGCAAACTCCACACAGGGAGGACCCAGGAAGCGAACCCAGGTCTCCTAACTGCAAGGCAGCAGCACTACCACTGCGCCACCATGCCACCAGATTGTAAGTCGCCTTGGATAAATAAATGTAAATGTTTTTCTGCCTTTTACTTAATGCTGCTCACCAACAGCCCTTGGATTAGTCAAGTGAATGGAGGAATGAACGCAGTGTACAGAGTAGCAGCTTGCCTACTGTGCTTTATATTCATTTAAATGACATAATATGTAATGAAGTATGCAGAGTAGCAGTTGAGAATGTGCCTTTTTAATTACATAATAAAAACATCAGTACAGGCTCCAGCAGCCCCCCCGTGATCTTAAAACAAATTAGGTGACTTTCATAATAGAGGAATAGATAAACTGAAAAATGCTACACAATTCATTTGTTTAATCAAAAAATGAAAAGCCTTGTTAGATTAATAAAGAACTGAAGGCTTTGCTGTCCAGATGATTACTTTACTGATAAGACTTTCTCAGGTTTTTGTGCTCTTTTCTTAACAGTTGCTATTAGAATTAACTTTACATGTAACATTTTACACATTCACAGTAAGCAGACAATACAACTTTTCATGCTGTGCGCTGATGGTGCATAACAGCGCATCACCCGTGTGACTCTTTTATAAGGTTTCTCTCCGTTTTACTGTAATTTAAACCTGTCCATTACCGGCCAGTTGCTGTGATCATTTGCTTAATTAGTTGAACCTAATGACCTGAACAATGCCTCTCAAAGACCCCCGGATTTGTTTGGTTGCTCCGGTTAAACCTAGATGTGTCTGGCATTTTTTTTTTTTTCGGTTCAACTTTTCTATGGCACCACCAGTTGCTAGGCAACCAAAAAAAATCAATAGAAACCCTGGAAACTAAATAACGTCATTCCCTGCCTAATATGTCTGGGCACCGGTGTCAATATTGCATTTCTCACGGAATAACTGTTTCTAGCTTTGAAAGGAACCAGAATCCTCCTGAGGCAGCAGCTGTCGGTGAGGCCACAAAGCTCGGTGAGGGTCAGCACTACGCACTGATGTCCTGAATTAGTTTAATGAGACAATATAGGCATGCAGTTTATTTCCTCACAGATTCCCTCAAATAGTCTGTCCTGACTTTACTGGGGTAAGTGGGAATCACTATAGGCTCCAGAAATATAATTAATGGTAACTGAGATAACATGTTCTTTGTCCCTCATCCTCATCCTTGCAGAAGCAGACCTGTAGAGAACACCAGGTGTCCGTCTCAACATGAATATTTACAAAGGTGAGGCAGAAGGTAGCAGAGTGGCTGCGAAAAGATAATCAGGATGTAAAGTTAAAAAAGGGGAGAAGCTTCATGCTGTTATATATGCTACAAGTTTAATGTGCAAATGAGTGAATTACAAAATATTCCTGAATCCTATGTTGTGCTGCCTCACGTGGTCCTGGAACTGACAATGTATGTGCTGGGCATCCATTTTCTGAATCCAATGTGCCAATTACACTGTGATGGTCTGGCACCTTTTCTAGGACAGTTTATACTTTGTACGCAGTTCTTCCCCCTGTATGTTGCTGCCCCCTTGACCCTGAATTGGGTTAAGTGGGCTTGAAAGTGCTATCAGTCTTGCATTGAGTTGTCGACTATTCCAACATCATAACAGTCACATTTCTGTTAAATTTATTTGCTCAGCTGATGCTTGTATCCAAAGCGACTTCCAAAACAGGTCAACATAATCCAGTAAACATCAGTCTGCGGGACTGTTTGGAACAAGTGTTACAGGACAAGGTAAGAAAATTGATCTTCACAAGTGAAGAGCTCAGAACAGAATACCGAGGAGTTAAAGTTTTTTTGGTTATAAACACCTAAGAGCTAAGTGAGACGGAAATTCACTGAACAAGAGAGTCTTCAAAAACTTCTTAAACACATTGAGGGAGTCAGAATTCCAAATGGAGGTGGGCAGCTTGTTCCACCAGCTAGGAGCTACACATGAAATTAGTCTGGATTGAGATTTGATGCCATGCAGGGGTGGCATCCTCAGACATTGTTCATTGTACTATGCCTGAGTGGGCGAGAAGGACCATAGATTCTCACAAACACCTCCATATTCATAGGTTCTGACCCATTGACCACTCCATAGGCAAGCATCAAGGATTTGAACTTTGACATGCCACTACAGGGAGCCAATGGGGTCTGAGAAGAGGAGTGGCCTGAGCTCTCCTCGGCTGGTTGAACACCAGGCATGCCACTATATTTTGAATCATCAGTTTAGGTTTCAGTAGTCCAGATGTGACAAGATCAAAGCCTGGACCCTGAGTTGTGCATCATACTCTGTTAGATTCTGTTTGATCCTATGCTTATTGAATAGGGTAAATCTGCAAGACCGAGAGAACACAGCGACATGGTCCCTGAGGGACAACTGGTCATCAGTCGCTACCTCAGGGTTGCATACCGACTTGGCAAATGTTAACAATAATGAGCCAAGCTGATCAGCAATGTAGGGCTGAGCAGACTGATGAGATGGGATAATAAGAACATTTGTCTTTGTCAGGTTGAGCATAAGGCAACAAGCAACTCAATCCATGGCAGGGCACAGTCCTGACACACCTGGAGTGACCTACTGTAGAGCAGACCAGTTTAAACTGTCCAATATCGATGAGCAAAACAATTCAAAACTCTGTGGTTTTTCTCACAAAACCTCACTTCCAGTGAGATTCATGTCATTGACACAAGAAGGAAGGCCTTCTGTTCCTGTCTGAAAGCGACTACATGCAGGAATTCAGCATGCATCTGTCTATCATTTAGTATTTAAATAAACATCTCTAGCAAAAAAAGATCGTCTGACTCATTTCCTCTCGCATGTAAAAATTTTGTTGAGCCTGCCAGATGTGTCCTAGTAGTCCAACCCCCACTTTGCCAATTATGATGATAATCTTGGTGACTGTAATTCTAAAGATGCATCTGAGACAAAACAAGTTGGACATTCCACAGTAGTGAGGGTGGAAATACTGAACACCTTTTGCAGGAACCAAGAAACCGGAAAGGGTGGCTGCTAGGTCCTGCTGCTATAGACTTTCAGTGTAGTGAGAATTCAATACATAAAGTGCACAGTGGGACATTTTGGTGTGTTTTGGTATTTGAACAAGAGCCATAAAAATAATTTATTTGACAAATGTGCAACATATTGCAGGTATTACACAGCTGCAGAAAATAATACAGGTAAGTACGGACGTTTTCCAAAAACAATTGAACCTTCCTCAGCGAGTTTTACACATTTAATAATACCAAATGAATTTTATTGTCAGTTTTGTGATGGTGTGTCCAAACTGCACATCACCGCTGCCCAACTATAGTAATATGCATGTTCAAGGACTTGTGAGTGTCAACTGCCACAGAGACAGGGACTTTCTTAGCACAGCTGGAACCCACCTGGGAAATTAGTGCTGACTGTACCAGAAAGTATTATAAGTTTTTTGGCATAAAGTGTATGTGTTCTGGCATAGGTGACACGCCACAATGGTGATTGTGTTGGCACAGAAATCTGATGTACTGCCACAGATGGCACACACTTGTGTATCCAGTGCTGAGAGTACAACTTCAGAGAGTGTTCTTATTAGTGCTAAGAGTGTGTGCCTTGGCACAGATGGCATAACAATGGCTGAAAGTGCTAGCATGAAAAGTCATCAGCACAGAGTATGAGCTTACCTTATGCAGACCTGTCATTTTTGATTATTTAGATTATAACATTAATTAAATTTAAAGAGAGAGAGAGGGACAGGTTAGGCGCACACTCTGATACAGTGCATTGCCTCACCCGCCACATGGCAAACCACTTCAGGATCCCAGATTAGTACCCGAATGCATCCATGTAACGGGTGACACCTCAGCACCACACTACTTCAGACGGAATGGAACAATGTGAGGTTTTTTATGGTGGCTGGAGTGCCAATCCTGCCACCAACCCCCAAGTTTTCCCTGCAGGTTGGAGGCCCTTCATGCAGGGCTGGATGCGGGTTAACGTCATACCAAGGACAGAGCATTTGCAGGTTCAGGGCCTCACTCAAGGGCCCGCCAGAGTGCAGTCACTTCTGGCATTTACAGGATTTGAACCAGCAATCTTCCGTTTGCCAGTGCAGATCCCTAACCTCAGAGCCACCTTTCCGCCCCACCTTAATTAAAGGTGTAAAAATTATTTTATGCCATCTTTGATGCAATTTTGTTTCCCCGTGGCCTCTAGCATTTTATGGATTCCATCATCCTGACACGAGTCACAATTTTCAGGAGCAGGATTTCTAAAGTCACGACTTGAGAGATCAGTAAGACTGACAGCTATTTTGTTAGACTGGCAGCCATTCTGCATCCAGGTTTGTGGATAGCAATTTCTAAAACCTTACTTTGTGGTTTCTTTAATATTTTTTGGTAACAAACTTAGCTACAAATTTCTGACTTTGATTCTTGTAGTTTTTTTTGGAGTAGATGAAAGGACATGTTGACTCTCCTGGTTTTGAGTGTTTTGTTTTTCTATGTCTCATTTCCTAGTGAGATAGTACAGTGCAATTATACATGAAATTTTACTCTAAATATTTTTTTTTTAATGTCAAGGATTTTATTTCTTATAGTTACACTTTATTTTCCAAGGAGTCACATGACCAGTTCAGTCGTATTCACATCCTCGCCTTTGAGTTTTGCTTTTCTCTTTAGTCTTAATGACCAATCGCATTGCTTTACCATTTATGACCTGTGTCATGATTTGGATATGTTTTGCACTTTCTGGTATCTTTTGCATATTGTAATATGTAGTGAATTAGGAGTTGTAAGCACTAAAGGATTCTACAGCATGTAGTCCCAAATAGTTCCAGTAATGCCCACTAGAGGGAGATATTACCACCAAACCCCAGTTAGTAATGCAGGAAGGCACCGAATCTTTACAAATCTTCACAACAAAGTATTGAAATTACAACGAAGCTCTATGGAGCACAAAGGCAAAATGGAATTGTATGTAACAAGATTAGAATCCAAATCAAACAAGCCCCAGCACAGATAAGGTCAAAACACAGAGCAAATAGTCAAAAGAAACCAGACAAATCACAAAGCACAAAGAATTTACAAAAAGTACAAGAACTCACTAACCCTGAAGCACATTTTGAAATGATTCACCAGAAACTATGAGAGACCCTCTAGATATACTATGGGATGGAGGGCAGTTCATGACAGTGATTGGCAAGAGGCCTTGCTTCTTGAAGGACCACCCACAAAACACAAGGCACATAACAAAGGCAACGGTAATACAGCAAAACCAAAAACAGGGAACAAGGCAAATAATTAGCTAAAGTCAAAATGAACATGAAGAACATGAAACGAGACATGAATCTCAGTGATGTCATAACACTATATATCTGTGTGTGTGTGTGTGTGTGTGTGTGTGTGTGTGCGCGCGCGTGTGTGTGTGTAAATGTTAATTCACAAAGAATTGAATCTGTAAATTTTTGATTGACAGGAACTTAACTTGATTTCAAAGAATTGAAGAACGGATATTGGAAAATGGTCGACATCTAACCCCTGCTACTTTAATTACAGATGTGACTGTAAAGGACTCTGCCTGTCAATCTGAAGAATGCCACACCGAACGGAGACAGAATACAGCTAACAAGTGGTAGGGAGTGAAAGAAGGATGTTTAAAAGAGACGATTCAGCTAATAAACACCATACTTTAATGAGAGAGCTCCACACAGGGTATCTGTCTACTTTGCTGCATGTTCGTGCCTGCTGTGGTGTTTATATTGCTGATGTTCTCAATCCATGTGTTGTCTGCCATTGTGATGCTCTATTTTGGTGTTAAGTGTGTGATTCAAATATTCTGAGGCATTGGATTAATGCAGTATATAAGTATATGGTCTTATATTATATGCCTGTAGCATCTGATATTGACCTTTGGGTCAGAAGACACCCCTTTAATGAAAGGTCCAGGGGAAAGAACCTATCCAGAACATTATCTCCCCCAGAGCACTAGAGGGCAGCCCCCCTGGCGTGCAACAGTGCCACGGGTTTGGAGCATGGAAGCTCAACCCTGCTAGGGCCTGTGACCATCGCCAAGGGGTGCCTGGAGAGCTGCTGAGCCCTTAATTGTAGCCTTCTCACCACACCCAGAAGTGCTGGGTCAATGAGCATATGGAGCACTTCCAGGTGCCTTATTAAAAGAGCCAGCAGCCACTACTCCAGGAGCCAGAATTGGGTGGGAGTAGATGAAGCTTGCCAGGAGGAGAGGTAGAAAGAGAGAAGAGAAAGAAGTAAAGTTTTGTGATGTGCTTGGTGACTGTGTTGTGCTTGTGGGAAATGGGGGAAGGCGTTTCCCACGAGGAAAATTAAAACTAAAAAGTGTGTGTGCTTAACTTGTGCCTGCATCTGTCTGTGTCGGGTTTCTGGAGGCCACATAAGGTATAAAATGAAAATAAGAAATTATTTTCCCAAACCTTCTTGATAAAATCAAAAAATGCTTAACACCATAAACTGATATATTTATCTTCATTTTCACAATTAAAACCTCATCATATAGCATAATAATTTTAAAAAGTATTTTTGATTCAGTTTGCATTTTTGGACTTAATGTCATTGTTTGGTTAACAATTGGTTGGTTGGTTTCTGAAATAAAGTCTCTGTTTTGTTGCTGCTGGAGAGCAGCATGTCTGTACATGGTGGCATGAGCAGTGCTTGATTGACAGGTGTATCAGCATTGGTGTTCATTTTAATTTAAACTCTTTTGATATCTGTGCTTTATTAAAATACCTCTTGGAACCAAGACTGTAATTAATTCCATTTTATATTGGAAATTCATCTTGACTAATGACTGCCCAGAGAAATCCAAATACCCAGATTAATTTTGGTTTGGCCAATCGGTGTGAATTTGCATCTAGACATGTATGGTCGAGTGTTCTCTGGACATCATTCAAATGAAAATAAAAATGATTTAAATAAGTTAGTTTAACAGCTGCAGTTACCAGTGAAATGACTGCTGAGAAATCATCCATCCATCCATCCATTATTTAACCCGCTATATCCCAACTAGAGGGTCACGGGAGCCAATCCCAGCCAACATAGGGCGCAAGGCAAGAAACAAACCCCGGGCAGGGCGCCAACCCACCGCAGGGCGCACACACTAGGGACAATTTAGAATCGCCTATCCACCTAACCTGCATGTCTTTGGACTGTGGGAGGAAACCGGAGTACCGGTAGGAAACCCACGCAGACATGGAAAGAACTTGCAAACTCCACGCAGGGAGGACCCAGGAAGTGAATCCGGGTCTCCTAACTGTGAGGCAGCAGCATTACCACTGCACCACCATGCCGTCCTGCTGAGAAATTAGATAAAATGTAAAGATGTGAAGCACAAACCTCCTCTGTATGGTAGACTCTGAGAAGCTCTTCTTCAACCACCGGAGTTGCATGGTCAGCTTCATCTAACTTCTGCAAAGACATTCATCTGGAATGAATCGTGTTTAGCAAAACTTTTCATGGCCAGAGTCAAGCTCTTAAGATGGTGCTAAATAAAAGAATTTTTAAAAAGTACCCACCCTGTGTCAGCATTCTTGTTAGAATGGACTCACAGATCTAAAGACTTGGGTTCGATTCTTGTCTGGGCAGATTTGATACTTGATAGTGGCCTATTTGAAGTAACTAACGTATAAGAGATAAACCAGCAAAATATAACGCAAATAAAACACAGTTTGGAATATTAAACACAATGCATGTCAAAGACAACAGTCTACAGTATCTCATTTTCTGTTAATAGTGGTGCACAGGTCAGACTGTATCCAGCAGGAGGCGTTAGCTCCCTTGTTGGAATGAGTTCTTTTGTAATTGTGGCGTGTTACATAACCCGAATCTATATAGATAAAATATAAAAAGACGATACCCCTCCCTTAGTGATGCTGTGGTAAGAAATCACATAGAAGAAATAACTTAGCTTTGTTTAATGACAGCTTATGCTGCATAACAGATGAAGGAAACCAATAGCAAGAACCCAGTTTGGAAGTGGGGGCCCAATGTGTAGAGTCTGCCATTTTCGCCATGCAGTGGAAGGATTATCAGGATCAGATGACATTATTATTATTATTATTATTATTATTATTATTATTATTATTATTATTATTATTATTATTAATTGTAGAGTGGCACAGGCTGAAAAAGTTTCAGCTTCATTGTACCTGCAGTTCATTATAATGAGTCTCAATATTGATCTTGGTACTGTCAAAGCTGGCTCCTCATTTTCACTTGTAGTGTTGTATATGAAATGCAAAACTGAAAAGTAATGATTCCCATATAGAAGTGAAAAAAACCTTACATATCATGTATCGTCTGTGTTTATCTTCTTTTCTTGTTATATATCAGGAGATTCTAACAAAAAAAATGGCCAAGGTAAATACAAGTGTCAGACAGTGAACCCTTTCCTGCTCCAAGTAATTAAATAATAAAAAATACCAGCTTGATAATGTTTCCCATCGGATAACCTTCATCTTAACTCTTCATTTTTGTGCAAGTGCTATCCTTTCATTAAGCATCCATTTTAGGCAAACAGTGTGGTGTGGTGTTTAAGAAACTGGACTCTGACTAATTAAGGTTGTTGGCTCAATTCCCACCTCTGACCTTCTGTGTCAGTTACAGTCTCAAGATGCCAGTCTATTAAGGATTCCAAGGATTAATAAAACAACAGTGGGAGGTCAAGCTTTTAGCTCCATGGCCCCAGAGCTGTGGAAAGATCTGTCTGCCTGTGTTAGGGATGCCCCATCAGTCTCAGCATTTAAATCCAGGCTGAAGACTCCCCTACTTCAGTCTAACATGCCCTGATTAGAGTTGCTGATTAGCTGTTCACATAGCAACTCTGTTAGCCATTTGCACAGAAATACAAAGGTGGTAATCATTAGGAATTGTTTGTGGTGTTCCTCCATTCTATTCTTTTCTAAGTAGGTTGCTGAGGTGCTTGGTGCCACTGTTATATTTTTTAACTCCAGCAAGTGGATACTGTAAACTTTGGGATGCAATGATAAATGGATTTACATTGAGTTTTCAGTTTATTAGACACACCAGTCTTCTTGCATGTCGCACCTCCTTTGGCATTCAGAACAGCATGAATTCATCTGGACATGGATTCTACAAGATGCTAGACGCATTGATCACGGAGAAATGATTACGTTGCTCAGTCTTACTGGAAACTGACCTGTTCACCTCTTACCCCATCTTGACTGTGCATGCCACTGAAACAACAAAATGTCACCGTCATGCCCCAGGAAACATTCAAGGATGATGTTTGCCTTGTGACATGGTGCATTATCATGTTGGAAATGTCCACATGAGTGTGGATAAACTGTAGCCATGAAAGGATGAAATTGGTTCTGTAGCGATGTTCAGATGCCGGTCAGACCATCATATTGAAGGTCATAATGTGCATTCCCCACACCATCACACTGCCACCACCAGTATGTACTGGTGGCTCCAAGAATTTATGTTGCTTGCACCAAATTCTGACTCTTAATGCAAAAGGAACCAGAATTTGTACAAGCAAGCATTTTTTTCTTTTCATCGGAGGTCCAGTTTTGTGGCTTCCTTGTCCACTGCAGCCAGCTTTCTTGTTTCTCATTGACAACGGGAGCTCCCATGGGCTGCCCGTTTGAGACAAATTCTGAAAGTGGTACATTCTGACATGGCATTCTGCACACAAGTGTTGAACTGAAATGTGATATGCCTGGTTGTGGCCCATCTGTTTGCTTATATGATTCTCACCATTCTCCTTTGACCTACAAACTGTTTTTGTCCCCAAGGTTACCTATCACTGGTAGTATTTTTCTCTGTATACCCTTTTTGGTTAACCCTTAAAAGCGATGTGTGTGAACAGCCATTCTAGAGATGCTAGAAGCAACACGCCCTGCACCAGCTATCATGCCAAGCTCAAAGTCATTAAGATTATTTGTTTTGTCAGTTCTAATGCTCAACCGGATATGAACTGATGCTAGGAATACTTGCCTGCCTGATTTCTACCAAACATCATAATCATCTGACTCATGATATGATAGAATGTAGAATTTATCTGATGGTTATTGGGTGGGTGCGGTTGTGCCTAGTAAATGGGCAACTCAATTTAATTTGCTTTCTTATTACAATGCCCAGCATGTGTTTGTGATATTGTAGAATGCCCAGGCACGGGTGGGCGATCAGTCAGGCTGTCTTCATAAGTTTCACTTTACCTTGCTTGGATTATATATTTTTCCAGGATTGATGTTGATTGAAGATTTTGTTTTGTCTTTGTGCTGTCAACTGGTCATATCAGCATTATCATCCTCATTTGTATTAAGCATTTGCAAGGGGTCCCTGTACAGGAACCTGTATCTGGAGCCCAACTGTTCTCTTGACACCCAAGTAGTTCATAACTGAGATGTACCAGTGGTGAGTGAGAGACACTACAGCAAGGGTCAAGCTGTCCAAAGTGTCAAATGCAAATTTACTGTAACTAAAAAGTGCCCAAAGTGCAATGAATACATATTTAGGATACATAGCACAATGTGTGGAGTACAAGTCCAAGGAGGTTCTGCTCAACCTTTATACGAGGGATATCCAGAAAAAAAGGTTACAAGTGCCCTGGAGGGTGCAGGGAATTTTTTTTTTTGAAGGTTGGCATACCTGCGTGTAGGGGGGTCCTAACGGTCAAAATAAGCCCGGGACCACGTCAGTCAGTTGTGAAATGTCATCACAGCAAGCGAGTTCGTCGACCTCTGCTGAGGCCATTTGCTCCACCTACCGCCGATGTGAGATTCGTTCGGTCATCAAGTTCCTCACTTTGCGTCGCGAATCCGCGGCCGAGATCCATCGTCAGCTTGTGGAAGAATTGTGAAAGAATTATTGGGTGGGAAACATTTTTCCAACGATGAGGAGGTGAAGGAGACAGTGGAGAAGTGGCTTTCGGAGGTGGAGCGGAGCGTATTCGACAAGGGTATAAAAAAGCTGGTGCCCAGGCTGAAGAAGTGCATCGAGGTTGACGGCGATTATGTTGAGAAATAAACACATATTTTGGAACATACCCTGTAAATTTGGTTGAAATATATTCATTTTTCGATTTTTAACAGCTGGTGTAACCTTTTTTTCTGGATATCCCTCGTAATACACTGGTGAGGCCTCATCTTGATTACTGTGTGCAGTTTTGGTCTCCAGGCTACAAAAAGGACAGAGCAGCGCTAGAAAAGGTCCAGAGAAGAGCGACTAGGCTGATTCTAGGGCTACAGGGGTTGAATTATGAAGAAAGATTAAAAGAGCTGAGCCTTTACAGTGTGAAGGATGGCCGGCAATATATTCCGGCCCACACCTCCAAGCCGCCAGATGGAGCCCTCCCAGCAGCATGGAGGTTCCCCAAATTCCAGCAGGGCCTCATGGACCTTGTAGTTTTTATAAACAGCCCTGCAGGATACAATGAGGACCACCAGGAGCCGCTGTAGGGAGGCTTGGGGAGTGTTACATGCCCTATAACCCGGCAGTACGTCCTGGTCACATGAACAGTAGGAACGATGTGCTTCCGGGGTGAAGAAAAAGACCCGGAAGTGATAAGGAATCTCATGGACTGTATGGTGGATTCACTTTCGGGTCAGGAGATATAAAAGGACCATGGGAAATCCCAGACACTGAGCTGAGCTGGGAAGAAGGGTGGCTAAGTGTCTGGGAGAGGAGGAGAGTATTGTATTAGTTATTGTGTATTGTATGAGTAGTGTGGAGTGGAGGGTGCTTAGTGCACATTACTATAATAAAAATAATAAGTATTGTACTTTTATCCGTTGTTTGGCGTGGTACCTGAGGGTCCAGTGAGAAGTCGAGCCAATCTAGGAGTCTACAGGGGCAAAGCCTATTTGAGGACAGTAGTCACATGAACTATCCTGGGGCAGGACAGGTAGGCCACAAGCAAAACACCTGACCAGGAAGAGACCGTCCTATTCACCGGAACGGGACACGTGATCTCGCTCAAAGGATTTTGGGAAGGAGAAGGTCATCGTCTGTCCCTTGGTGAGGTTGTTGTTTCCCCGACGGACCCGAGCTCCCTGAAGGGGAAGGTGGAGGCAAGCGAAGCAGCGCCAAATGTAATTAAAGACAAAGAGGAGCGGGATGTGACTGAATGGTCCGCCTTTAAATTAAAAAAGGCAGATCAAAGTCAGCCAGTAGCGGCCACCCGACCCACTGACAACTCCAATTCCCAAGAGCCTTTAGGTAACCCAACCGAGCACATGCCAGGAGCAGGTGTGCCCATTGGCTCCCGGCCGGAAGGTAAGGTAACTGACGATTGTAGCCTGCCTCAGGCCGAATTAAATAACTTTGTGGGACTGCGGGATCTCAAGAAGTTACTCGAGCGCGTACACAGTTTTTTCCAGGGCTTGGCGGAGCTGAAAAAACAAGTGGAGGAGCTGGGAGCAATGGCCGAAGCGCCGCTGAAAAGACTTGAGGACTACCTACAGTGATTTGGTCGAGAGGCTCCCGTTATGATTGATACGGTGGTACAGGTGAGTGTGACCGGTACCGTACAGCATACAGGGACGCAGTGTGATCCGGGCCCGCGTTTACTAAGTAGCTGGTGCCAAATCACTGCATGCCCTACAAGAGAGTCCAGAACGTTAACCGAGTGGTCGGAGGAAGGACCGATCGAGCCGGAACAGCTAGATGGTGCGGCTTCTTGGAGTGATTCGGTCCTAAAGACGCCGACCCGTAGTATAAGAGAGTTGAGTGTGATGACAGAAGGGGTGGAGGAAGCACCGATCGAACCGGAGCAGCTGAAAAGTGCTGCCTCCCGGGGCAATGCGGTGCTGAAGATGCCGCCTCCGAGTAGATTAAGATCGACGGGCGTGCAGACAGCAAAGGTGCTCTCTTCTTCTAATAGAGACACCCAAACTGTGTACAAGCCCCAGAATAAACAGGAGATCCCAAAAATAAAACGCGGGTCTCCTGACAAATTAGAAAAGGGCTGAGAGCACCGGGGCGGCCATAAAACCTCCCTTGGCAGAGAGAAGGGCAGAGGCAGAGTTCCCGAGGTGTTTCTGGTCTCGCGAAGGAAGACAACCGGGAGGACGACGGCTTTGTTATAACTGTCGTTGGCAGGGCCACATATGGCGAAGTTGTCCCCGGAGGACAGGGGATCGGAGGGATATTCGATACGACGTTCCCCCTAGGTTCTCTGGGGAGGCTAGACAACCCAGCCAAGGCCCGACTGACGGGTCCTCCTGGAGGAAGACGTCCCTCGCGGGGCTGGACGATCCGCCCCACTGGACTTCGCTAAGGGGAGGGAACTGTGAAGGATGGCCAGCCATATATTCAGGCCCACACCTCCAAACCGCCAGATGGAGCCCTCCCAGCAGCATGGAGGTTCCCCAAATTCTAGCAGGGCCTCATGGACCTTGTATATTTTTATAAACAGCCCTGCTGGATACCATGGGGACCACCAGGAGCTGCTGTAGGGAGGCTTGGGGAGTGCTACGTGCCCTATAACCCGGCAGTACATCCTGGTCACATGAACAGTAGGAACGATGTGCTTTCGGGGTGAAGAAAAGGACTTTGTATCTGACCCGGAAGTGATAAGGAATCTCATGGACTGTATGGTGGATTCACTTCCGGGTCAGGAGATATAAAAGGACCATGGGAAATCCCAGACACTGAGCTGAGCTGGGAAGAAGGGTGGCTAAGTGTCTGGGAGAGGAGGAGAGTATTGTATTAGTTATTGTGTATTGTATGAGTAGTGTGGAGTGGAGGGTGCTTAGTGCACATTATTATAATAAAAATAATAAGTATTGTACTTTTACCCGGTGTTTGGCGTGGTACCTGAGGGTTCAAGGGAGCAATAGCGTCCCCTACCGCTAAAACAGTTTAAGCAAAAGAAGACTAAGAGGTGATATGATTGAAGTGTTTAAAATTATGAAGGGAATCAGGACAGTGGATCGAGACTGTTATTTTAAAATGAGTTCATCAAGAACATGGGGACACAGTTGGAAACTTGTAAATCTCACACAAGCATTAGGAGGTTTTTCTTTACACAGAATGATAGACACTTGGAATAAGCTACCAAGTAGTGTGGTAGACAGTAAGACCTTAGGGACCTTCAAAACTCGACTTGATGTTTTTTTGGAAGAAATAAGTGGATAGGACTGGCGAGCTTTGTTTGGCTGAATGGCCTGTTCTCGTCTATAGTGTTCTAATGTTCTAAAAAAATAAATGGCCAATAAACTGTGCATAAAAGGAAAAATCTGTAGCAGCATCTCTGTAAGTGTACTTTTGTTTATTCACCCCACCAATCAAGCACACCCACACTCAGTCCAGAAGCAGCAACCACATCGCTTATTTTGCCATCTTTCCAATGACAAAAAAGAAGAATTATCTGTCCTGCTTACTCCATCCTCCTGCTGAGTCTCCAATGGCCTGCTGACCACAGTTCCTCTCCCGGCGCATTTCCTTCACTCCCACTGCTCTGAGTCAGCAGCCGTGATGCCATCCACCCCTTATTTTAGTCATGTTTCCAGCTCCCTCACTACCACCTCAAGTCAGTACCTTCACGGAGCTCTCTCTGATGCTTCCAGTTGATACCTGCAGTATTTAAACTGGATCCACCATCACCATCACCATCTTGCCTCCTCAATCCTCAACAAAAGAAACTTTAAGCTACTTGAAATTGCTCTGACCAGCCTCTTTTCATCTCTCTTTCCACGATCTCCCATAACTGCCCATTAAAACTGACTTTCAAAACTGATGCCTTTTGTACCTCTGCTCTGTCCATTTATCCTCTGCAATGCAAGCACTGCCTTAATTAACTCCCGGTGTAGCTAATGAGGAGCAGTTATGCAGATCACTCATCTCCATGTGCTTATTAATTTGCTAATCCCCTCATTAGCCGGACCATATCAACTTGTCATGAAACCAGCATCACCTCTATTCACAAATCAGCACCATCTTTGAAAACCACACCTGCCTTTTTTTAAAAACGGCCCTGTGACGCGGCATGTTTCAGTTACCTCCCTTCACCTACTTCAAAGACTTTCACTTCAGCTGTTACTTGTACCATCTTTTTGGCCTGCTAACGTCTCTGCTAACATTTTGTTGAAGGCAGTTTTACTCAAAGATATGGTTTCCCTTACCTCTGGAGTCTATCAACAGACCCTAGGGTTGTTGCGATGGACACAGCACTTTACAGCTGCCATAGCTTCTGAGGTCTTGAACACAGCCATTCAGACCCCATGTCTCTGACTACTCTTGAGATACAGAAGCAGATCTTTCTGAGGTGACAGCTGAACGCATTTTGAATATCTTCTAGTTGTTCTTAGCTCACCCCTATTATCTGTCTTTGTCTTGCAGGTCAGACTAGAGCAGGGGTGTCAAACTCCAGTCCTTGTGGGCCGCAGTGGCTGCAGGTTTTCATTCTAACCATCTTCTTCATTAGTGACCAGTTGTTTGCTGCTAATTAACTTCTTTTGCCTTAGTTTTAATTAACTTGACTCAGACCCCTTAGTTGTTTCTTTTTCCTTAATTAGCAGCCAAACAATAATGAGACACAAAACAAGCTGCCACATCACCAGCTAACCACATTATTTGAACATAAAGAAAGGTGAGGGTCTCAGTAAGGTTGATCTCCGAGGTCACCAAAAGATTTTGATGGCGTTCTTAGAAAAAACAGAAAATCAACAGTTTTGGAAATGTCTGCGGTGGCAGAATGAGAGCAGCAATGAGCCGTGGAATTAAATGATGGGTTTAATTAACAGCAAGAATTGGCTTCTCATTAAGGAACTGGTTGGAGTTACTTGGCTGGAGTTTAAAGCCTCGGTTTAGCTGGTTATCTGTTGGCTCATTTCACATCTCATTTCTGTTTGGCTGCCATTTAATGAAGAAATGAATTAATGCAGAGGACTGAATCCTTAAAATCAGGGAGATTAAAATGAAGGGAAAAGGAGTTAATTAGCTGTGAAAACTGGTCACTGATTAGGAAAAGAGTTAGAATGAAAACCTGCAGCCACTGCGACCCTCCAGGACTGGAGTTCAACATCTGTGGTCTAGAGGCTCACCACAAAGCAGTGATCATCTGACAGCTTAGCACTACTCTTTGAGTTTTGTTTAAACATGGTGTTTGATATGGAAATTCCAGGATCAAGCGTTACTATTGGCGGACTAAGGGTTGCAGGCCATAAAGTTCGAATTCCACTGCTAAGGATTATTTTGATAATTTTTTTGCTCCTTTTCTGCGATGAATATCTCTTCTCAAACATTCATTTCCTGAGTATCTGAGGTCAGACAATCCATTTTTTTAATTAAAATTAAGCTTCTTTGCCTTGTTTAGGGGATGCAATTTTATTTGAAACCATTCTGTTTATCGCAGGTGTCGCTACTTTTTATTTTTTTTGCTAGGGACCCCTTGTGGTTGGAGGGTGGGGTTATAGAGGTCATGACCCAAAAACAAATTCATGCCTTATACAGTGATTTGTTATCCAAGTTCATGATTAAACTCTCATATGCCTTTGTGCAATAATATTCTATTTGTGTACTTTTGGTTACAACCATGTTCATGACAATTTTGGCTTAGAGTTTTGCCTATTTTGCCTTGGTTTTCTCATCTGTGCTAGTACTAGGGTGTTGTACTGTGTTAGCCATTATGAACGTAGTGAGAAGACAAGCAAAATGACACCTTTTATTGGCTAACTAAAAAGATTACAATATGCAAAATCATTTCCTAATTGATCACTTTTTCACTTTTTCATGTCCTGACTTCATCTTTTCTCCCAGTCAGCCTCATTGAAAGAAAACTCTGCTCACTAAAAGCAAAACACAGACCAGTACTCTCACAAAGGCCTCACCCACTAACTTCATACCAAACCCCAAAATTGAGAAACAGGCTTAGAGGCCTGCATAGACAACAAGGAATTAAGGTTTAATTTTAACTAAAAAGGAGAGAGGAACTATAACCAGCACACACACACACACACAATCCTGGCCCCCATATAATAAAACACTGTTTTAAAACATGTTTATCAATCAATCAATCAACATTTATTTATATAGCACATTTTCATACAAAAAAATGTAGCTCAAAGTGCTTTACAAAATGAAAATGTTTAGTGGCTTTAATCAAAATTTCAAAAAGAAAAACGTGAAGAAAAAGAGTCAAAAATGCTTACCTTAAAGGCAAGCTAAAAGATTACAAAATGTGTTCCACAATCCAATAAACAGAATGCCAGAAAATTCCCCAATCGATTATCAAAAATAAGCCAAACAATAAACAATATGCAAAATAATAAAGTGAGTATATACTCCAAAAAATATATATATCATACCCCAACCAACCCCGACATAACATTCAACCCCAAAAGTGTCCAGCGGAAAGTAATAATAAAAAGAAAAGGTGCAGAACAAAGTTAATATACAATACAAACCCCACATTGACCCCACACTAAACACGAACTCAATAAGACACACAGAAAGCACGAAACGCACATAAAAGTCCAGAAGATTTAACGAAAAATGGATAATGCTTGTGAACCTGGTTCAGCTGGAAAAATTGTCCTACGGAAATTACACGGATGCAAATGATGCCATGCTCCTCTCCCCAAACAACAAGAAAGCGTCTCACCGCGCTTATCCTCGGTACGTGGTGTAGTCCAGAACCCCAGGGTTTTGTGGTGCAAAGATGTCAGGCGTTGAAAGTAGCAGGTAGACAAAGTGGTGAATGATTTTGATCGGTACTTTGTCCTGTCTCTGTATTGAATTGGCAGTGTTATTCTTCCCCCCATTGTTTCCAGGGGAGCATATTTATATAGACACACAAACCATGTAATCAGGACAATACTATGAAAGATGGGACTCAACACAAAATACAATTACAACTACATTAATCATGTAGCACCGCTACAACCTGATCAAGAAATTTGTTTCCAGAGCCAAAGCTGTACATAGATGTATGTCTGACCGTAACCAGCTGGTGTTTGTCAACCTCCCACAGAGGTTTTGTCTCTGTCCCCACCAGTGGGTATGCTCTGCATCCCAAGTGCTGGTTTACACTGCTATAGTCTAGTATGCCTTGGTCCACCTCAACTGGCATTACACCTGGCCCATGACCCTTCCCTTTCTGAGTGTTGAACTAACACTATGTGTGTTAACCGACCTCTAAGTGCTCATCAATGAACACAACTGTAATGTCCTGACTCCTTTAATGAGTCCCACTATTACAATTCCAGGGTTGAGGTTCTCTTTATTTTGAATAGAAAATTCATGAGTATCAGTTATGAGTTGTTATTTGTTTTGCTCATCCATACACCAGATTTCATGGGTCAAGCTAGGAGTATCACAAAGTTCCTGACAGCTGAGCAATAAACCGAGCCACGGTCGCAATTCTAGGATTGTTCAGATATAGTGGATTTTATATTGTCATGTTTTCCTCATATTAGTATACTGTATAAACTAAAACTGCCCTGAGAGTTTTATGTAATATGTGTGTTGTATTTACATAAATGTTTCATGGCTTAGTAATTTCCAATAATGCATTATAGTGTTAGACATGTGAAGCACACCATACAAAAATAAATTGATTCAAATGGAGCATTAGCAATGTCCTCTAGAACTCCTGGGGCCTAAAGGTCATGCTTAAAAACTGCATTTTATCCAATTATCCTAAAATAAAAACACTCAAATTAAATATAACAAGTCTTATTTAATAAACAAATGTATATTGCCTCAGCTGTTGTGCCACAATGGCTGGTTCTCTTACCTGACAGCATGTACATTGGAGTATTACATGCATAGGTGTGATCACAGTCTGATATTTGGGTGGTTACCTACCAGGTAACGCTTATGGACTCTTCAATCTCCGCAAGGGGAAGAAAAAGTGCATACACCTGATGAGCTCCAATTAGGGCGAAACACGTGTCGTGCACTCTTTGTATTATTTGGCAAGTATTATATAACATGTCTGTGATCTGCTTCGCAAAACTGAGAGGGCGTGGTGGATGTCTGCAGACTGGCTGACCAACCACAAGCGTTACCTGGTAAATAATCAGATTGTGATCAGACCTATGCATCTACTGTATGACGCTCTAACAATGGAAGGAATGGGAGAGAGAGCTTTTTCAGGACATTATCTCCCCCAGACCGATAGAGGGCACCCCCTTGGCTTACAGCAAGGCCATGGGTTTGGAGCATAGACGTTCAACCCTGCTGGGGCCCATTGCCACTGGCAGGGTTGGGCTTTATTACTGGGCCCTGTTTGGCAGCACTTCTGCCACACCAGGAAGTGCTGCTGGAAGAAGGTCGTTGGGCACCTGGAGTCCTTCTGGGTGTCCTATAAAAGGGGCCAGTCACCACTATTCAATGTTCAGAGTTGGGAGGAAGAAAGACAAAGTCTGTATGGAGGACTTGAAGTGAAGGGACTGTTGGCTCTATATGTATTGTGCTGAGAAGTGGGGAGCAATAGAAAGCACTTCTAGACAGAGGAATAAAATGTGTGTTGTGAGCTGAATTTGTGTCCTGCCTGTCTGTGTAGGGTAAGGGCGGCTGTACACACCTTAGGCTTCACAATATACTGCATATATATCACTACACCTTGCTAGTGACTTTGGATGGAGGTCTCAGTCAAATATGGAATATAAATGCTAAAACACGCTGAGTGATTCTCTCTCAGTACGCAGCACATGCTTCTCCTTGCAGACACTTTATCTTTTTGCATACAGAGTATAGCTAGCATCATATACTGTATATTATTATTATAATCATTGGTTTTGTGTGTTGATCAGATCTTATGAGGCCTCTGAATACGCCCAGACACAAACAGTACACGCTCTTCATTTAGGGACTATGGCAACCTGCTGGCTTTGATTTGGTTGGAAATGTGTTAGGCGGTTTGTTCTTTTCTTTGCAGAATCTCATTGCTAAGTGAGAGGTTTGCATGGGCCTGTGTTTTTATCTCATTCACATCCAATCAAGTTTTCAGCAGGAGGGTTATCATCCCACTCCTGATCAGTTTCTTCTTCTAAATATATACATGTCACAGCTCATTGAGCTGCTCCATGGGCATCTAGTTTGCACTTTGTAATGTGTGGCTGTCATGATGTATGAAAACGCCTTCACAAATATGTCTCAATGTGCTTTTTTTCCTATTAGATCCTTACTTATAGAAATAAATAAAAATAATCATTTTTTCCCTGCGTAGGAGCATGGGCTATGCATTCTTTAATGTTATGTTGGTCTCTTCTGGAATATATAGCTTTAAATATGACAACAATTTTCTGTTGTGTGTGTAGCATATTTCTATTAAGAGAGTAAACTGATCTGTATGTGCGGATGGTTTTCAGCTCCCTTCACCACCATTCTTAGTTAAACCAAACTGCTCATCACCTTTCAGCCCATCATAAAATGTTAAAGCAGCTTATCTAGTGAATACAGTCTCGAACACATGTCTAAAGTGTGAAAATAGAGCCTCCATTTACTAGGAAGGCAAAAACACAAGCTGACTAAGGAGCCTTCATAATTTCAAGTCACTTACTTACAGTTACGTATAACAATTCTCATCTTTGTAACATTCATTTGTTCACATGGAACATGGAAGTTGCTCCTTTTTAATATCTGCTGTGTCCCAGTTAAGGCCGTATGGTAGCCAAAGCCTAACAATGTATGCAAACTCCTTTACAATTAAATGGCACTATATATAACCTATATACATCCATTACCCAACCCGCTGAATCCAAACACAGGGTCACGGGGGTCTGCTGGAGCCAATCCCAGCCAACACAGGGCACAAACCAATCCCGAGCAGGGTGCCAACCCACCACAGGACACACACAAACACCAATTTAGAATCACCAATCCACCTAACCTACATGTCTTTGGACTGTTGGGAGGAAACCCACGCAGACACGGGGAGAACATGCAAACTCCACGCAGCGAACCTGGGTCTCCTAACTGCGAGGCAGCAGCGCTACCACTGCGCCACCGTGCCGCCCAACCTACATACATTGAAATTTAATTTAAATTCGCTTTCTCTTTCTTAGCTAAAATCAGCCATTAGCAAAGGAATTCAGTAGTCTATTCTGATAGACAATTCCTTTTCTTTAATATGGAACTCCTTACAAGTGCTGCAAGTGCAGCAAAGACCAGAAAAAGTTCCCAGAGGAGAATAGCATTTAGTGATGAATTAAACAATTTGCTCAAAACTCAGTATATCACGTTTCAAAAAGAAAATTGCAAAACAAATATAACTTCACTTCCATCAAAATTCATGCCACTTACACAAGAACAAAGCAGTTTATTTTGTGTCTGGAAGTGTGATTCTGCTCAAAGCAAAAGGGATGGTCGGGCAACTTTTACAGCTTCGCCTAGGGCAGCAAAAATGATACAGCCAGCCCTGAGCCTAACCATATATTCTAAAATCTGAGACATACAAATTGTGAGAAGATATGAAAAAAAACTCCAGCTATGTACTTTTTAAAATAAAATTACTTATAAATAATGTGGAAATGCACTTTCAAGTTCAAGTTGGCTTTTGAACAGAACCTTTAATAGTGAGAAACATCATAAAGTCTTTAGCAGGAGAATTAGTGTTGTAACCAGTATGGTGCACCACCGAGCCCTGAACCCCAGACGTAATAATTTCCACCACAGTCATGAGTTCAAATAATGAACTTTTTAATCCAACAAGCACTAAGCACACTGAAACACAGCTAAAACCATATAAACAATAAACCTTTTCTTCTTCTTCTGAATCCAGTCGAGTGTTGTTGCTTTTATACTGGACCCAGAACAGCTTCTGGTGGCCTGGTATGACTTGTAGGGAGTATTTCTGGATTGTTTGGGAACAAGGATTGTCCTCCCGTGAAAAAGCCCCCCTTCCAGCACCCATGGACCCCAACAGGGCTACACTTTCAGGTCCCAATTCTGATGAACACCTGCGGGTGTCCAAGCTTGGTCACCACCAATTGGACCACTGCCTCCAAACGCATGGGGGTTGGAACTGCTTGTCCACCTCCTGGCACCTTCCATTTTTTCCCAAAGTCTTGTTGCTGTGCAACTGGGATGAATTTTCACTCTGTTTAGTACTGAGGCCCGGTTCAAAAATGACAGTAACCACAGTCTTTAAGTACTTTATATGTTGTCACTTGTGTTCAGCAGTAACACTGACAGGTTAAATTTACTGAGGGTCACACAGTGAGTCGGTGGTGGGTGTAAGAGCCATTTTTTAGTTATTTAGGCTAAGTTAAGTTGATAGAAGTAATTTCTTAGTTATGTTAAATGTTTGTCTATATATTAGAGCATAGTATATTGGAGGGTCTATTATACCCCCACAAGTTAAATTGAAATGGAACTATTTCTTGTCCCTCTGACTACAGATTAGTCTCAGTTACTGGTCTGCCTTGCAGTAGGTAAGGCATGGAGGACCCACAGTTTCAAACCATGCAAAGTTGTATGTAACGTAACATGCTGCGCCATATGTATAGAGCGTAACTGAATGTATTAAGTAAAGCACAGAGAAATAACTCATCCCTAAGTATAGAAAAACACCTGATGTTTAACAAGAAAAAGTTCAGAAGAAACATTTTCCCTTTTTGCCTTTTATTCTGTGTGTGTAACAACTTGTTTCTCTATTTTGGTGTGAACTGTTCTGCTTTGAATTTTCACTAAACTTTTTTTAAAATGAACATTATTGGACTGAGAAATTTCTTTTGCACCCACTTGAATCAAGCTGATCCTGTATTACCATCTCAGTAGCTGGTAGATTTCATGATCCTTGAAAAGACGCCGCTACAGTGGAAATTAAACCAGCAGCCTTGAGTTTTCCAGCCCAGCACCTTTATCACTAAGCCACACTCCTACAGGATTTTTTTCCTTGATAAGAGCTTTGAAATTCTGAAGTAGGTGTGATACATCCTACAATAAACAGTTGAGAAACGTGTTTTATAAGACATCACACATTGAAAGAAGATATATGTTTTTGTTCTTTTTTTACTCCTCATTTTTCTATTGAGATATCCTTTCTGACATATAACCAATAAAAGATAGCTTTAGGGACAAAAAGCAGATTGGTATGGCTGTCAGTGACTTGTATTTCACCTCGTTTAACTTGTTTGCAAGCCATCTGGCAGTTACTCATATTTACAGTATAAAGAAAGTGGAGTTCATGGATATGACTAAATAACAACACCTTAATGACAATATGCTCCACGTAATCGCTTGGTGGCTCTTTATTAGAAAAAACATATTTAAAATGAGTATTTCATGTCACAAATACAAATAAGGAAAATTACCAAAGTTAAAATGCTTAGGAAAGATCTGCTTGCAGTATTTATCATCCATTTACCCTGATCAACTGACAAAAAGCAGCTTACTGTCATCTGTGGCATCTTAGAACAGCAAACATGGCAAAAGAACCCATGGTGAGGTCTTGTCATGAGAGAGGAAATGAGCCTTGGAACTTGTGTCAACTCATGCAGTCCTTATCTGCTGTAAGCAGACTTGAAAATGGATGAAATATTAATTAAAAAGTTATGTACTGTTGCTCAACTGTGAATTATTAGTGTACTTCACTATGTAAAATAGTTTCTCATAAGATCATAGTGTTACAGATTATTGCCACAGCAAAGCTCCAAAATTGATGCAGGTCTCAAAAAGTCCAGAAAGCGGACCTTAGAAGATCTGGACCCACTAGCTAGTCCTCAACCCAGGCAGATGAATCTTTATAAAAGAAAGATTTACTCTACGGAAATAGAAACATATAACAAAATATCTAGAACAACAAGAAAATAGGCAAAATGAGTTGCCAACAAGGCAATCCAAAAGCAAAAAGGTCCTACAACAAAATCCATCCATCCATCCGTTATCCAACCCGCTATATCCTAACTACAGGGTCACGGGGGTCTGCTGGAGCAAATCCCAGCCAACACAGGGCGCAAGGCAGGAACAAACCCTGCCACCCAGCACACCGCAGTCCTACAACAAAATCCTCAATCGAAATCCTTAAACAGAGACAGAAAGAGTTAATGAAACCAGAAAGTCCAAAGAAACAAAGCAGTTCTCACAGAGAAGATTCAATACTTCACCAAAACACATTTAATGAACCGTAAGAAACTTGCATTCCCAGCATGGCTTTATAGGCTGGGGGTGGTTCCTTGAGGTGAGGCTTTGGGAGGGTCCATCCATAAAACACAAGGAACATAGGAGAGCGAGATTACACACATGGAATCTAAATAATAAATAAATTAAATAAAACTGACAATGCAATGCATAATTAGACAAGGAATAATTAAATAACAACGTTATGTGAACTTGAACCCGGACACAGGCAGACAGACATCGTTGGTTCCACCACACACTTGTTTATTTACAATATTTACACAAACTGTGCTCTCGTGCACCCCCAGTGCCTCTTGCACTGATCCCCCAAAGTCCAGGCCTCACAGTTCCACTGCCTTCCTGGCCGCCTCCAGTCTTCTCTCCAGCTCCGTCCTCTTCCACCCGACTTCCGCCAATGACTGGAGGGAGGCGGCCCCTTTTATAGGAACCCGGATGGGCTCCAGCTGCTTCCCGGCAATCTCCCGCGGACACACCCGCGTGTGGCGGAAGTGCCGGCTGCGCACCCGGAAGCCGTCCGGGTGTCCCCGGTCGGCTTCCCCCCGGCACTTCCTGGTGTGGCGGAAGTGCTGGGCTCCCAGGATAATCAGGCACTGGGGCGCCGCCTGGCGGTGGCCACGGGTCCCTACAGGGCTGGGCTTCCAAGCCCTCTACCCAAGGCCCCCAACATAACCAGGACGGACGCCCCCTCGCGGTCTGGAGGAGGCACAAGCCCTCCTCTGGTCCTCCTGGGCGTCCCGGCCGGCACAGTTAATAAAACAATAGTAAGCATATAATAAAAAATGTGCAAAAAGACATTAAAAAGGAATTGACCCATAAGCCAGGGAGGAAGCATGGCTTAAACATCATGGTGCATTAAGTAATAGTATTGGACCAAGACCAGGAATACAAAATCTCAAAAACAGGACTCAGAGGTCAAAAACACAATAAAAAAGTTAGTAACCCAACTTCATAATTAGGTGGCTCTGCCTCCTTCGGCTTCATATAAAGGACATCCATTCTCAACATACAATTTAACAGCAAAATTAATAAACAACTGACTATATCATAAGTGCAAAACAGAACAAAACCAAAAACAGAGTTAGTAGCATAATATTATATTTAAATAATAATGAAAAATAAACCCTGGCTGTACCACACAATTTTTGCAAATTTCTCAAACAAGGCCAATCCATGGAGCCTCCTCTTCACAACTTATAGGAGTTTAAGGATCTGCTTCTAACATCTTGGTGCCAGATACCAAGGGGACCTGCACAATATTAGACAGGTGGTTTTAATGTTGGGACTGATCGGTGTATAGACAAAGCAAGCCCAAAATGCCCACTTGGTGTGCCGAAGTCTCTGAGCCTCAGTCACAGTGACTCCTCTATTTACCTACAAAGGCATATTGCCTCAAAAGCCACACCCTTCTGCTCAATTCCCAAATTCCGCCTGTTTTTTAAATCTGGCCGTAGTAGTTAAATGCCAGTAGAGTCGTTGCCTTTGCTTACTTTGGCACTATATCTGATCATGTTCAGCTCTGACGGGAGAGCGTTCCCCGCGTGGGGAAAAAAGCACATGGCCATGCTATCTCTGGCAATCAGCAGCTACCCTCTAAAACACGTGGAGCTCTGATCTCTCTCTCAAAAACATCAAACGTTACTCCTTAACAATCTGTAGATGATGAGGTCCGTTGAACAAATAGGTATCGCTAGTTAAGCAGAGGCAAGGTGCACTCCAATACGTAGCAAGATGTAGACCAACTCGAACAGAGGCTGGCGAGTGAATGAGGAAGGCCCTGCCCCCTGCTGTCAGCCCACTCGTTGGATTTGCATAAATACATCGGTACTGCAAGTGAACTATGGTACTTAGCACGATGAGAGAAGTCGGAAAATCAACCGGAAAGTTCAAGCAAATTATAGAAAACAGCCAGATCTAAATCCGTTAAGTAATTCTCTCGTGAAATCAGACAGACATACAGACAGAACTCACTTGGACCACAAAATTTTTAAAACCGTTTCTTAGTGAGCACCTATGGGCCAAGGGTAACCTATATTCCAAATTTCAAGTTCCAAGTCCACATGGTTCAGGAGATTTTGTGATGAGTGAGTCAGTGGTATTTGGCTTTTATACAGTATATATAGACAGCTACATGTTTATGCAGATGACACAGTTCTGATTGCTCAAAACCAAAATAGCCTGTTAGAGAAAGCTAGAATACTTGATAATTAATCTAAAAGAACACGTCTGCAAATCAGTTAGGACAAGACAAAATACATGATAAGGACAAAGAGTAGAGTGAGATTAAAAATGTAGAGACATACAGCGATAAAAAATTGAGAGGGTGAATGAACTCTAATATTTAGGAGTAATTTATAATGAAACCAATCTGAAATGAAAGCAAAAATAGCTGTGGTAAATAAGTATTATTACGCATTACAAGGACAGTTGAAATCAGGTCTGTTGACCAGAAAATTAAAGGTGCAGATTTATAAAATCATGATGAAATGTATGGAGCCGAATGCAGGACATTAATAAAATAGGAAGAAAACATGACATAAACCTGAGAAAGAAAGCTCTTAAGGAAATATTTTGGCCTGTAAATAAAGATGGCACATGGAGAATAACACAGACCTAGTTACAGAAGTGAGAATCAGAAGACTGTAGTGGCTGGGACACATGGAAAGGTTAAATGGTGAAAGAGCCCTTAAGAAACTATCAAATAGTGTCCTACGAGGCAGCAGAAGTGTTGGACAACCAAGAAAGTGGTGGATGGACAAAGCAGAAGCCAGTGTTGTGCATGACCTAGTTCACAAAAGTGCATTCATTGAACAAGCTCATTTTTCTAAGAACGGTGAACTTAACGTAATGTATTTGCAAGTGAAGAACTTGAACATGAGTTAGTTCAGTTTTATGTGACATTCTGGATCTGGTTTAGGTCCAGATTAAACGTTTTGCCTTACCTTAAAATGTAGAAGTGGAGTCGAACCCGAATACGGTATCCGGATAAGCACAAATAGTGGATTATTATGAATATTTATTTCATATGAATGTTTTGCCATTAATTTGTATTCTGAAAAAAATAACGTAAAATCAAATAGGCACTGTCTGTGTCTGCCTGCTTGTGCTTAAGCTGCACCCCCACTGACACAAGCACACGGTGAAGCTCTGCTTTCTCTTTTAGGAAAATGTTGTACTTCGCGAGGCCACTTTATATTTTTCCCCGTTGGACATACAATACGTGATGCGAATTTTGGCCAGCAGCGTAATAAGTTAGTTCACCTACACGCTGGTTTCACAGTCACCATTTGTGTCACACAGTTGGAAATAGAGCAGTTCTTTATATGTACTGTATACTTGCATGTATTTAATTTCTTTTTTTGACCGGGAGGATATTAGCATATATGTTTATACATGTTTGTTGCTGTGTATAACTCAATAAAGTGTATTTAAATAAAAAAAAGTCTTCATTATTATTGTATTTTATTCAAGAACACTTTAATAGCCTAATATAAGGCATGCAAAACTGAAAAAAGTAAACTCATGGGTCATTTATTTTCACTCCTTAAAAAATACAAAATGAACTGAACATGAACTAGTTCAAAATTGAAATGGTGACGTATGAATGTGAATGTATTCATTTTAATCTGAGTGAACTGAACTTTGAGCTAGTTCTTGTGAGGTGTAAACTCGTACAACATTGGTGGAAGCTGATCCAAGGAAACTCCAAGTGAAAGGAGAAAAACAGAAAGAGACTGCATTGACATATAGAGTTCTATGGTGACTTTATTTTCCCCCTTTATTTTCTTTATTGTGTAGACTCAAATCCCATACACTTATCACTCTCTGGTCAGATACACTACTTCAGTTCAGTACTCCCCACTGCCACCTTCCCTTCTTTATCTACAACCACAGGCAATTAGACAGAGTGAAAGAACAGGCAGGAGAACGAGCTACACGTTTAACTACGTATTATAGGAAATTCATTTTATTATAATTAGTGTCAAACAAGCAAATAGAATGTGGCTTTGTAAACCAAGACCATACAACCTGATAATGCTAGATGTGTGGTTTCAGGTGGCGTCATAACTTATAGTTGTATTCAGTTCTTCTTGGTCAGCTCTTCATCTGCGCAGGCCCAGGCAGCCTGCTTTCTTCAGGTCATCATCTGGTCTGCTGTTGTTAGGATGCAACATGGCAGAGAGACCATGCCTTTGCAAGCTTGTCTCTTTATTGAACATGTGTAGCTCATGACAATCCCACACCTTCCTGGGCCATTCCCCAATGGAATAGCTGAGGCACAGGCCCCCTCTTTAAATGATTGTGTTTTTTGTCAGCATCCTTCAAACAAACAACCAAGAAAAGTCATTAAACAATAAAGCTAGCTCTCTCTGACACAGCCGGCCAGCAATTCAGTCACACAATCCAGCATTCCTAAAGGTTTGGGAGAAGAGAAAAAAATGTTTGCCTATTTCCTTTCTTTTTAAATATTAGAACAAGTAAAATGCCAATTCTACAAATAAAAGCATACAAAATGTTTATCACCTAATATGCAACATATCACTTCACCACAGAGACAGAGAGAAATAACACAAAATAATTAAGTCGGCCAAGGTTTCCCATGGACTGAAGCATCACTGGGAATGAATGGAATGACTCCAAGGTAACATCATATGACAGTCCCACATTTAAAGTAATTGAGCTCCTCAGTGCAATGTTCGTCAACGGAGCTTGCATGGCCATTCTTCATCTTCTACATCCTTTCCCAGTTTTATGTGGCATCAACACACCTGATCAATGTTCCCCAAAGAAGGTTGCACCCCCCAGTCAAATCCTTTTTTCTTCAGATCTTCTTTCACTTCATCCATCAATCTCCACTTCAGCCTCTCTTGCTTTATCTTCCCCTCTATTTTCATTTCCATCACTCTTTTGTCCACAATTTCATTGTCTCTCCTCATCACATGTCAATACCAATTCAACCTACACTCTTAAAAATAAAGGTGTCAGAGTGGTTTTCCAGAGCGATGACATTAGGGTGCCATATTTGGTTCCCCAAAGACCCATCCACATGAAGGTTCTAGAACGAACCTTTATTTATTCGGACCTATTAACATGCTCCATACAGTAACCATGAGGAGATGGAAACAGATTTGTGAAATATCAATCTGTTTCTGATTTTAAAAGGACTCTTGTTGTATACAGTACTACAGGCTAAGTCCTGATTTTCTTAATCCGCTAGTGGACTGCTAAAGATTTCAGTTGTTATAAACAATTTAGGACATTTTTCAAAGCAAAAAGAACCAACATCATATTCAAAGAACCCTTCCCAGAATTAAATGATACTTTATCAAGCAGTAATTCTATGAGGAACCACACAACCCACTATAGAACCATAAAATGCAATTTAAGAACCATTATTTTAAGAGTGTACTTTCCTGTACTTTTTTCGATATATCTACCACATTTGTTTAACCTCTGATTGTCTCATTTCTTATTCTTCCCTTTTTTGCAACTCCACACATCCATCTCAAGATTCTCATTTCTGCCACATCCAGTTTCTTCTGCTGTGATCCAATCAGGCTTGGAAAACTACCTGGCTATGTGTTTGATGCTATGCACCAGCTAAGAAACACCTGACCTGCATGATTTGGAGGGTTATTCACATATTTTTGGCCATGTAGAGAATTTCTATCTAACTATTACATACAGATGTATGTTATAAATGATGTATTGTCTATTTGTAATGATGTTTATTATGCTTGTCTTATAAATGAAAATCTGCTTTGTGCAGATAAATTGAATTAAACTGAAAGATATCTTCACTAGTACCTCAAATTGATAGCCGAGCTCTTTAAATGTGAACTGATTTTCCCTTGTTCAGTCATTGCACTACTGCATATGTAACACATCTCGCCATTCATGTTATGAACCTGCTTTTATATTTACAGAACCCTAAATACACAAACTTAGTCATGGAAGATAACATGAAATGGAAATGCCATAACAGAATAGAAAAAAGAAATAAAACCCAGTCTGAAACTGAACCTGTTTTTTGGTTATCATTCCATATATTATATTTTAATGACCTCCTTTATTTTCCCTGCATAGATTTATTCATAAAGAAAATCAAAATGCATAAACCAAGCCAAAATTTGAATTTACTGATGTGCATCCTTCCACCCTTTTGTTTTTTAATCCAATTCTTTTAAAATATTTTTTTCTACTATTAAACATAAACAAGGTATTAAATGTAGCCAAAATCTTTGCTAACCTTCAACTACTCATATTTTGCATCTTTAATACAGGTCTTTATACAGTTAGTTTCCCTTATAAATAATTGAACATCAGAATGAATAGGTGCTGTCAACATTTACATTTGCTAAAGTTTATCTAGTTCACATTTATTTGTAAACTTAATTGTATCCCTAATGGATATGTTCATTAATAAATGAACAAAGTGATCAATAAACATCAATAAAAATGTTTATCCCTTTCACAGTTTGTACCTATATTTTTGGTTGTTTAATTTATCCAGCTTAAAGGTATTTATAAATAAATAAACATCAAAGTAAATACATGTAACCAAAAGATGAATTTGTCCATGTGCATCGGACAGAGACTGGAGTGGAAGACGCAATTATCTGTCTGCTCCACAAGGCTTATTCCCATCTGGACAAAGCTGGCAGCACTGTGAGGATTATGTTTTTCGATCTCTCCACTGACTTCAATACCATCCAGCCATCCCTGTTAAGGAATAAGCACAGAATTTTGCAGGTGGAGGAGCCTATGATGACCTGTTTAATGGAGTGTCTGTCAGGCAGTTTGTAAAGCTCAAGGACTGCATGAATAACATCCCATAGGAACAGCCCTGTCTCCTATTCTCTTCACTCTGCACACCTCAGACTAGAAATATAGAAGCAGGTTATGTCACCTGCAGAAATTCTCAGATGGTTCTGCACTTATGGGGTGTATCAATAAAGGGGATGAGATAGAGGGGAGGAGTCAACTGAAGAACTTAGCTTCTTGGTGCAAAGAGAGTTCTCTGCTACTCACATCATGCAAACCAAAGAGTTTCTATGCCCACTAGGAGAGTGGATGTGGAGGGAGATCACTGCTACAAGCACTTGGGGTCCACATCAGTGGCAGGCTGGACAGCTCTCATAATGCAGAAGATCTATATAAGAAACAAAAGATTATGATCTTTTTTCTTAGGAGACTTTATTCTTTTAATGTGGACAGTGACATCCTTTAGATGTTCTATAACTCTGTGATGTCCATTGTGGTTTTCTATGTTGTGGTGAACTGGGCTGGTAACATCACTTCAAGAGAGGCCCACCAAATCAACAAGCTAATTAAAATGGCAAGCTCAGTTATTGGATGTACTCTGGGTCCCCTACATGTAGTCAAGGAGAGAGAATTAAAACAAAAATGAGTGTTTCCATGAAGTGGACATCCTCTCTCTGACACTGTAACTTTGAACACAATGAATTGTTAAGCAGAAGTGCATCAAGAAACCCGATTGGGGCTCCTGTATACTAATGGCATAACACCTTTATAGAGCCTCACTGGGACTGGTCTGCTGCCATTAGCCAAGTAATAGTATCTCTTGTTTATTGTAATTCTTTGTATGTGTCTGAGGTTAGTTGTTGTTGCTTTATTTTTGTTATAACATTCCTTGAGCTTGTATCAGTCAGTCAAAAGCAAAATTACCATATTGGGATAAATGTTCTATCTATCTATCTATCTATCTATCTATCTATCTCTGATATAGTGCCTCTCATATTTATCTATTGTTATAGGGGACTCCTGAAATCTCTAGTAACTGCAGTTCCTCCTCTACTCCAGGGCTTGGCGCTGTGTTCTAATAACTTTCTCTTTTCCTTCCTCTGCAGATCGGTTGATTGATGACTAGAACCTCCTCTGATGTCACTTCCAGTGCCCATCCACCTAGACCCGCCCAAAAACCAGAAACTCCATCATCTTGATACAGTTCTGACTTGAGCTCACATCTACAAAGATGACTCTACAATAATTGTGTGTGTTCTTTTGTCTTTTTGCTGAATATGAATATACAGGGTGGCCAGTTTGGCACCCCAACTCTTTATTGTTGTCATATCTTTCTTTTCACTACCAATTTATGTTTGTATATACAGTATTTGGAGCCTATTTTGTTTAACATCTACACATTTCCCTTAGGGCATATCATAAAGCACTACGGTTTAGGTCATGACTGCTATACAGATGACACTCAAATCTACATTTATATGTAACACTTCTGTCCTTACCAGTTCCTCCCAGGAAATAAAGTCATGCTTATGACATAATTTGGTTAAACTAAACTGTTCAAAACTGTTTTTTGATTGTCTCATTCATTCATACACAAAGTTAACCATTTTAGTCTTTCAGGTATCAACCAACATTGTATTTTATTTTTGACAGTCGGCTGACATTTTAAGTGTATAAAGATTTTTAAAGCATGGCTAAAATTTCCTTGTATCAGCTCTGAAATGTTGTGAGTTTTAAGCTATTTCTCTCAGTCTTTTGCTGAAAGGCCTATCCACATCTTCATCACTTCTAGATGAGATTATTGCAATGTGCTTCGTTTTGGAGTACTTAAACAATTTCATAGTAAGAAGCATCAGTATGTACACACTGTGCTGCTCATGCTCTTACTCCATCCTCATTGCATGATCACATCAACTCAGTACTGTGACATTTCCAATGGCTTACTCTTCTTGTACATGTTACCTTTACATTTTTTCCACCCTCACAAACGTACGCAGTTTTTAATGTCTCGAAAACATTTGGGATTAAATCACTTAGAGATCTGTGCATAGACAACGTCTTTGCATCCTACAAACAATTATACTCCAAATTTAACTTTCCAGCAACACATTTCTTTCACTACCTTCAAATTAGAAACTTTGTTAAACAAAACCTCACCTCCCACCTAACTCTATGCCGGAAAAAATATTGCTCAGTTTCGAGGACTCAGACAGCATTTCTGCAATATATAAAACCATTTTACAGTCCCTCCCTTTCAAAGATCCAAGAGTACAGTGGGAAAATGATCTCTCACTCAACATCTCAGAAAAGGAGTGGAAGGTAGCAATGCAGAGAATTCACTCGAGCTCCATATGCGCAAAGCATACAATTATTCAACTTAAAATTATATATCGAGCATATCTCTCTCATTTAAAATTGTCCAAAATGTTTCCAGGGCAAGATCCAACCTGCGAATGTCAAGCTCTGGCCTCACTGGGCCACATGTTTTGGGCCTGTACCAAATTAACATCATTCTGGACCAAAATCTTTAAATGCCTTTCAGGCAGCCTGGATGTCACAATCCCTTCTAATCCATTACTAGCTGTGTTTGGTGTACACCAAGATGGGTGGAGAAGGACAAACAAACTGTGATTGCCTTTACTACACTATTGGCACGTAGACTTATCTTGCTCAACTGGAAGAATCCTAACTCTCCTATTCTAAGTCAGTGGGTAACTGATGTTTTTTATTATTTGAAATTGGAAAAAATCAAATTCTCACTTAGAGGATCTGTACAAAACTTTTTCAAAACCTGGCAGGATCTAATCAATAACATTTCAGAGCAAGCATTTTATTTGAGGAAGCAGATTCTCTTTCCTCTTTTTTTAATTCTATTTATTTTTATTTATTAATTTATCTATTTACTTTTTTTTTGCTAGTTTAAAGTTTTACTCTGCTGGCCTAGCTCTCTTTTTCATGGGTGGGAGTTGATTTGTTTCAAACCAAGTTTTGTAAAACTTCACTTATTTGAATGGAATGTTATTTTTAATAAAATCAATAAAATCCAAAATAAATCAATAAATTTTAATCCTCACACACCAAGCAGTTAATAGGACAGCACTTCACTACATGTGTGATCTACTCAAGCCCTGTATTCCCTCACTCTCTCCATTCCACTGACTTTATCAGTTTTCTCCTGAGGTGCTGCTTGGCCGTGCAGTGCTTTGACCACCATTTACAAACATCTGGGTAAGATATAGAGATGGCTTAGCTATGAGATAAACAATTGAATTTAATGGGCTGAAAGGTCTTATCTTGTTTGTCACATGGTTTAGGATTTGGACTTCAAACCCTGAGGTTGTGGGTTCAACTTCTACTGCTGACACTGGGTGACCATGACTGAGCCAATTCACCTGTTTGTGCTCCAACTGGAATAACAAAAAAATGTAACCAGTTATATCCCAGATGTTGTACATCCCCTTAGATAAAGATGCCCACCTAATAAAAAGTAAAGCAGCCATTAGGAATGCCCCATTCTCAGCTGCTTCAAGTAGCACCTTCTCAAACCTCTCCTGAGGTCCATACCTCCTTTTTATTCAGATATTACCTGCATCATTTCATTATTCATTTATTATTATTGCTTCTTTGTTGTATATTTAATTCAGTTATAATGCTGTAAGTTAATTTTACTTTGTAATCTGCTACTCAGTTTTATCTTATTTTATATGCTATTTTCTTGGTTGATGACTTTGTAGAGCTTTGGGTTTGAGAAAAGTTTGCTATATTGTATAAGAAACTACTTTTTTTCCAGTTTTTATGCTATGTATTTCAACTGTGAATTGATTTATAAATAAATTAATTTGGTTATTAATACTGTCACAAAAGCAGACACAAAAAGATTTTGGGGAAGCCACCCGTATATTGTGCCTTGACTGCAAATGGGTAGAAATTGATTGTGGTGTTCACAGGTCTGAGTCCAAAACAGAACTGAATATAATAAGAAAAGATGGCGGCTTTAAAGCCCGAGATGGGAAGTGACATCATTGGGGCCAGAACCTGAAATGACATCTGCTGGATTGCAAGTGACACCATCATTGGCGCCAGGACCAGAAGTGATACCTTTGATACAGGAATTGACATCATCCATGCCACCGGGACCAGAACTGATGTCATCCATGGTGACGTAACTGGAAGTGAGGTCATCACTGGCGCCAGGACCTAGTGAGATTTCACGTGGATGGTGTGCAGAAGATTGAGAAAGAGAGTTAGTGCTGCTCACCATCCCCTGGTCTGGCATGGTAGTACTATTCTTAAGGCCTTTCAGTTGTCTCCAAATCGCACCTGTGTGATACAGCCAGTTTACCTTTCTGCATTTCAACTTTTTTTTTTATTTCTACACTTTGAGTATTTAATTTGCACTTTGTTGGTTGATTTTTAAATAAATAACTGAAGTAATAAACCCAGGCAGAATTTAAATGGGTAATGGGTAAATGGGACATCCTGAGCAGAAGAGAAAGTTCCTTACCCAGAAGGATAAGCTCCAGACAAATAGACAGGTGCCCTGACCAGACACATGGGTAACACTTGCCCTGGCCAAGATAAAGGAAGACAGGGTGTTTATTCCCCCCAGGAACTAGATGGCAGCATTGGCACTCATTCAGGAACCAGCAGGGAATGCCTGGAGTTGTAGTCCTGCAGCACAGCCCTGCTGGGGTCTATGGGTGCCACAAGAGGGCGCTGCAGGGAGATGCACTTCCCAATATACTGGACTTTTGTATGACCCTGAAGTACTTCCAACATGCAGTTAGTGCTCTTGATCAATGATATGAAAAGAATGAAGCATACAATTGTCACCTGTGAATGAGCCGCAAAAATGTGCATTCTTGTGGGTTCCTTGCTGCACGGGCAGAGTTTCCGTAATGTGAATGGAATTACGACCTTGCAATGATCTGAAGAGAAGGGTGAGGACTAGTACTGATTTCTGCGCAAGGAGTAAATAGTAAAATGTCACTGATTTCAAGGTTTGATTGACCTTTTTGCAAGGGGGTGGGTGGAGAGAGGGACTGAATTGGATGCAAAACCTGCTGTTTACATTCAGCCCATCTCTCCTGCTGGCAGTCCTGGCAGTAGTGCAGCAATTTTAACTGTGTGGTGAGTCTGTTTTTGAACTGTAGTGCAGGTGTTACAAGGGGGACAAAGCTGGTCCACTGTGTTTTATTGCTTAGTGGTGAACAGACACCCATCTCCAATCTCTCATCATTGATTGTATGTTGTTTCCTCAAGGTGTTTGATGCTTCCCCAACTCCCAGATCATCAATCGAGTGTCTACGCTTCAAAGGGGGCACTTTTACAAAAAATTCTTTAGATTTATAAAGGTACAATGCTCAATTTATATTTAAAGTTTATGCAGAGTTAAAAGTTTAGTTCACCCACAGTAGTGCTTGTGGTTCGAATTGTGGTTTCAAAAATTTTAAATTTGACTTCTTCATCTTCAAATGTAATATCAGTTTTGTTAGGGGTGTGAACATAAAGCAAACATTTTCTCGGAGTGTGGTGCATAAAAAAGAATAGGGAATTACTGGGTTAAGGATAGAAAGCAAATGTTTATGTGTTTTTAAATGGTAACCCAGTTTTTATTAGTAGCTATCATCCAGACATCACCTCTATTAATGTCTCTGCTCTTGTAAGTTAAGAATTTGTTCTTTTTGGGATCAATTGGATTCCAGAATTGTGATAACTCCTTGCTAGGTTGCACCCATGAAAACTGCCGTGTATGACTTGCCCTCAGTTGGTAGTGCTTAAATTATGAAGAAAACTGACAAAGCAGGAGTTAAACAACAACCCTTTGATTTTCTTTTTTATATTACAGTAGATAGGAGCAGTATGTGGTGTTGCTCAGGTAAGTAATGTTAAGCTCCAGTCATTTTGTCTGCTAGTTTGATTTCAGTCTGTTCAGATGTTTCACTTGCTCTGAGCCAGCAGGTGGCAATAGTGTGAAAACAGTAGCACACGGAATTAAAAACGGGATCACCAGGTCACACCAAGAGCATCTCAGGACTCAAGGACATGTCGTACTTAGACAGACTCAGAAAATTAAACCGGTATAATCTTGAGCAGAGGAGACTGCGTAGGGACCTATTCCAGGTATTTAAAATCCTCAAAGGCATTGATAAAGCAGATCCAGCAGAATTCTTTGAACTAAACAGTGACTCACATACTTGAAGGCACTAGTGAAAATAAAGGAGAAGTGCATTTAAGGCTAAACCCAGAAAGCAACTTACACAAAGACCTGAGGGAACCTGAAACAAACTAGCGAGACATGAAGTTGAAACAGAAACCTTGACAACCTTTAAGATAAATCTGGTTGAGATAATAGGACAGCTTAGCTATTAGTTAAACAAATGGGCTTGATAGACTGAATGGTCTCCTCTTGCTTTTCACATTTCTTATGTTTTTATGTTCTAAATATTTCCAAAGTAGTTTATCTTGTCCATATGGTCCTAAAGTGCAACTATGTAAAATTTGGTTTAGATCAGCTAAAGGGTGTAGGATTGTATAGGAAACATTCTGACAGGCAGACTGTATTTTTGTATATACAGTTGTAAGAATTTGATATCATTAAAAAATCTCTATGAGATTTAAATTTACCAAATGCTTCATTCTTTTTTCTTTTCTTTCTCTAATGAGAAATGTTGGCTTGCATTAGAGTTGTAGGAGGCTGTGAGCTCAAGCCTAGGACAACATTTTCGATAATCCCAGACACCAAACACCACACTGCTAGCCAGCTAAATTGTTATATTTACAAAACTGTGGCTGAAGTTTTAAAATTCTTTTAAAGTATTACCCAACATCAAATTTAAATGTAATGCTCTCTATAATTTTGTATTTTTGTATAAAATTTCCTCTAAGATTGTCACGATGAAGCACCAGCAGTCTCGTTTGTTGATCCCTAACACCCAGAGTGCACCTGAAAAGCCATATTTAGAATCTGACAGAAGCGGTCTCACAAGTGAAATGCGTGATCTGTCCTTTTTGTACATCACAAACTCACAGATGCAGTATCTCCAGCCTTCCGTTACATTAGATGTGAACATGCTTGGTTCAATTGGGGGCTCCAGCTTTTGTCTAACCAGAAAACCTTATTGTGTACTTATTCCGTTTCTCATACTTTTCCTGCCTTTAAATGAAACCATACATGTGTGTACAGAATATTGAACTCTTTTGCTGCATGTGATATCTGTTTATGAATTTTTAATCCTGTTTAAGTACTTATAGATTTTGCTGCTACAGACCATATTTGCTAATCCACTTAATTTAGTGTGACGAGTAAATTTAATCAACTTGTACCACCCTGAACTGACCGATAAGAGATTCTTCCTTTGAAATATAACAGATAAGTTGGCCTTTCAGTTCATCCATCATCTATGCATCCATTTTTCATTAGAATCTCAAAATCAGATGACCCTTACCAAAAAAACCTAAACATGAAATAGCGGAATTGAAGTGTCACAGTTGTCTCATTGGCTGTTATTGCTCATCCCCATTACAATTAAATTGTTTTTTACTACTTTTTGGGTAAAATAAACTTCAAGAAAAAATGTTATAATTTGAAAGAATGTAAACTTAGATTGTGATTTTCCCATTGTCTAAATTTTATGTATGATGGAAAGAACAACAAAATTGTGATTCGGAAATAATCAACAATTATGATTAATTATGCAGATCCTCAGGCAGGTCCTACAGCTTGTCCTGGAAAGGTTAGTTGTCAAAGGCACACCAGACATACACAGGTGTACCCCAAGGATTGGTGCTGGGTCCTCTACTCTTGTCTCTATATCTCACCTCGTTGGGCTCCATCATCCAATCCCATGAGTTCTCTTAACAGTGCAATGTGAATGATACACAGCTGTACCTGTTGCTCCCTCCGAAAGACAATATGGTATCAGCTAGAGTCTCTGCATGTCTTACTGATATCTCAATCTGGATGAAGGACCACCATCTACAGCTCAACCTGGCAAGAACAGAGATTCTTGTGATCCTGGCCAGCCAGTCTGTTCAACTCCCTATCTCTGTACAGCTTGGCTCACTGTTGCTAACTCCTGCCCAGTCAGTATGCGACTTTGGGGTGGTGATTGATAAGTAGCAATCTTTTTTGGAGCACTTTTCTACTGCCTCTTGTTCATGCAGGTTCATGCTGTACAACATCCATAAGATCAGACCTTATCTGTTGGAATATGCAGCACAACTTCTGGTCCAGGCTTTGGTCTTGTCACATCTGGGCTACTGCTACTTGCTTCTGGCAGGAGCACCCACATGTGCTATCATGTCACTGCAGATGGTCCGGAATACAGTAGCCTGTCTTGCCGAGACGGGCACTTGTCACTCTTCTCTTCAGGTTGCTACATTGGCTCCCTGTAGCAGCCCACATTAAGCTCAAATCCCTGATGCTTGCTTACAGAGTAGTCAGTGGGTCAGCACCTGAGTATACGGAGACACTGGTGAGGTGCAATGCCCTTTCTCACCAACTCAGTTGTGCCAGTGAAAAGCATCTGGTGATGCTGCTCCTGCATGGTATCAAGTCTAAATCCAGACTCTTTTCCTGTGTAGTTCCCAGTTGATGGAACGGGCTGCCCAACTCCAGCCAAACTGCTGACTCCCTCAACATATTTAAGAAGCAATTGAAAACCCATCTGTCCTGTGAATATCTGTCTAATTGATAGAAAAAAATCTTTGCTCTGTGACCCTTTTACTGTTGTTGTTGCAATTTGTGTTGTAAGTTTGATTGCTTTATCAATTATAATCTATGATTGTAAATTATTAGTTATTGCATATTTTCACCTAAGACAATCGACTTTTGTTACCTGTCCTATTACACTTTCTGAACAAACAGGCCCTAACCTAATGTTACTCAATTATGTTTACCTGTTTTGTAAGTCGCTTTGGATAAATACATCTGCCAAGCAAATATATGTAAATGTAAATGTAGATTCTAATAGCAACTCACTCCTATGTACCTTAATTTGGAATTAAAGAAAACGGATGAAAGTCACTGCTGTCTGCTTTTTGAAAGTTTGCCTTTAATAGTGGCATATTACATTTTTAAAGTATAGAATTTTACAATTGATTTGTTTTTTTCGTGTGTGCGTGTGTGTGTGTGTGTGTGGGCACGCATGGGGGCACCATACAGTCTTAATCCAGCCTTAACCCTTTGGAACTAACCACAGTTTGGTATTCATAATCAAGTGGAAGACTAAGGAGGAAATTCACACAAGTATAGATAGAGCATCCAACTCATACACCAGAAAAAGAGCTCAATAGACCAGATGGATGCACTGGATGGATGGGAATGTCTGGAATTGAGCAATAGCACTGACAAGAAAAATTTACTTTTTTAGCTTTGCAGGCAAATGTGAGGTCACTAAAATGAAAGTGGGCAGTGGGGTAGCTAAGATGTGAGGCCTAAGATACTACGAGTTTGGAAAGAAGACTTCTGAACTTCTAGCACAGAATACAGAGGATGCAGCTGAGTAACACGGGGCTTTGAAAGGGGAAGAAGTGAGTTCTGGGATATCTAGACAACAGGTCTACTGGTGCCACATTATGATTAACCTTTTTAGCCATTCATGTAATAGTATAACCCAGTAATTCATTATTTAGCGCTTCATGTTTCTTATATGGGGGGGAACAAACAAACAAACTTTGTTTTTCAGTTCGAAAGAAAAGTGAGGGCCTACTGTCAAATCTGTGGGGGGCAAGCCTTAGTGAATTCATGCTTTATGTCTGCAAAAACTTTACTGATATTTATTCTATTAAATTTTGTCTCATTGACCCTGTAGCTAGCATTGTTGCCTTGCAGCTCAGGTCACATTTTCAGCCACAATAATCGGTCCAGCATAGTTGTCTGATGTAACGGATCCATTAGTTCCAGTTGCAAGTGCATTGTAGTAGTAGGTTGAGTCTCCTTTCATGCCAGGTAAGTGCAAGGATAAAAGAATGAGCTGGGGTGGAGGACTTTGTCTCTATACACTTCTTCACTAAGCTCTATCAGCCAGTCCCATTGTTTTTCCTATCACTGCTATGCTGATGATACACAACTGTACCTGTAGTTTCTATCAGAGGACCACACAGTATCGGCTAGAATCTGTAAATGTCTCACTGATATCGCAATCTGGATGAAGGAACACCATCTTCAGCTCACACTGGCAAAAGCAGACCTTCATGTTATCCCAGCTCGTCCATCTATTCTGCACACCAACTCTGTTCAGCTTGTCTGATTATTGCTAACACCCGCCAAGTTGGTACTCAACCTTAGGATGGTGATCAATGACAAGTTGTCCTTCAGGGGCCATGTTGCTATGGTCTCTCAGCTTTAAAGATTCAGCACTATACAATATCGATAAGGTAAGACCATACATGACAGAATATACAGCAAAACATCTGGTAACGGTGTCACATCTAAAATACTGCTACTCTCTGCTGGCAGGAGTACCAGCATGTGTCACCACTGCAGATGATTTGCAGTGAAATGTCTGATGTTCAACTAGCTAAGTAACACATATGTCACTCCTCTCTTCAGATCACTACACTGCCTTCCTGTAGTGGCACGAATTAAATTCAATTCCTTGATGCTTGCCCACAGAGTAGTCAATAGATCAGCACCACTATATGCATATATATACTTCCGGAAGCGATGTCATCAATGGCGCCAGAACCGTGTGGGAATTCCCGTAGATGATCTGCACAGAATTTAAAGAGAAAGTCATTGTATCTCACCACCCCCTGGTCTGGCGT
>JANRMT010062814.1:37612901-37649269 GCA_026402145.1 Polypterus bichir lapradei
TCATTCCAACCGTACCCCCATTAACATGTCTATCGAGGTAATCACCATCGATCAAAGAACTGTCACTTACCAAGTGGTTTCCATGCCCGGAGATGGCACCTGCCTTTTCCATTCTCTTTGTTACATATTGCACAGCCATATCAGGCTCACTATTGATATCCGGAGGAACATTGTGTCTTATGTATTGAATGACTGGGACAGGTTCAAGGTGTGGACTGATGACGGTACAGGAGATAATTATACTAAACAGGTCCACTAGAAGAGTGAAATGCTTAAGTGTACCGAAATGGCCAAATATTTTACACCTTTGGACAACCGCCAATGCCTCTTAAAGATCTTAGCTTCACAGGTGACGATTTCAGTAGTGGACACTTTGATGTTTAGAAATGTTTAAACTCTCAAAAGCTGGATGTGAAGTTATCAATGAAACTGGTTGTATACTTACAACGCTTGACAGATGCTGCATGTCTCTTCAACACAAGTCCTACAAATACTGTCATAATTGAAACAAACCATGAAACTCAAACCGATTATGACAGCAGCAATCCAAGCTGTGAGATTTGAAACGAGATTACTGTTCACATGGACAACTGTACGTTGCATGCTCAAGAGTAAGCTCAGCGCACAGCTACAGCTTGGTCATATTGCAACTGGAGGGCCGAACTGACAACGTGACATACAAAGAGATCCTTAACAAATAATTATTGGTATATTTTCCCTCAGTTTAAAAAGGTTTAATTTTCTTCTTAATAAAAATTTTAAGGCAGTACTTCACCGCTGCGAAGCGCGGGCATTTTGCTAGTTAATTATAAATCTAATCAACACAATAATCACTCCTCCTCGCCCAGACACTTGCTCCTCTACCTCCCAGCTCAGCTCAGTGTCTGGAGTGAGGCACCGCCCTTTTATAGCCCCTGACCCGGAGGTGTTTCTGTCCCAACAGTCCACAGTTCCTTATTCCTTCCGGGTCAGGGCAATCAGTCCTTTTCTTCAACCCGGGAGCACGTCGTTCCTTCCCGTCACATGACCGTGACGTACTCCCGGGTCATACGGCATCACAGAGCCTATAAGCCCCCCCACAGCCACTCCTGGTGGTCCCCAAGGTGTCCAGCAGGGCTGTGTAAAAACACTACAAAGTCCATAAGGCCCTGCTGGACCTCGGGGCACGATCCTGCTGTCGGGAGAGCTCCTCCTGGCGGCCTGGGGGTGCGGACCAGCATGGGAAGCCGGCAGTCCTCCACAATATATATAGCAAAATATCCACGCTTGGCAGCGGAGAAGTAAAAAGAAAAGGAAACATTTTAATAATAACGTAACATGATTGACAACGTAATTGTTTTGTCATGAGTGCTGCTGGCATATATATATATATATATATACATACATGTGTACATATATACACAAACACATATACTATGGGGTGCGAAACAGGCAAATACATTGATTTTCTGAATATATAAAGTCGGCGTCAGAATATATAAAGTCAAAACTTGAATATATAAAGTCATTCCCGAATATATAAAGTCACTGTCGGAATATATAAAGTCAAAACTTGAATACATAAAGTCAGCATCGGCATGTATTAAGTCAAAACTTTTTTCTAAATATATAAAGTCAAAACTTGAATAAATAAAGTCACCGCTGGAATATATAAATTCAAAACTTGAATATATAAAGTCAGCGCTGGAATATATAAATTCAAAACTTGAATATATAAAGTCAGCGTCAGAATATATAAAGTCAGCGCTGGAATATATAAAGTGAAAACCTGAATATATAAAGTCAGCGTCGGAATTTATAAAATCATTCCTGATTATATATAGTCAACATCGGAGTATATAAACTCATTCCTGAATATATAAACTCAAAGTCAAAATATATTGATTGAAACGACTCTGAACTGAAGTAAGTTAACAAAAACGTATTCAGAAAAATAAATTAAAAAAACACTGTTCGGTTAATGTTTTGAAAATGATGCATTTGTCCTGCCCAGGATTCGTTCCTGCCTTGCACCCAGTGTTGGCTGGGATTGGCTCCAGCAGACCCCCGTGACCCTGTGGTCGGATTCAACGGGTTGGGAAATGGATGGATATTGCAGCACTGACTTTGTATATTCCGACGATGACTTTATATATTGAAGTTTTGACTTTATATATTCCAGCGCTTACTTTATATTGTGAGCTGGAGGGCTTCGCTATTACGTGTGGGGACGAAACTTCACTTTGGTAACTGGTCATGCTCCACTTCAATGGTCATACCGACAGAAAGATACAAACTCTCGCCTCATGAGATGGTTTCTGGGCTTACAACCTTACCGTTTCACAGTAAAACATCGACCAGGTTCTGAACACATCAACGCAGACGTATTATCAAGACTAAATGAACCTGGTACAGAGAGTCGCTTGATTCACGGAAATGTGAATAAAGCTGAGGGGGAGGGTGTGAGCTGGAGGGCTGATCACACCCCAAGAAGATACAGACGCCTCTGGGAAAACCACAACCCCTGAAACACAGACTACCCTCACATTGCTCCTTACTTTCTCACTTGCGCTATAACGCGTAATGCAAACCTTGCGCGATACTCCGCTAACTTAAAAGCCTTGTGCAGCGCCTGTCAGTTGAAAATTGATTGTTTGCTTGCTTTTATCGCTCTCTCTCTCTGCTCCTAGCGGAACTGTCATCTCTGACTTGTCATGGAGCACGTTTAAGCTCATGTGTTTGCAGTGTTTGAATAAAAATCCTTCTTGTTTCTACGACCTCCTGTGTCTCTGTGCAAATCTGTGACCCAAGCGTGACAATATATTCCGACGCTGACTTTATATATTTAAGTTTTGACTTTATATATTCCAGCGCTTACATTATATATTCCGAAATATTCCAACGCAGTCTTTATATACTCAGGTTTTGACTTTATATATTTGGGAATGACTTTATATATTCAAGTTTTGACTTTATATATTCCAGCGCTGACTTTATATATTAAAGTTTTGACTTTATATATTTAGAAACAAGTTTTGACTTTAAGTTTTGACTTTATTTATTCCGACAGTGACTTTATATTTTTAAAGCGTTATGGAGCACATGCATCGAAGCTTCTCAGCTGTGCGATTGTCAATGTAACCTTTTGTAAGTAGTGCCTGGAGGATTCAGTGTGGAGAAACTCTAGAGACAGCGTGTGTATTAACTTGTGGATTTTTCTGTGTGTATTTGGTGGCAGTGTGACGAAGTTGATTCGGAAGACGGCGTTAGCCGCGGAGCTCAGCTCAGCGAAATAAGGTAAATGGGAGGGGATATGATGACGTGACTCCCCCACCTGCCTTAACTGTCAATCCCCCACAAACACAGTCTCTTGGAATTTGCATAAGCACACCCCTTCACCTGCAATTTTAACTTAGTTACAAAGTGATCAAAACTCTCGTTTATATCCTGCGTCCTCTCATTAAACTTGTATCCCGCATTACCCGTGGGCATGAAAAACGCCAGCGGCAGCCTGTCTATTAACTTAATTTAAAGTTTAGGTTTACACCTTGCTTTCTTTCTGAAGTAGCAGCACTCATGAATATGGTAGTATATGTCACTCGCTCGCTTCTTATTGTTTCGCTGCCTTCTCAATTATATAATGCATGTTTTCTTCAGCGCATTTTGGAGCTCTTCCTGGTTTTCTACACACTGCGTTGACAGTCAGTTCACGTGATTACATGGGAGGCGTGATGATGTCACACGAAACTCCGCCCCACGGCTTTCAAGCTCAACTCCATTACAGTAAATGGAGAAAAATACCTTCCAGTTATGACCATTACGCGTAGAATTTCGAAATGAAACCTGCTTAACTTTTGTAAGGAAGCTGTAAGGGATGAGCCTGCCAAATTTCAGCCTTCTACCTACACAGGAAGTTGGAGAATTAGTGATGAGTCAGTCAGTCAGTCAGTCAGTCAGTCAGTCAGTCAGTGAGGGCTTTGCCTTTTATTAGTATAGATTCAGCAAAAAGACAAAAGAACACACACAATTATTGCAGAGTCATCTTTGTAGATGTGAGCTCAAGTCAGAACTGTATCAAGATAATGGAGTTTCCGGTTTTGGGCGGGTCTAGGTGGATGGGCACTGGAAGTGACATCAGAGGAGGTTCTAGTCGTCAATCAACCGATCTGCAGAGGAAGGAAAAGAGAAAGTTATTAGAACACAGCGCCAAGCAATGGAGTAGAGGAGGAAATGCAGTTACTAGAGATTTCAGGAGTCCCCTATAACAATAGATAAATATGAGAGGCACTATATCAGAGATAGATAGATAGATAGATAGATAGATAGATAGATAGATAGATAGATAGATAGATAGAACATTTATCCCAATATGGTAATTTTGCTTTTGACTGACTGACACAAGCTCAAGGAATGTTATAACAAACATAAAGCAACAACAACTAACCTCAGACACATACAAAGAATTACAATAAACAAGAGATACTATTTCTTGGCTAATGGCAGCAGACCAGTCCCAGTGAGGCTCTATAAAGGTGTTATGCTATTAGTATACAGGAGCCCCAATCAGGTTTCTTGATGCACTTCTGCTTAACAATTCATTGTGTTCAAAGTTACAGTGTCAGAGAGAGGATGTCCACTTCATGGAAACACTCATTTTTGTTTTAATTCTCTCTCCTTGACTACATGTAGGGGACCCAGAATACATCCAATAACTGAGCTTGCCATTTTAATTAGCTTGTTGATTTGGTGGGCCTCTCTTGAAGTGATGTTACCAGCCCAGTTCACCACAACATAGAACACCACAATGGCCATCACAGAGTTATAGAACATCTAAAGGATATCACTGTCCACATTAAAAGAATAAAGTCTCCTAAGAAAAAAGATCATAATCTTTTGTTTCTTATATAGATCTTCTGCATTATGAGAGCTGTCCAGCCTGTCACTGATGTGGACCCCAAGTGCTTGTAGCAGTGATCTCCCTCCACATCCACTCTCCTAGTGGGTATAGAAACTCTTTGGTTTGCATGAAGTGAGTAGCAGAGAACTCTCTTTGCACCAAGAAGCTAAGTTCTTCAGTTGACTCCTCCCCTCTATCTCATCCCCTTTATTGATACACCCCATAAGTGCAGAACCATCTGAGAATTTCTGCAGGTGACATAACCTGGTTCCATATTTCTAGTCTGAGGTGTGCAGAGTGAAGAGAATAGGAGACAGGGCTGTTCCTATGGGATGTTATTCATACAGTCCTTGAGCTTTACAAACTGCCTGACAGACACTCCATTAAACAGGTCACCATAGGCTCCTCCACCTGCAAAATTCTGTGCTTATTCCTTAACAGGGATGGCTGGATGGTATTGAAGTCAGTGGAGAGATCGAAAAACATAATCCTCACAGTGCTGCCAGCTTTGTCCAGATGGGAATAAGCCTTGTGGAGCAGACAGATAATTGCGTCTTCCACTCCAGTCTCTGTCCGATGCACATGGACAAATTCATCTTTTGGTTACATGTATTTACTTTGATGTTTATTTATTTATAAATACCTTTAAGCTGGATAAATTAAACAACCAAAAATATAGGTACAAACTGTGAAAGGGATAAACATTTTTATTGATGTTTATTGATCACTTTGTTCATTTATTAATGAACATATCCATTAGGGATACAATTAAGTTTACAAATAAATGTGAACTAGATAAACTTTAGCAAATGTAAATGTTGACAGCACCTATTCATTCTGATGTTCAATTATTTATAAGGGAAACTAACTGTATAAAGACCTGTATTAAAGATGCAAAATATGAGTAGTTGAAGGTTAGCAAAGATTTTGGCTACATTTAATACCTTGTTTATGTTTAATAGTAGAAAAAAATATTTTAAAAGAATTGGATTAAAAAACAAAAGGGTGGAAGGATGCACATCAGTAAATTCAAATTTTGGCTTGGTTTATGCATTTTGATTTTCTTTATGAATAAATCTATGCAGGGAAAATAAAGGAGGTCATTAAAATATAATATATGGAATTATAACCAAAAAACAGGTTCAGTTTCAGACTGGGTTTTATTTCTTTTTTCTATTCTGTTATGGCATTTCCATTTCATGTTATCTTCCATGACTAATTTTGTGTATTTAGGGTTCTGTAAATAAAAAAGCAGGTTCATAACATGAATGGCGAGATGTGTTACATATGCAGTAGTGCAATGACTGAACAAGGGAAAATCAGTTCACATTTAAAGAGCTCGGCTATCAATTTGAGGTACTAGTGAAGACATCTTTCAGTTTAATTCAATTTATCTGCACAAAGCAGATTTTCATTTATAAGACAAGCATAATAAACATCATTACAAATAGACAATACATCATTTACAGTGGTGTAAAAAACTATTTGCCCCCTTCCTGATTTCTTATTCTTTTGCATGTTTGTCACACAAAATGTTTCTGATCATCAAACACATTTAACCATTAGTCAAATATAACACAAGTAAACACAAAATGCAGTTTTTAAATGATGGTTTTTATTATTTAGGGAGAAAAAAAAAATCCAAACCTACATGGCCCTGTGTGAAAAAGTAATTGCCCCCTGAACCTAATAACTGGTTGGGCCACCCTTAGCAGCAATAACTGCAATCAAGCGTTTGCGATAACTTGCAATGAGTCTTTTACAGCGCTCTGGAGGAATTTTGGCCCACTCATCTTTGCAGAATTGTTGTAATTCAGCTTTATTTGAGGGTTTTCTAGCATGAACCGCCTTTTTAAGGTCATGCCATAGCATCTCAATTGGATTCAGGTCAGGACTTTGACTAGGCCACTCCAAAGTCTTCATTTTGTTTTTCTTCAGCCATTCAGAGGTGGATTTGCTGGTGTGTTTTGGGTCATTGTCCTGTTGCAGCACTCAAGATCGCTTCAGCTTGAGTTGACGAACAGATGGCCGGACATTCTCCTTCAGGATTTTTTGGTAGACAGTAGAATTCATGGTTCCATCTATCACAGCAAGCCTTCCAGGTCCTGAAGCAGCAAAACAACCCCAGACCATCACACTACCACCACCATATTTTACTGTTGGTATGATGTTCTTTTTCTGAAATGCTGTGTTCATTTTACGCCAGATGTAACGGGACATTTGCCTTCCAAAAAGTTCAACTTTTATCTCATCAGTCCACAAGGTATTTTCCCAAAAGTCTTGGCAATCATTGAGATGTTTCTTAGCAAAATTGAGACGAGCCCTAATGTTCTTTTTGCTTAACAGTGGTTTGCGTCTTGGAAATCTGCCATGCAGGCCGTTTTTGCCCAGTCTCTTTCTTATGGTGGAGTCGTGAACACTGACCTTAATTGAGGCAAGTGAGGCCTGCAGTTCTTTAGACGTTGTCCTGGGGTCTTTTGTGACCTCTCGGATGAGTCGTCTCTGCGCTCTTGGGGTAATTTTGGTCGGCCGGCCACTCCTGGGAAGGTTCACCACTGTTCCATGTTTTTGCCATTTGTGGATAATGGCTCTCACTGTGGTTCGCTGGAGTCCCAAAGCTTTAGAAATGGCTTTATAACCTTTACCAGACTGATAGATCTCAATTACTTCTGTTCTCATTTGTTCCTGAATTTCCTTGGATCTTGGCATGATGTCTAGCTTTTGAGGTGCTTTTGGTCTACTTTTCTGTGTCAGGCAGCTCCTATTTAAGTGATTTCTTGATTGAAACAGGTGTGGCAGTAATCAGGCCTGGGGGTGGCTACGGAAATTGAACTCAGGTGTGATACACCACAGTTAGGTTATTTTTTAACAAGGGGGCAATTACTTTTTCACACAGGGCCATGTAGGTTTGGATTTTTTTTTTCTCCCTAAATAATAAAAACCATCATTTAAAAACTGCATTTTGTGTTTACTTGTGTTATATTTGACTAATGGTTACATGTGTTTGATGATCAGAAACATTTTGTGTGACAAACATGCAAAAGAAAAAGAAATCAGGAAGGGGGCAAATAGTTTTTCACACCACTGTATATATATATACACAGAGAGAGAGAGAGAGAGAGAGACTTATGACCACTCTTTCTTGACCACTCAAGTCTACTGTTGAACAGTCTGGTAATGCTGCTTCTGCATGGTATCAAATCTCAGTCCAGAGTCTTGTCATGTGTAGCTGGTGGAACAAAATTCTCACCTGTATTCGAAATTCTGACTCCCTTAAACACATTGGAAGACTCTCTTGTTGGACAAATTTCTGTTGCTGTTAGGTTTTGTAACCTAGGAATTGTAACTCGCTTATATTCTGTTCTGAGCTCTTCACTTGTGGTGATCAATTTTGAAACCTTGTCTGGTAACACTAGTTATTAAACAATACCCAAGACTGATGTTTTCTCAGTTATGCTAACCTCTTTTGTAAGTTGCTTTGAATAAAAGCTTCTGCTAAGCAAGTGACTGTAAATGTAAATAGTTAGAATTGTGTCACTCCAAAACCCTTCCATGGTAATACAAATAGAAACCTATAAATCATGACAATTGGGGGAAATCACTTGAAGATGACTTCTCCTATTATGTTCCTCTCCATATCCACTCATGCAACATAATGTAGTTGCTCCTATTTTATCCATAAATAGCTGTTTCAAGGCAATTAACAGTGGATCTCTCATTACAACAATATCCAGTTAATCTGTAGACCTTGTATTAACATCAAAAACAGCTGTCAGAACTCTCTTGCAGTTGAGCAGTTTCTGTTGATGGTATTATATCATTCAGTCTTCATGTTAATGCACTGAGATCATTTTTACTTAAGGTAAATAAATAACATCAGCATTCTGGTAATATCTTACTGTGCATCATACAGAAATGTCACTGTAATTTGGTCATTCATATTGGTTTGAAGTTAATATTGAGGCTGAGTGCTTCAGTGCTTTTTTTAAAACATTTTTCCATTTTCTTTTTCACTCCCAGTTTAAAGTTCTATACCAAGGATGAACACTAAAAAGACACAATAGTATCACTTCACCTCTGTCCCCACATCTAGGCATTGACTTCCAGTAATTTTTAGATTTTGTTTTAATATCTGACTTATAAAGCTGTGAATTCTTTTACAAGCAATAAGCCTACTTATAACTCTCTGAAATCCAATTTGGGTTGGCTATTGAGTGTTTACCTACATGGCTTCTAAAAGCTGGAAAGATCTGCTTGCCAGTATGTCCTCTTGCTCTCAGGATGTAAACCAAAGATGAAAAGCCAATCCTATACAATACTTTTAACAGAGCTGGTACATTTGACTACTCATGTTTCTTTATTGTCTAAAATCTCACTTTATCTAGACCAGGGCACCTTTGTCAATAGATTGCTCAAAATTAGGTTGCAGAATGGTATTAGGTGGGTGTGGTGTTATGGGTCCACAGCTCGCTCAGCAAAGGCCATTTAAATAAATAATCACCACGCTCGCCGGCTTCGTGGAGGGGGTAGTAGTTGTAGCAAGCCGCGGGGCGATCTGCGGTGTGGGCGTTTCTCACCGAGTGCACAGGTGAGGAACTGCCCACATCCGTGATTGTTCCCGTGGCTAATGTGCTGCAGCTGCTATGACCCCTCGCATTATAAAAAGAAGCGCGAGTCGGTTGGAAGAGGAGGAAAGAACAAGAGAGAAAAGGAAGAGAGGACGGAGGGTACAGGGAGCGAGGAAGCAAGGCGGTGCAAGAGAGACAGACATGCGGAGCATGTGGGCGAGCGAATGAGCGCTCGTGGGCAGCTGCAAGGAAGCTGGGTGTTAGGCCGACACCCAGGCGTTGGAATTGGAAGTCGCTCCCGTTGAGCGAGCAGGTAGCGGGAGTGACCAGGGAAAGGCGACTGGCCACGGAAGGCCGGAAAGGCAGCGGGAGTCGGGAGGCTTGGTCGGGGACGCTCACGTTGGATATAAACCAAGTCTCGGGACTGGGATGAGTGTCAGACTGAAGCCAGGGATCGGGAGGTCTCCAGTATCATGTGAATGGATGTAGAAGAAAAGGGCAGCTGCAGAGTGCGTCTCGCCTGCTGCTAAGCCCAAGCGGGATAAGCAGGTGAGAGGCTAACTGAAAAGAAGCACCGAGCTTGGCATTGTCGTTTGTTGAAAAAACTGCTTCCTGTTGAACGTTTTAACCTCTGATTTTAGATTGTTTTTTGTATTGTTTTTTTAAACCTTCACGTTGGACTTTTAAGGATTATTTATTTATTGAATTTTGAAAAGCACTGCACTTTATGAACACTTTGTTTTAGATTGTTTTGTAATAAAAGCACTATGCACCTTTTTGAACCATCCCCTTGCTCAAATGTTGTCTCACTGTCTAGCTCAACTCGGTGACATTACCGACGGTGTTGGGTTCAAGGGCTCCTGAACAGCAATGGGAGCATGGAGTCAAACCCACATCATCACAGTGAGGTACTGGCAAACGTTTTGAAAGGGGTGAGGCCAGATGACTGATGTATGGCCACTATCCCTTAAAAGTGGCATGAGGGGAGAACCACAGGGTGAACATGATCAATAATCAACATGCCACAATGAGTTGTGCTTTAAATTGCTTTATAGACATACATATTCCACTTTCGCTCTATTTATACTGTCACATGCGATTGCTTGAGAACAGCTTATGGGCTTAAGTGATTGTAATACTCCACCTAGACATGAGGTGGTGCTGTCTAATAATGATGTCTCTTCTCCTCCCTTTACAGAAAGGAAGACTGACAACTTTCCCCTCATGATGTCACTCCCAGGGTCTGACTACTTGGACCCGCCTCTTCCTCCCAGAATCCATCATAATCAGAAGAACTACTACCTTGGGCAATCTAACTGATTGAATAAGTCAGAACAACTTGATTGAGTTGTTAACATGCATTATCTTTCATTTTTACAATCTTATAATAAACAGGGTTACTCTTCAAGGTGCCCGAAAACTCTTTAACCTCTTTTGTCTCTTATTACGATACACACACGACTCGACTATTTGTACATACTCATATGTGAAAGTGATCTGTGGCGTAGAACAGATTTTTAATTGAATAATCAAATCCCGAGAGTGTACGGGCTCAAATTGGGTGCAGGTGTGCACGTATCTGCAGTGCTCCAGGGTTGATTGTGGTGCTTGGCTGATCGCACACTCACTTGAAGATATGAGCGGATCAATGATGCATTCACACATTGGAGTGGGCAGAGGGTCACATCTGCGCCCAATCAAGCTGATAAGAGAATCAGGCAACTCTGAGACAGTAAGAGACATAACGGGAACAGAGCAAGAGAGCTGTGAGAGCAGTATCGGGTACTGAGCCAGCATGAGGGAGAAGAAGCAGAGCGGTCGGTAGCCCAGGAGAAGAGCAAGCAGTCCATGGGTGGATCATCCCCACCGACTTTATGGACCAAGTGGGTATGATGGTGGTGGTGCCCTCCTAGGGATCCGGTAGATGCCATGTAGGGCATGCGAAAGATGAAGGAGTGGTCAGCTCAAAGAATCATGGCAATGCAGATGGAGGCAGCCGTGGCGAAAGCTGGAATTTGTGACCACAGATGCTGGTGTCTCCGCTGATTGCAAAACCTGAATAGAGTGACTCAGGAAGACGGAAAGTGGAAGATGCACTGTGTTCAGGAAGGATTACAAGTGAACTTGATGACTGCTTGGTTATATCCTGTTTTTATTGTAGGGACTATTCACTGACTTTTAACTCATTGATTGGCACATGATTTTATTGGATTATTTATGTATTTATTTATTTATTTATGGAAGAACTATTGTCCTGCACTTTGGACACTTTTGTTTATGGTTTGAATTTAAATAAAAGCACTGACACTGTTGCACCTACCCCTTGGCTGGATGTGTGTGTCTTTATTTGCTTGGCTCATCTCGGTACATGACTATCAACAGCCTGGATCCAAGAGGCCCCCAAAAGCAACCAGGGAGCATGGAGCCAACCTGGACCATCATACCATAATCAACTAATATCCTGCATTAGCCACTCAGCATTGTTCCAGTATTACCACTATTAAAGAATTTGTTCTGTATATTTCAAGTCAAAGTTATTTCTTTGCAATCATTAATATATTATTACTGTCTAATTTTCACAATATATATTAATTTTCCATGTAAAGCTCTGGTATTGATACTGAATGTTGATACCCAGATGTAAATTACTGGTTCTTTGGTGTAGACAACTATGCAATAATAACTAAAAAAGTCACACAATTGCTTATATTCTTTCATCATTATTTCAGTAGCTGCTTCCACCACACAGTGACACGTGCTCCTGTTCACTCTGTTCAATTTGTTCACTCGGGGTCAGAGGGTCCTCGCCAACAGCTATGTATCAGGAGCACAATCTCAGTCAGCATTTTTCTACCTACCATGTAAAGTGTACAAGTAATCTGTCATGTGCGGTACGGCTAATAGAGCCTCCAAAAAAAGGTGATAGTTTACAAGGTCAGCAAAAGCTGTGACTGTGCCTGGGCTTTCTTACCAGTATGCACTGGGACCCCTGTTTTGATAGCTAAATAGAAACATACAGAGGCATCTGAAACTTTGTGGGCCTCTGTGCTCCTGTGGATCCCTGCCAGTGCCCGTTGTGCCCATATGCTAAGAAGGCCCATTCCTCGGTGCTGCCACAGCCACTGGTACTCATTAAGCTGCTCTTATGCTACTCCAGGTAGTGCAAAGCTGTCATTCCGGTCTCATAGCACCGGTATTCTCATGCGCTTTGTACATTCTCCCCAAGTATTTATGGATTAATTGGTATCAATGCATGTCACTGACTTTACACACTCTTTTTTACCATATCCAAAGTCGATAATTGGTTTGTGTTTCTTCAATCTGCTCTATCGTACACTCTGTCTTTTTCATTGCTTTTATTGTGCATGTGCAGAACACACCACAGAAAGTTTGACATAGTGCAGATGGTTAGGCTCTTTCAAACATCTGACACTTTTATTTCAAACACAATGGAATCTGATCAGTTAACTTCAGATTTATTGTTATGTGTACAAAGCACAATGAAACTCTTATGTGCTCTTTTTACTCTACTGCCCCTTCGCGTGAATCTCATCCTTTAGGCTATGTAAAATATTAACATAAAATGTAATGGGCAAAAAGTAAATGCTGCTTAGGAAAAAATAATTATATGGAGTTAGCACACATCTGTCTGTTTTTGTAATCCACAGCAGAACCTACTGTAATTGTTGAAAGAAGAGAAATGGAGAAGCAGGAAGTAGGATTGTGAACGGAATACAGCTTTGTGCTGGGGGCTTCCCCATTACTGTGTTGTGAGAAGACAAGCAAACAGGAAATGTATTCTTACATCAACAAAAATTGTTCTGCAATTCTGCAATAAAATAATTACTTCTAGTTTCCTTTCGGTATCACAAGGATACATTATAAACACAGACAGCATATTTTCTTTTTTCTTTGTACCCAAGTGTCCTCTGAAATCTTGACTGATGTCACATAAGCTTAAATTGTTGCCATGTTCCATAAAGGCTGGTTTATAACCACTGTTTAGCAAGACCATTACCTTTTCAGACAATTCCCAAAGTTCAGTATCATACATTTTAAAAAACAGCATGTTGTCGGGCTAATTTGTGACTTTAAACTGACCCGATATGAATGGCCAGACTAGACTTCTGTACCGGACTGGCTTTAATAGGCTCCAGGTTACAAAATGAAAACATAGATTTTATAAGTTGTTCTATTTATATTATTTCTGTTAGTTTAAGTGCAAATTACTTTTTTGTCATGGTGTTTATAATGGAAATCTGGTCCAACGCAGACAGCCAGACTAGTTGTTTTCATAATAAGCCAGCAGGAAATGCTGCTCCACTTTCAGGTCATAACCTTCCCAAAGGCGATCTGTATATTGGATTTTGGCAGAATGATCTAGACAATGGAAAAGTGTTAAACATAATCGTTTGGCTTCACATCAGGTCTGTCAAATCAGACTGTGCAGATCTCAAAATGAGCATCAAATGCTGGTGTAAAGCATCACATTAGAGAGGAATATATCACTGAAATTTAGTTTTATTCTGTTCCTTTATTCTTTCTCCTTCTTGGAGCAACCCATAGGATGAGAGTACTGGACACAGCTGAGATGTGGACGTCTATGTTTTTAAGTATTTATGCTCTTTGGTCATTCATAGAGGCCATTTACATCATTGTCTAAGACTCAAAGTGACATTTTCTGAGCATTTAGTAATGCTTCACAAGACCGAACTTCGGCAGACAGTCTTATAAAACACAATGTTCCTTTGTCATTCTATTAGCACTACAAATAGAAACTGAAAGGCAATTTTCCTTGCAATGCTTTTCTTTAATGTGAAAAAGTACACAGATGCAAACTTTACAAAGAACAAATTTCCACGTAAGGAGGAATGTTTAGAATTTCATAAGTGCAGAAATTAACTATACATCCTTCCCTGGATCCGTTAACCCACTTCTTCTCCTTCCATTACAGAGCCACAAAGAGCCAGAGCCTACCCCAGCTTCAAGAGCCGCTAGGCAGGAAGCAGACCAAGACAAGACACCACAACATCCACTCATACCAAGGCAGGTACACTTGGCATTCAGTCTAACATGTCCTCCACTGGGAAGAAGGAGGAAACTAAATGACCCAAATCCAAATCCAGCTACTTCTGCCTTTAAGGCAGTAGCACTAAGTGCCAGATAGATAGATAGATAGATAGATAGATAGATAGATAGATAGATAGATAGATAGATAGATAGATAGATAGATAGTGTAACAAAGGTGCTATATAGGCGCCAACCCGACACAGACTGACACCGGAGGCACTGTCACAGTAGGGGGCAGTAGTGCTCCCTCGAATCCTCAGGTACCACGCCAAACACCTGGTAAAAGTGCTACAGTCAATATTTTTATTATAATAATGTGCACTAAGCACCTTCCACTCCACACTACTCATAAACCAATTACAATACTACAATAACCAATCCTCCAGCTCCCTGACGCGTTGCCACCCTTCCACCCAGCTCAGCTCATTGTCTAGGAGTTCCCATGGTCCTTTTATACTCCCTAACCCGGAGGTGTTTCTGCCCAACAGTCCACAAGTCCTTATTCCTTCCGGGTCAGGGTAAATAGTCCTTTTCTTCAACCCGGGAGCACGTCGTTTCTTCCTGTCACGTGACCGTGACGTACTCCCGGGTCATAGGGCACATAAGAGCCTACGAGCCCCCCTACAGCGACACCTAGTGGCCCCCAAGGTATCCAGCAGGGCTGTGTACAAACACTACATAGTCCATGATGCCCTGCTGGAACTCGGGGCATGTTCATGCTTGTCGGGAGAGCTCCTCCTGGCGGCCTGGGGGTGAGGGCCGGAATAAAATGCCGGCAATCCACCACAGCACGTATAAAAGCAAATTAACTTTTATTTTTCTTCACCTGTGGGGCACATCTTCCCCGTGCCCATAGGCAGTACACAATCCCAAAAACACCAAAACAACACACTACTCTTTGCACCACCACTCCTCCTGGCAAGCGCTGTCTTCCTCCTCCCGGCTCAGGCTTCTCGAGTAGTGGTTGCTGACTCCTTTTTATAAGGCAGACGTGCTTCAGGTGTTTGATTAGATAGATAGATAGATAGATAGATAGATAGATAGATAGATAGATAGATAGATAGATAGATAGATAGATAGATACAAGGGATATCCAGAAAAAAAGGTTACAAGTGCCCTGGAGGGTGCAGGGAATTTTTTTTTTTCGAAGGTTGGCATACCTGCGTGTAGGGGGGTCCTAACGGTCAAAATAAGCCCGGGACCGCGTCAATCAGTTGTGAAATGTCATCACAGCAAGCGAGTTCATTAACCTCTGCTGAGGCCGTTTGCTCCACCTACCGCCGATGCGAGATTCGTTCGGTCATCAAGTTCCTCACTTTGCGTCGCAAATCCGTGGCCAAGATCCATCATCAGCTTGTGGAAGAATTGTGAAAGAATTCTTGGGTGGGAAACGTTTTTCCAACGATGAGGAGGTGAAGGAGACAGTGGAGAAGTGGCTTTCGGAAGGGGAACGGAGCGTATTCGACGAGGGTATAAAAAAGCTGGTGCCCAGGCTGAAGAAGTGCATCGAAGTTGACAGCGATTATGTTGAGAAATAAACACATATTTTGGAACATACCCTGTAAATTTGGTTGAAATATATTCATTTTTCAATTTTTAACAGCTGTTGTAACCTTTTTTTCTGGATATCCCTCTTAGATAGATAGATAGATAATCTTGTTATGTTGATTTGTATCAAAATAGACAAATTAAATCCACTGTCACTCAATCTTATATAACAAAAAAACATGAAAGCTTCCAATGGGGTGAATACTTTTTTTAGGCAATGTATGTCTACAAATTAAAGATTTAATTACAGAGCCCTTAATTGATTATGTTGATGTTTTGCATCAATGCAAAATGAAATGGGACATCTGTCTTTCTCATTTGATTAAATAACAGCGAAGTTGTCTGGATCTTACATGGTAGGCTATTAAAAGATGTTCAGCTAACTGCATCAAGGACACTACAGTACAGAAATGTTTAATACTGTTGTCTGCTGTGCCACCCTCTACTTTTCTTCTTAAGATCACTTCTATCTCTTATATCGATTGCAGGGTTCATTATTTCTTTCAGCTGATTTGACTTTTCGGTATTTTTAGGACATTGCCAACCTTGATAAGGTGCAGTCTGCTCTGGACTTAAAACCTGGTTTATTTTTCTTGTAAGTGATGCCCTCGACTCCACCTGTCTGCCCTTCTCTTAACAGATCTGAGTGTGGCATTTATTTTCTGTCAAGTTAATTTTACACCATAGAGTCAAAACCTTTTCTTTCAGTATGTGAGTGAATCTGCACTGCATGTTGGTCGTGCCAGCTGGAATTAAAAATAAAAATTAAAAATGATAGAAGCAAATCTTCTTGACAGAGTGGCACAGTGACTTGTCCTGGTTATTCATTGATTTCATCAGTGGTATTCAGATATTTACCTAAACTAATGTAACATTCTGGCTGAGGTGCATCCCATCTGCATCAGGCCCAGTGAAGAAACCAGCCATTGAAATGATGATAATCCTTCACTGTTCATGCCATCAAAGCAGTGGGTCCAGATGGAGTATTGCCATGACTGCTGAAGGCCTGTGCGTTGGAACTGGGGAGTCATCTACAGCGCATCTTCAACCTGAGCCTGGAACAGGGGAGAGTCCTCAGGCTTTGGAAAACATCTTGCATCACCCCAGACACAAAGGTATCATGTCCTAATGAGCTGAATGACTTAAGACCTGTCGCCCTGACATCACATGTGATGAAGACCATGGAGCAGCTGCTGCTTCACCACCTGAGGCCAGAGGTCCGCCACACACTCGACCCTCTGCAGTTCACATACCAGGAGGGTAAGGTGGGGGCCATCATCTACATGCTACACCGATCCCTCTCCCACTTGGACAGAGCCAGTGGTGCTGTAAGAATTATGTTTCTGGACTTGTCTAGCGCCTTCAACACTATCCAACCTCTGCTCATTAGGGACAAGCTGACAGAGATGGGAGCAGATTCATACCTGGTGGCATGGATCGTGAACTTTCTTACAGGCAGACCTCAGTGTGCGTCTCTGGAACTGCAGGTCTGACATTGTGGTCAGCAGCACAGGAGCGCCACAGGGGACTGTGCTTTCTCCAGTTCTGTTCAGCCTATATACATCAGACTTCCAATACAACTCTGAGTCCTGCCAAAAGTTTGCTGACAACACTGCTATCGTGGGCTGCATCAGGAGCGGGGAGGAGGAGGAGCATAGGAACCTAATCAAGGACTTTGTTAAATGGTGCGACTCAAACCACCTACAACTGAACACCAGCAAAACCAAAGAGCTGGTGGTGAATTTTAGGAGACCCAGGCCCCTCCTGGACAGATCATCAGAGGTGACTGTGTGCAGAAGGTACAGACCTATAAATACCTGGGAGTGCAGCTGGATGATAAATTGGACTGGTCTGCCAATACTGATGCTCTGTGCAAAAGAGGACAGAGCCGACTATACTTCCTTAGAAGGCTGGCGTTCTTCAACATCTGCAATAAGATGCTGCAGATGTTCTACCAGACGGTCATGGCGAACGCCTTCTTCTACTCGGTGGTGTGCTGGGGAGGCAGCATAAAGAAGAGGGATGCCACACTCCAGGACAAACTGGTGAGGAAGGCAGGCTCTATTGTAGGCATGGAACTGGACAGTATGATATCTGTGGTGGAGCGACGGGCGCTGAGCAGGCTCCTGTCAATCATGGAGAATCCACTGCATCCACTGAACAGGATCATCTCCAGACAGAGGAGCAGCTTTAGCGACAGACTGCTGTCACTGTCCTGCTCCACTGACAGACTGAGGAGATCGTTCCTCCCCCACACTATGTGACTCTTCAGTTCCACCCGGGGGGGCAAACGTTAACATTATACAAAGTTATTGCCTGTTATACCTGCCTCACACTCTCCACCTTGCATTTTTTAACTTGCACTGCATTTTTATCACTCTTTAATTAATATTGTTTTTATCAGTATGCTGCTGCTGGAGTATGTGAATTTCCCCTTGGGGATTAATAAAGTATCTATCTATCTATCTATCTATCTATCTATCTATCTATCTATCTATCTATCTGTTTTGTTTTTTTGTTTTTTGAGTCACTGAGTCAGATTCTGATCAGTAATTGTGGTGATTCACCTTCCATTTGAAACTTATTATTTTTAGGCAATCATTTTGGAGGTCCTGTCGAAGTGTTCATGTTTAGGAGCATGTCCTCTGAGGTTATGACACAACACAATGGGTTATAACATCCTCCATGAAATCACGCCTTCATTCATGTTACAGATTCAGAATCCTTTTCAAATTCCTGAACAATCTTCAGTAATGATTTCTTTGCTTCTGTTTTTTGTCCACAATTTTTGTCTCTTGTTTTGGTCTTCTGTGATTAGGATATAGCGGGCTGGATAATGGATGGATGGATGGATGTTTTGCTCTTGATGCTCTTTCTTTTTGATCTTTTGGTTATTCACCCTTTTTTTGCTGTTCGCCTTTTTCCAGGCTCTCAATTAAACACAGTGTGCTTTTCCAACATTACATCCACACATCCACAAAATTTAGAATTGTCAATCATCCCCAGCCGCACATCTTTACAGATGTCGAAGGAAACCTCATGCAAACACAGAAAAACTACAAACTCCACACGGACAACATCTGGGCTCAGGGTACAAACCCAGTGTGCTGATACAAGAGTAAGCACTGCATAATAAGTTGATTGACAGTTCTAAAATAGCCCCATTGGCGTGAGTGGGCCATGCAAACAGCTGGCACCCTTGTCTGGGGCTTATTCCTGGTTTTCTCAGGACTGACAAAATAGACCCACTCTTGCAGCCCTGGGGCCTCATGCGTAATGCCGTCCGTAGAATTCGCACTATAACATGATGTAAGCACAAAAGCAGAAATGTGCTTACGCACAGTGAAAAATCCAGATGCAGAAATCTGTGCGTACTCCAACTTCCACATTATTCCGCTCCATAAATCCCCGTCAGCGTGAAAAGTAACGCTCATGCATGCGCTTTATGTAACGCCCCAACTCCTCCCATAATTATACTTCTTTGAATATGCAAATCAATATAAATCGCCCTTAAGCTTAAGCCTTCTGTGAAAAGACAATGGGAAAAGCACGGGGGAAAATATAAGAATTTCAGCGAATACCAAGTAGAGGCAAAGGAAAAACATACTATTTGTTTAATGAAACCGTGGTATAATCAACAAAAGGAAGTTGATCGAGTGACATAGCGTGTTAGAGAAACTTGAAAGCTCACGCTCACAAAGTCGCACAGTGCCGGAAATAAAAAAGAAGTCACATATCAAAGTTGCCCTGAAAAGGCGAGTTGTAGCCCACCGTCTGAGCTTCTTAGGGTACAGACAAAAAAAAATAGGCACACAGTGGGGAAAAAGCACGAAATGTCAACTTTAATCTCAAAATTTCCACTTTAATCATGTAGTTTATTTTGTCATTAAAGTAGAACATGATACACTTCATCTTAAAATCATTTAATTTACTAGTTTCTCAAATCCCATCGTAACTAAAGTAGCACATTAAATACTTTGTTTTGTATTTGATCTTCAATGTGCTCTATGTGTGTGAATCAAAACGTGCTTCCATTCTTTCTCTTTCTCCGACAGGACACAGAATCCATTACATTCATGATATTACAGCTCTCTGAATAATTAAAATACTGAGATGTATACGTGATATCATTTTCATGATGATTGGAATGAAAGCATGTTATTAAACATGGGAACACGATGGCGCAGTGATTGTTCATGTCTCACACAAGATGCTGCTGCGCCGTGCGCGACCTTCGATGAAATAATTTATTGTAGCAGTACTGTCTCTTTCAAATGTACTAACCTCAAATTCCTATCCTTACTTTTCTTTCCCCAAATACCCAATCGCCACACAATCAGCTCTGTAATAGACGTTAAGCCATCTGTAAGCTTACAACGACGATTCTTCAAAACTTTTAAGGAGCATTTAAATATCTTCATAGTACATGTTTAATTATTCTATCTGTCTATCCTTCCAGTTTCGCGCCAGCCTCAGCAAATATACAGCGCAAAGCAGAAACAATATGTGAACTTGCTCGTGCTGCGGCACCGTGTCCTCACATGTTTAATTATTAACAATACAGATTATTTAAATGAAGTTAAAGTTGTATCTGTATAATATAATCAACATATTTTGCTGCATTTCATCTTAAAAATGATATCGTCATCATATGTAAATACACGCTTTATAAAGTGGCGCACGTTGTGCAATATTATAACTGTAGTGCAAGTTTACAGTGGGGTAATTGTACTTATAAGTACAAACAGTTCTACAAGGAGCAATTGATTGAGTGTGTTTATAGTTCTTGGGATGAAACTGTTTCTGAACCGCGAGGTCCGTACAGGAAAGGCTTTGAAACGTTTTGCCGTGGCTGAGGCAGTGTGTGCTTGATGCTGTATACCGATAATTCTCTTTCCGATCAGCTGTTGCTGTGATTCCCTACTCAGATACAGTGATATAAATACTCCGAGTGGTGCAGTGAGAGTAATATGGAAAAAGATGATCCGCTGTGGCAACCCTTAAAGGGAGCAGCTGAAAGAAGAAAAAGAAGAAGAAGAAGATGGTGCAGTGAGAGTAACAATGCTAAAGCAGTTATGGTATTTGGAATACTATGGCTATTCCCTGGGCCATTATATTGTTACAGGTTAATGACAATCAGATGCATTACACTAATAAACAACATGCGGTTAGTTTCAGTGTATTTATAAAGCCGTGTCAGGAATGTGGTTCTAAGAAATAAAGGGTAACCACACAGGAACAGTAGCACTGCTTTGACGCTGGGTGCTGCCAGTCTGCAAAACCGAGCAGAGAACTTGCGTATAACAGGGTATGAGGTACCGTGGAAAAGTACGTGGCTTTACGCCAAGTGTAGGTTTTATACATCTCAATTTGAACATGGAAACGTTCTTACGAAACATTTCTGTGCGTACGCACCGTTTATACATGAGGCCTCTGAACTGGATCATAAGCCACAAAACAGGCTACCGAGTCTGCAGTTCAAACACAGACTGGCCAACCTGAAAATGCAAAATGTCAGTCTTATTACAACGTCCTCAGACCAAAATGAGGACAGTGTAATAATATTATGATAAAAATATGTAGTTTGAAAAAAAATCCTTTAGAAGCCAATTATTGCACTCACTACAGTTACAAATAGTGTAGATAAAATCTCAGAAAACTGACTGTTCAGCTAGCCTGAGAGAATACAGGTGGGTTGAGATAAAGTGCCATTAACCTGATTAGCGTTAAGCCTGAGCATCACTCAGGTTGTAAAAGTGCCAACAGCGTTAGTGCAGAGCATCTCTTGGGCAACTATATAGACACATCTGTCATGTAAGGGTTAAACACGAGTGTCACTCGGGCTGTAAAAGTGCCAACAGCGTTAGTTCCAAGTGTTGGTCAGGAAATGATATAGGTGAGTCTTGTGTAAGCAACAGACCCGAGTGTTACCCAGGGAACGGTGCAGACACGCCTCCTCCTAGCCTCATAATGGTGTCTTGCAAGGAGTATTTTTCAGCAGCCCAGGTGCTGCAGCGATACGAGTGGTGATGACAAAGTGAGTCTGTCTTCAACCAGTGAAACTGAAACGGACAGTGAAATCAAAAGTGATTCTAATGGATCCAAACGTGATGCTCATGTCAATGGGCACATGTGCAGTGTGCTGTTCAAAATCTGATCAGTCTGGAAAGAAAATCCGCAAGGAATTATGTTACTATTGTCCCTGTGACGTTGTATTTCACCGTGCTTCAAGATATACCACACAAACGACACATTTTGACAATATATACGGTATTAGCATTATTATATTTATTATTACTAGGGGGCTTTGCCCCCTCCTCAGCTTCGCTCGCCCACCCCCTTCCCCCCAACCCCCAGGGCACGCTGCTTGCCAGCCACTTCACATCTCTGCCTCTTGCATTGTGAAGAGGGAGGCTGAACACATGCTAAGGAGATACGGTCGCTCCTCAGAAACCCCCTCTTAAACAGTGATACAATGGGAAACAAACACATTTTTTTTTTTTACCTCCTCTATGCTCGATCAGCTGTCTTGCTGCTGCTGCTGCTTGTGCTGTGCTGCATGATCTGCATGTCACAATGCGCTTCGAACATTTAAAAGCCTGTACAGCAGCTATCCTTTTGTCTCACTGCCTTGTCTCGCGGGATGTTAAAGTGTCTCCGAGAAAATCACATCTCGACCCAAGATTTTTTTTTTATAATAGAGAGATTATTATTATTCAATATTATTAATTTTTATATCATTGTACTTTCTACATTTCTGACTTTGTACTTTTAGTGTTTTGCATGTTTTACAGAAGATCAGATTTAATAAATATGTAACTTTTCAAGCAAAGAAATGCAATTCTTTTTATGTTTTTTCAAGACAAAATGTAACTCTGATGAGATTAACAGGTCTGGAATGGAAGGGATAGGTAGAATTTACGACACTCCTTACCCCTCCAGTAGAAAAGTATGGGCTGCAATGGAGGCTGAATATGCCAGAGTGGAGTCATGCCAAAATAGTACTGGAATGGGGAGTTGGCCTGCACTGTAATATCCCATTTGTCTGGGAGGTACATCAATGAAGCCGGACCAACATAAAAACAAAGAGACAAAGGGATAACAAAGTAACTCTCTCTCTCTCTCTCTCTCTCTCTCTCTCTCTCTCTCTCTCTCTCTATGCCATTTTCTATCTGAGAGCAGACTGGCTATACAGTCTGTTTCTGCCACCCAATACAAATACCACACAGGAGCATAGGCCAGGCGGGACGAGAGACTAATCAACATAATAAGACAGAGAGCCACCTGATAGCCTATGATCAAGTTATATTATTTTGCCAACATTCTAATTGATACTCTGCTTATATTTCAAACACATTATCTATAATGTTGAATATATATGTAACTTTCTCTTCTGTCTGTTGTGGTCTTCTATCTAATTGCCTGGGATTACAGATCTAAAAGAAAGAGGGACGTTTTAAACAACAGTCACAGTCAATCTTGACAGTGTGGTAAAAGTATGGGATTCGGGGCATTCTGTTATGGTCTATATAACAAAGAGTCTAAAAGGCAAAATAGGGTTACCTTAGGACCCTTCCACAACAAAACAATTCTATAGACAAAAGACACACACATCTGGAGGTGTTGAATGACATGTCTCTTTAATCAGGCTACAGAAAAGACCTCATTAGAAGGTTAGTGAATCCAGAATTGCTTTCAGGTAGGAGGTAAGATTAGTGCCTGATTTGAGATGTCACACAACACTGAAGTCATTTTTATTCTGCACTGGCTTTGTGGAAGGGGTAGCAATCAGATAAGGTACCTCAAGTGTCATAAATGCAATACTGCCACTTGTATAGGGTGACACTTAGAGGCATTCTGTTCAAGCTGACTGTTTACTGTGTCCCCCTCCTTAACATTCATTAGATAAATAGAAACGTTAAACAATTGGCAGCTCGCAAGCTTGCACTCTCACTGTGTGCTTGAATTAGTAATATCAAAAAGGGCCGATCAAAAGTCTACTAAGAGAAAAGCAGGCTCTGGGAAGGCACATTTTAGTCTGTACACTAAATTAAAAAATGAGTTTTGGCTCAACTGAAACCACATAATAATTTTTTTAAATGTTTCAATATTGGGTAATGTAGTGGTTAACACTACTGTGTCATGGGCAGAGATATAGCAACCGTATAGAGTAGGTGGGAAATCCCACAATTCCCTGAGCTTGGGGGACCCTATGAGCCCTAAGCACCTCCTTATTTTCCAGAATTGTCCACCATTTCACGTGTTTCATCATGTGTTCAGGATTTTGACCGACAATTTTGAAAGAGTACAATTTCAAACCGTTACACAAATAACAGCTCCGGTTACAAGTTCTAACATCAGCTGTCATTGATCATGTGGTTTCAAACCATATGTGTTCAAATTGGGTAGCTGAAGAAACTGCGCAGTGAGTCAAGCAGCAAGTTCAAGAAGCTCTGGTACTTCTATTATCTATCTGTCTATCGATCTATCTCATACACATGTGATTGGGAGACCACTAAAGGGCCTGAATAATAGTAGTGCCACGCCAGACCAGGGACTCTGGTCTCTGTTTTGTGAACAACTCAACCATTTACCCATTTGCAGTCAGGGCATAATATACTGGTGGCTGCCCCAAATTTTTTTTGATGTCTCTGGTTCATTCGTATGACACTATCTATCTATCTATCTATCTATCTATCTATCTATCTATCTATCTATCTATCTATCTATCTATCTATCTATCTATCTATCTTTGGTAGTTCTGCAACTAGGTACGATAAATTCTGTTTGTGTATTTGTTCCAGGCAGCTCTGTGTTAAGCAGTGTTGAGGGTAACACGTTAAACGCAACATGCATTACGTAATCAGATTACTTTTTAAAGTAACGAATAACGTAAAATAATACTTCTTTCATTGAAGTAAAAACACCAGCCTTAAATAAATAAAAACACATTGTATTATTGCATTTCTTTTTTTGAACATAAAAAATCACTTTCTATGCCTACTGACTTTTGCTGCATTTGCTTGAAATAAGGCAGGTGCGAAGGGAGTGTGATGGCAACTAAAAAAGTATATTAATTTTGTTATAATTCGGACAATTTAATATTTCCTTTTCTACACATATGTTTTTGGCTGTGTATTACAGTATATCACAGTGACAGTCTGAAGAAGAACAAGGCATTGTATTCACACAGTGCTTTTTAAGACACTCAGAGTGCTTAACATAGAAAGGAGGGAGTAACTTTAACCATCACTAATGTGGAGGAGCCATTTTGCCCTAGCACACTCACCACACATTAGTTATTACAACAACAACAACAATACTTATTTATATAGCACATTTTCATACAAATAATGCATCTCAAAGTGCTTTACATGATGAAGAAAGAGAAAAAAGACAAAATAAATAAGAATTCAAATAAGGGAACACTAATTAACATAACATTAGGTGATGAAGAGGTGAGATAGGTAGTTAGCCAATTAGAGATGAGGAATTATTAGGCAGCCATGATAGGCAAAGTAGCCTGGTTATCAGAAAACATCCTCCCCTTTATGAAAGATGCCCAGGGATCTTTAATGACCACAGAGAGTCTGGGCCTCTGTTTTACAGTACGTCTCACCCAAAGGACGGTGACATTTTTACAGCAGAGTGACCCTGTCACTACACTGGGGCATTGGGCTCCACACACAGACCACAGGGTAAGTGCCTCCTGCTGGCCTCACCAACACCTTTTCTAACAGTAACCTAAGCTTTTCCTAGATTGTTTCCCATCCAAGAGTTGGCTGGGTCCAAACATTCTTAGCTTCAGGTGGATAACCTGTTCTGAAGTGCAAGTGCTACGGCTTCTGGCAAATTGTAATGATAATCATTAAATGTGGTGTGCATCCACAGGTGAAGTTTAAAGGGGGAGCAGGGTGCCTGACCCCACCAACGGATGTACTTTTCAGGTGTATTCAGACAATCACCCAGGAAGGGTCTTCAATCAGTCTGCATGAAATGAACAAAGAGCCTGCTAATGCAGCTGATGTACAGTTATGGATTCTTAACACTGCAGCACAAATAAAGATGTCACCCAGCAGTGCTTTCAGTCAGTGATTTCAAAACAATGGCTTTTGCTGCCATGTATAAGCAGTTAAGATCCAATTCATAGAAAAGTTTTTTGAGCTGGATAGTGCCGCAGTACGGTTGTTTGCGTCGCTGCACCAATAGTCTGGGGACCTGGGTAAGTGGGATTTAAACCTTTTCCTTGTGTCCATGTGGGGCTTCTTTCAGATATGAAAGAATTTCAGGTTAAGTTTAGAAGTGGCCCTGTGTGAGGATTGTGCTCTTCAATGGCCTGATATCTAATCCAGGGCTGGTGTCTGCTATGGTATGTTCTATGGGCTAATGTGGACTAGGAAATTGGATGGAAGAATAGATGGATGGATTATGTATTCCTGTATCTCCTATAATTCTGTACTACTTGCGTAGCACCTTGAGCCCACCAATTGTGATCAGCACTTCATAAAAATGAATTGAACTTATTGTTAAGCCTGGCGTTGATTCTACAGTAAGTATGCTACAGGTTTACTTTGGTTATTTTTCACATTTCTGCATGAAAATAGCAGGTATCTTGTAACCAGATGACCTTTCATTTTTAGAATAGTTTGCTTATTCATGTGCATGAAGAGGAAAAACTTGAAGACTGTTTGTAAATGAGGAATCAAATGAGAGCAGCGCCACCAGAGGTGCAACTAATTTTAATTGATCCTGTAGGGATCTTCTTCTTTCCAACCTAGAGACAAAAAAGACAATCCTCTGGGCAGACCATCTGCTTTCTGTGCCTGTGAGTGGCATGTAAACAGAGGCAATTCTTCTTATGCCTCCAATAGCTACAAAGAAATATGGCATAAGAACAGATACCATTAGGAAAAGAAAAATTACATGTCGTTAATCATTCTTCATTTCATATGGTACCTTTAAAGTTGATGTCATGCCCATTCAATTTACTGGCATCTACCAAAAAACAAAAACCTAAGATCAGGGCACAGGCAAAGGAGGCTACTTGTTACTACTTCCCATGACGGAGTTTAATCTTCTGGCATTGCAACATTTGGTTTGAGGTTCCCGGCATTTAAACTCAACCTGAACGTGACATGCTGCCACTCAATCTAGAAAGACATCTGCATCTGTTTGTCTCACCCCTGCTTTCTAAATGACTCTAAACTGACTTTGTGTGAATATCCTGCAATAGCCTGTAATCTTGTTCAGGATAAGGTGCTGCAGTTTACCCAACTCTAGATAGATAGATAGATACTTTATTAATCCCAAGGGGAAATTCACATATTCCAGCAGCAGCATACTGATAAAAAACAATATTAAATTAGAGTAATAAAAATGCAGGTATAACAGACAATAATTTTGTATAATGTTAACATTTACCCCCCGGGTGGACCTGAAGAGTCGCATAGTGTTGGGGAGGAACGATCTCCTCAGTCTGTCAGTGGAGCAGGACAGTAACAGCAGTCTGTCGCTGAAGCTGCTCCTCTGTCTGGAGATGATACTGTTTAGTGGACGCAGTGGATTCTCCATGATTGACAGGAGCCTGCTCAGCGCCCATCGCTCTGCCACAGATGTCAAACTGTCCAGCTCCGTGCCTACAATAGAGCCTGCCATCCTCACCAGTTTATCCAGGCGTTAGGCATCCCTCTTCTTTATGCTGCCTCCCCAGCACACCACCGCGTAGAAGAGGGCACTCGCCACAACCGTCTGATAGAACATCTGCAGCATCTTATTGCAGATGTTGAAGGACGCCAGCCTTCTAAGGAAGTATAGTCGACTCTGTCCTCTCTTGCACAGAGCATCAGTATTGGCAGACCAGTCCAATTTATCATCCAGCTGCACTCCCAGGTATTTATAAGTCTGCACCCTCTGCACACAGTCACCTCTTATGATCACGGGGTCCAGGAGGGGCCTGGGTCTCTTAAAATCCACCACCAGCTCCTTGGTTTTGCTGGTGTTCAGGTGTAAGTGGTTTGAGTCGCACCATTTAACAAAGTCTTTGATTAGGTTCCTATACTCCTCCTCCTGCCCACTCCTGATGCAGCCCACGATAGCAGTGTCAGCAGCAAACTTTTGTTTGTGGCAGGACTCCAAGTTATATTGGAAGTCCGATGTATATAGACTGAACAGGACCGGAGAAAGTACAGTCCCCTGCGGAGCTGCTGTGTTGCTGACCACAATGTCAGACCTGCAGTTCCTGAGACGCACATACTGAGGTCTGTCTGTAAGACAGTCCACGATCCATGCCACCAGGTATGAATCTACTCCCATCTCTGTCAGCTTGTCCCTGAGGAGCAGAGGTTGGATGGTGTTGAAGGCACTAGAGAAGTCCAGAAACATAATTCTTACTGCACCACTGCCTCTGTCCAAGTGGGAGAGGGATCTATGTAACATATAGATGATGGCATCCTCTGCTCCCACCTTCTCCTGGTATGCGAACTGCAGAGGGTCGAGGGTGTGGCGGACCTGTGGACTCAGGTGGTGAAGCTGCAGCTGCTCCATGGTCTTCATCACATGTGACGTCAGAGCGACAAGCCGGAAGTCATTCAGCTCACTAGGACGTGATACCTTTGTGTCTGGGGTGATGCAAGATGTTTTCCAAAGCCTCGGGACTCTCCCCTGTTCCAGGCTCAGGTTGAAGATGCACTCACCAGCTCCAGCGCACAGGCCTTCAGCAGTCATGGCGATACTCCATCTGGACCTACTGATTTGCTGGCATGAAGTCTCCTCAGCTCTCTGCTTACATGGACTGCTGTAATTGTGGGTCGGGGGAAACTCACTCCTATGCTGGTATCAGCAGAAGGATGGTTGAAGGGTGCAGCACTCCGAGGTGAGTGAGTCTAGCTCCCCATTAGGACTAACTGAGAAAAATGGTTTGCAGAATGAGTGGATGGATAACTGCAGCCTTTGTCTGCTGTTATTGCTATACACATTTTTGTTTAAATCTCATAAATTACCATGTGCCCAGAATGATGGTGTGGTGACAGACCTTTGTCACAAAGAGGGGATGTAGTTGTAGTCATCCTTTCATCCAGGATAGTGTCAAGAAGGTAAAAATATACAAACAAAGATATTGTAATTAAGCCAGAAGGTTGCTGGTTCAGTCCTCACGTCACTTGTACTGCTTCTTATCATGTAACTCTGGCCTATTGGAATGGTGGCCCAGCAACGGAAACATGTTGTTTTCTCTTTACTGTGATTCAGCTCTTACCTTGTGAATTACTTAATAATAAGCATACAGTACGCCTGAACAGCTTATTTAAATTGGGGTCTGATTACACTTTTTGATATTCTGGTTGTTGGTTGGACTGAACGATCGTGTAAACTGGTTTGTTTGCACCATGTATGGATAAAGGACTAACAGTAATAAACTGACCTTCCTTTGACAAAAAGTTGGTATCCCATTGCCAACCTCTCTTCTCCTCTTCTCTCTTTCAAGCTTTCCATAACTTTGTTTTCTTTTTTGGAGCCCAGACTTTGATTTCAACATTTCATGTTTTAGCAAAATTAAAACATTGGCTAGCAAGTCTGGATTACCGCTCTATGGTTTAAGCTTACAAGGACGAGGCTGAACCATTCTGACTAAAAGAAAGGCCAGAATGCCTAGATGGCCACTTTCAGCCAACAAAAAGCAACAAAACACCAGAATTATTAGTTTCTAAATCATACATTAATATTCTTTTAAATGTAGTTACATTATCTACCAATAAAAACTGATAAAAATATACTGTATTCCAATATTTTTTAGGTGCCCCTATCCAACTGAGGTATTTGGAACTGTCCTAACTTCCCTCCCTTTCATCCGCTTATATAAAAAAGGCACATTGAGTTACACCAGTGGATATCTTTGACATTTTATTTATTTTTCGTTGTTGTTTTTAGTGACATCATCACTGACAGCATTTTAAGACACCCGATGTTACAACCTACACTGTTATTAGGATGCGTGCACTTATACGCAAATTGCGGCGATATATAAAAATTAAATCAGGCAATACTAATTAACAAAAAATAAAGTAAAGTCCGATGGCCAGGGAGGACAGAAAAAACAAAAAAAAATACTCCAGAGAGCTGGAGAAAAAAACAAAATCTTCAGGGGTTCAGAGGCCATGAGACCACCCTGCCCCTACTGGGCATTCTACCTAACATTGGTGATCTCAATCAGTCATCACGTGGAAGAATTAAACGATGATGGTCATATGGACCTCTGGCCTTCAATCCATCAATGTAGAGACTGCGGTAAATTATGCCTCATGTGGCACCATCTTGTTTTCAATGTAGGTACTTCCATCTTTAGCTTACGTTGTTAAAGACACATTCTGTGTGGCACCTTCTAGAACTCATACAGAGTGACATCATCAGCGACTCAAGAGCCTGCAACACTGTTCACGCGTTGTCCAAGATTGTGGATACAACCTCACACTAAAATAATCTCTGGTTTTGAACTCTTTTCTGCCTCTCAGCAAAGATTTACATTAATGTTTTGGCTTTTGTGTCGTTTCATTATTTTTGGGTTCTGATGTTCTCTCTGTGATTCTCTACTTATGCTTTTGTCTCTCATTCCTGGCTTTGCTACTAAGTCTTGTCTTACTGTTTTGACCTTGTCTAGTTATTTTTTTACAATCCATCTGCTGATTCCATTTCTTTTCAAAAAGACTGATGCTCTGTGCCATCAGTGGCATGTGATGTCATGATAGTTACAGAATAAGAACATAAATAAAGACATAAGAAATTTAACAAACATGAGGAGACCCCTTGAATTCATCCACCTCATTTGTTTAGCTAATCGCTAAGCTATCCCAATATCTCATCCAGATACTCCTTAAAGGAGCTGACTACATGACTCAGTAGCTGCTTCCAGATTCTGACAACTCTTGACAAAAATAAATGTTTCCCAAGTTCAGTCTTAACTCTACATCTCCTTAATTTCCACTCATTTCCTTGAGTCCACGTTTTGAAAATTCTCTTGGATTGACTTTATTGATGCCTTTGAGAATTTTGAAGACCTGGATTAGGTCCCCATGCAGCCTCCCCTCCTTGAGAGTAACAGGTTTCATTCTCTGAGCCTGTAGGACGTGTCCTTGAGTTCTGGGATGCACTTGGTTGCTCTTCTCTGCACAGATTCAAATGCTGCTCTGTCCATTTTACATAATTTTGACCAGAAATGCACTAGCGAGGTCAGATGCAGTCTCACTCATGTGTTATATAGTCTGAGCATAGTGTCCTGTGATTTATATCCGTACTTTTTAAATAATATAACCTAAATTTGCACATTACTTAGATGAAAATGTTGTATCAATGTAAACACCTAAATCCTTCTCAGAGGTTGTTTTGTGTACAACAGTGTGTCCCATTTATAACTCTTTGCACGTTTCTACACTAAACTTAATTTACCCAGTGTATGCCCAATTCTGAAGCTTCTCCAGGTCTTTTTGAATTGTTTTTGCTACCTCTTAAGTATCTGGTGTCCCTCCAATTACAGTATCATTCACAAATTTGACAAGTTTATAAACTACACTGGAACCAGTGTCATTACGATAAACTAGAAAAAGTAAAGGTCCAAGAACAGACCCCTAAGTGACTCCACTCCTCTTATCTGTACTCTTTGTCTCCTACCAGTTGACCAACATGAGATCCAGTTTTGGAAGTTACGTCTGATTCCAAAAGCTTCTAGTTTCAAAATGAATCTTTAGAGTAGGGTTGTATTAAATGCTTTTTGAAAGTCAAAGTAAATTATCTCTTACTGTATGCTTTGCTTTTGTCAGCTACTGCAGTAGTCTCCTCAAAAAATAAAAGACTGGTTTGGCAGAACCTTTGTCTTTAGTATGCTGCATTTTCTACTTTAATTCTTATTTCCATAACTTTGCATTTTTGTCATTTTATATAAGATCAGCTTACAGCTTTTACCATTTGTTTTTTGTGTCTTTTTAATGTTAAGACTGTAATCTCTAATAGATTTTGCATTTTGAGGTAATCGACTACTTGTTTGCATTAGTTATTTTTTTTAATTGTTTACCTGATTAACAACTAATTGTTTGTCTTGCTTATTGGTATTGTTTATCCATTCTCTACTGAATCCAAATAATAAATATATAGTTAACATGATTTAACCATTAATTGAATAATAACAAAATACAAACAAAGAGTAAGTAAAATCATTCAATAACATTACATACAACAAAATATACCAGAAAATATTTTGGTGATTATGACAGACATCTTCAAGTTGAATACAGATATAATTTCTTATGGATTGTACCACTAAGGTATTTGGAGAAACATGAAATTAACTTGTATTGAATTTAGTGTGTTTAATCGCTTAATGGTGCTGACACACTGCATTTGTTCATTTGATCTAAACATTTTTTGCTGCTGACTTTTGTTTGTGCCCCAACAATGTCCAACAATGAACAGCCAACATTTACACTGATACGACTTTTCCATTGTTGTTCATGTGAAACCTTCCATCATGTTTATCACTGACTACACCAAGATTAGCAGGGAGTAAATGTGAAAGCAAATGATGAATCTTTAGCGACATGTTGCACTTTATGGTTTTGTATGCTTGAAGCGTGATGTCAACCAGCTGGACAGAGTTTGGTGCTCTGTAGTTGCCAAGATAACAACATCCTTGAATTCTTTCCATGCAATTTCTTTCGACCCCAATAGCCAGTCTGGGCACTGACAAAAATGCCTTCCTTATTCTTGGAGTCAGTTATTTTTGGAAACACCTGTCTCAGATATTGAAAATTCTTCATCTTCCATATTCATCGCTTTCATGAAATTTTTCATCAATCCAGATTTTATATGCAGAATATATATCTTTGTTGTGGTTTGTGTACCACATTTTTCTGTCCTGGAACCAAATGCTTACAGAAAGGCCATTTGTTTTTAACATAATAAAACTCTTTAGTATGGCTGTCCCATTTACAAATGAACCAACAGGACTCAGGATATCTGAGCGGCAGTCCTAGTACCAGTTCCTCTAATTTTAGATCACCAGTAATGTTCCAGTTAAAGGTGTTGTACTACATACAGTATGTTTAAACAACAGCTCCATGTTTTCACAGACTTCTTTCATGTGTTTTGCATAGCTGATGGGTATTAAAGGGTGAAAATTACTGTTGTGTAACATGACAGCTTTCAGCTTAACAGTGACAAATCAATAAAAAGCCACCAATGTTGTGGATCATGCTCACAACCCAAAGCTTTGCGTGGATTAATCAAAACAGCTTACATTATGGAAAATATAAGTAGACTTAAAATAAGGGAAAGGAAATTTTAAAAAAATAAGAGATTGTAGTAAACGGATATGTGATAGGAAAATTTAAAGGTGATTTTTGTGATCAGAAGGCCAAAATCAATAAGATACATCTCTGTTTAAGAAGCAAAATCTTTGTTGTCCAGTGATATCACAAGAATGTCATCCCAATATCAAATCCAACTAAGCCCTAGAAATATGGTATTTGGGTGAGCACTTCTACTACAACAAGATCACCAGGGCAGAGCCTCTTCTAATGACACCTACTGCCTTTCTCAGTTATTTTCATGGGGAGACCATGTCTTCATGACTGACTTCTCCCTGCCCACCTTCTTAAAGGAGTAACTCAGTCGTTGTTATCCAAGCCTGTGGCTGTGTGCTGCCCTGTTTGCCAGGGTGTCTTTTAAAATGTTATTTACTTTGATGATTTCTTTAAAATAAGTTGAATGTAAGTTGATAATATTTATTTTATATAAAAGACAGAACACAAAGAAAATAATTAGACAGTCATAGATACAGAAATAACCAAAAAGGCTAACAAACGTTCAGCAGCTCAATTAACAGAAAACAACAATTATAAATGCCTGACAAATTCTAAACAACCTTTGAACTGTTTCTTGTATGTAAATGTGTTTTTTTTACACTTTTTAATTTAAACAGAATATCCTTTTTTCTATTATGTTATGGTATGTGAGTTATGATTCTTTCAGAATAAGGTGGTATGCGAGCAGAGCGGTGGAAAATGTTATGTTTAAGCCCGGGGCTTTGGTTTTTATCACTTAAACTCATTGTTTAAATTTATTGTTGTATGAACTTGGTGGTGGTGATTTCTCACATAAATATTTATTGTTATATCTTTGGATTTCTTGCTTTTTGATTAATGGTTTTTGGGAGGTGGTTACTGTGTGTGATGGAAGGCCGGCAGCTCATCCCGGCCGACACATCCATGCTACTAGATGGCGTCTTCCCTGCAGCATAGAGGTGCCCCAGATTCCCACAGGGTATCATGGGAGATGGAGTTTGGATTCACAACCCTGCTGGGTACCGTGGGTGCCACTGTGTGACGCTGCAGGGAGACGCGGGGATTTTTATTTTTCCTATAGCCTGGAAGTACTCCCAAGTCACAGGGACGGAAGAACAGAAGTACTTCCGGGCTGAAGAAAAATACAAGTCTTCATCTGACCCGGAAGTGCTATTGAATCACATGGGCAGAAGGACAGAAGCACTACCCGGTCAAGGACTATATAAGGGACTATTCGAGACCCATCAAGCTGAGCCAGAGTTGGGAGGGAGTGTGACAGAGCTGCTGGGAGGAGAGGAAAGGAAAGGAAAGGAAAGGAAAGGAAAGGAAAGGAAAGGAATGGAATGTTGTTATTGTATTATTGATTTGTTTATTGTGGTGGTGGAGGTACTTAAAAGCATGATATTTCAATAAGAAAAGAAATTAAAGTATTCCTGGTGCTTTTACCTGGTGTCTTGGACATTTTTCTGTGGGGTTTGAGGAGTGACAACGCCCTCTAGTGTCGCATGTGGATGATTATTTTTTTAGGCAACTCTTTTTTTTTACTCTTTTGAGCATTTTTCTGTATTTATCTATTTTGTTAAATATATCTTTTATTTTTAAAGTTTTTTTATTTGCCCTTTTTGTGATCTGATTGTTGGAGGCTTATGGTGATCTTTTTTTGTGTTATTTATACATTTTTTGCCAACTATCCATTTTTTGCTTGCTCTGGCTGAAGCCAGTGTTAATATTTGGGGCCTGGTTGAACTAAGAGACCAGTGAAGATCCCTGCCTGCTTCTTGACTGAATTTTGGAGGCCTCATCTATTTTTTAATTAGAGTAAATTCTAATTATAACATAAATTATCATAACAAGTTGCTCACAAAGCAGTAATGTCCTGAAAGAATTACTACAAACAGAGCCGTGAGAGGACACAGGATTATTCTGAATCCAAAATAAATAAAGGATTGTGTCGAGATGAGAATAGCAAGTCCAAAAGGGAAAAATTATTAAATAACCAGGCGATCAACGAGTAGAGAGCAAGGGGAACAGGCCCTGGTTTCAGGGTTTGTAAGGCCAAGAGATTGCACTGATATTTTGGAAAATACAGCTAAAGATTTTAGAATTAGAACATGAGATGTAATCAAAGAACAAAGTACTGGTCAAAACTGTAAGGTCAAAAAGAGAAATGACAAAAGGCCAATATGAGAGACGAAAATCAAAGTAAAAAAAAACCCGTTCGGAGATCAAAAAAAACAGAATCAGATAGCACAAACAAGGTTTGTTTTAGGTTTCACATCTGCAGTCTTTGATAGAGGTCTTGCAGAAATGTTGACCTTTTATTCCTTTGTGTAATAGGCACTGCACACTCTGGATCGTGGATGTTATATTATCAATGGGCAAACACAAACTTGCAGTGACCATAAGGAAACAAAATGGTGACAGAAATGGTACAAATTAAAATTCAAAATCATAAATACACTTAAATAATAATAATCCAAATAAAATCTCCATGAAATAAAACTCCAATCATGTTCAATAGCGGCCATTAAAATGTAAGAAAAAAAGGAGAAGGAAATAAATCAAAACAACAATCTAGACAAGAACAAGCCATTCAGTCCAACAAAGATCACCAGTCCTATCCACTTAATTCTGAAATAACATCAAGTATACTTTTGGAAGTTCCTAAAGTGCTCCTGTCTACCACCCTACTTGGTGGCTAATTCCAAGTGTCTATGGTTCTCTATATGAAGAAAAACGTCCTAATGTTTGTGGAAAATTTACCCTTTACAAGTTTCCAGTTTTAATAGTTGTAGTATATTCTGCACTATCAACTTCCAGACAGTATTTAGAAGCCATTAAGAAGGCAAACAGAATGTTAGGTTATATATCACAATGTGTGGAGTACAAGTCCAAGGAGGTTATGCTCAAGCTTTATAAAGCACTGGGGCCTAATGTATAAACGGTGTGTACGCACAGAAATGTTGCGTAAGAACTTTTCCA
>JANRMT010062814.1:37659269-37735632 GCA_026402145.1 Polypterus bichir lapradei
TGGGAGTCCTTCAATAAATTTTAATTGCTGAAATTTAGCCGACAGCTCGTCGTACATTTTCTGCCAACAACTATAAAACCAAATGATATTTTGAAAAGGGTGAGACACAACGTGGTTCGAATGTTCCAATAATTTTTTTACATAATAGGATTTACCGGAACAAGAGGGTCCCGAGATAATTTTAGCGAAGGGGTGTTGAAAGCGTGCGTCAAAATCTCTTTTAGTAGCCATAAGGTCTTGTGTTGTAATCTTTTAGGAGAACCCTCTTGTTATACACCACTCTGAATTTCTTCCTGAGTGGTCTGTTTTCTAAAGTGAAACGTTTTTTATTCCGATGAATCTGCTTACCGTGAACCAGTAACTCTTGAGGTTGGGCATCATGAGACGTCACAAAATTCTGAACTAGATTGGTTAGTGACTCGAGGTTTATAATTTTACCAGTTTCATGATTGATGGTGATACCTTTTACCTTCATACCTGTTTTGCCTTGTGCCGTTTTATACCCGTACGTCTTTGGACCGCCTGAAGCAAATTCAGTAATATAATCACCAGGATTTAACTCACTGGTGAGCTCTCCTAAATAGTCACCCAGAGGAGGATTGTACTGACCAGGCTGTGAAGTAAAAATGACAGAGTCGGTGTCGTGGTACAACACCCTTTCTCCCAGACTGTCCAGTAAATCGTACAACTCTAACCATGCATAGGCCGTGGTGAAAGCAGCAAGGACAACATTAACGCTACCAGGTAGGGTATACTTTTCATCGGTGTACTTCCATTGTATTTGAGCAATCTCATCGCCGATAAATTCAAAATAAGAAACATTATACTGTTTGGAGAAAATGTATTGCAAGAATTCCTCACCGTCCTTGACTAAGCTAGTAGTGAGATGGAGAGGTTTTTGCCCAAATTACCCCAAAGAGAATTTAAAAACAATTTTGAAATCTGTCTCTTGGCTGGATTTACGGCGATGTTATCGCGGTCCAATTGTACACCTTCCTTCTGATAATAATCTAAAATATAACGGTCGCGGGAAGCCTCATCCGTACACCAGGCAGGATAGCCCGAGGCCTCCTGCTTGCCTTTTAGATGAAGCTTGATATAGTCTGAGAATAACTCAGAAGTGGTAGCTACAGGGGCTGAAACACAGGAGACAGGGCCTGAAGATACAGGGACAGAAACACATGAGACAGGGCCTGGAGATACAGGGACTGAAACAGAGGAGACAGGGTCTGAAGATACAGGGACTGGGACAGAGGGGACACAGGGGCCTACTAAAGTAGAGGGAGCAGAAGTGGGAGCTACAGGGACTGGGACAGAGGGGGCACAGGGGCCTACTAAAGTAGAGGGAGCAATAGAGGGAACAGAAGTGGGAGCTACAGGGACTGGGACAGAGGGGCCTACTAAAGTAGAGGGAGCAATAGAGGGAGCAGAAGTGGGAGCTACAGGGACTGGGACAGATGGGGCACAGGGGCCTACTAAAGTAGAAGAAGCAATAGAGGGAGCAGAAGTAGGGAGCTACAGGGACTGGGACAAAGGGGCATACTAAAGCAGAGGGAGCCGAAGTGGTAGAGGAGACAGTGACTGGAGCAGAGATTGCCGAGACAGATGGGGGCATATTAAAGTAGAAGGCTTGGCATCAGAAGGGCTAGCTGAAACAAACGAGAGAGAAGGGTTAGAAAAAGGGAGCAAGACTGAAGCAGAGGGCCCCGAAGGGGGCATGACTGGAGCAGAGGGCCCAGAAGTGGAAGTTACAGGGACAGAAACAGAGGAGACTTGAGCAGAAGGTACAGATGTGGTCATACTGTGAGAGGGGGCAGCATTTACAGAACCCAACGTGTTTGTTAAACCATGACCCGTTTGAGCATTCACATTCATTAAAATATCGGGGTGATGGAGTAGGCATTTTTGGGGGGCCGAATAGAATAACAAAGTTCAGTCACCATGTTATGCAATAACCCCGCATTTTGAGAACCACTCCCAGCATCCAAGTTCTCACTTGCACTCCCAGCGTCCAAGTCCTCACTTGCACGCCTTTTGCCAGACATTATTTGGGGAACAAGTTTTCTAAAAATGCATACAATAAAATAACCTTTTCAGGTATATCTGGAGAAAGGATTAAGAGTTTTGAAAAATCAACAGCACTCGTTCGATTTCAGCCTTCAGCTCAGCAGCAGGATCAAATCTTTCAGGTTCACCGCTTATTTGAGTGAGAAGTCCGGGTGATGATGCAATAGGCGGTGAACCACCGAGTATCTGAGTCAGTAAGCCAGGAGAGGTGGGTTCTGAAAAAAAAAAAAAAAAAAAAAAAGACTAAGTTTTCTTTAAAAATAAACATTTGCTGCGCACTCGCACAAATAGTTCAACTTACCGGGCTGCGTGAATGAGATGTTCAATAGTAGACGGCCCGAGGGCCTTTGCGCCGATTCTAGATGCTGACTGGAAACTTCGGAAGAAAAACCGCTCTTTGGGGATGTCGAGTATTCTGCTAAAAAGCACATATTTTAACCCCAACGCCTTATTTTCTCCCCGAAAAACAGACACACACACACACAGACACGAACCCTGAGTGGAAAGTGATACTTACTTTCTGGGGACTCTTTGGCTGAGGTAGGATTTTTATTCTCAAAAAGACAATCTGTTTCAGCTATTAAAGCCTCCAATTGCGAACTAGTTAGATTTAAAGAATCAAACAGTTCACCCTCCGATTCTAAAATATAAAAGACTAGGATTGTACGTACTTAAAGACCATTGCATTAAAAAGTAATCAGCCGGAACATTCTTATAAGGTTATGCATTTCCAATAAAAGTAATTAGTACGAGACGTACATTAAAAAGTAATAAGTTTGTACATACTAAGACGTTAAAAGTTTTAAACCGGCGCTGTCTCATAAGCAACATTTCGATTTATAAAAGGTTAGTCTGTATAACTACTATAATAAGCATGAAACGTGCATTACCATTAAAAGTTTGTACATACTTAAAGACGTTAAGTTTTAAATCGGCACGGTCTTATAAACAACATTTCGATTTAAAAGTACGGCCGAAAGAAGATCTGACTCACTTTTTGAACAGCCAACCGGCCAGAAATCGGATTTATAAAAGAATATAATTTCAACAGTTTGATGAGACGGTCGTTAACGGCATATATTTCGACAATCTACACTTACCCTCAACCACAAAAGTATTTTTGCCATGCCAGCCATTGCGGAAGAAAAAGCGAAAACGCCTACCTTATGGAAAGCTCTTGGAGACACTCGGAATGTTTGAATAGTTTTTGTAGTAAGCAGAACACTTTATGCAGCACCTAGGGACACGTAACGCCTTGGAGGGGCGGAGCGAAACACGCGGGACGTTTGTGAGAAAGCTCATAGGTTCAGAGCTGTTGATGTTCCGCCTGTAAGGGGCGGTGACCCTTTCTAGCGGCAAAGAAGCCTCATTCAAACACACACCGCTGTAAGGTTCACATCTAAGCAAATACTTTATGTTTTACCGAGAGATCGCCCCATGTATTTTAAAGTTTATATACTGTAAATGTGAAATAAAGTCTATTTTGACATTTACACGATTAACGCGGCTAAAATACAGTATCGGAAAGAGCCCTTTCTTAGATCGCCACGTGTATTTCTAGGTTAATATATAGTACTGTAAATGTGCAATAAAGTCTATTTTGACATTTGCCCGATTAACGCGGCTAAAATATCGGCATATAGACCCTTTTAATAACTTTTCTTGCGAACTTGTAAAGATCATTTTGAATATAAGAGAGAATCGTTAGTGGAAAATATTTCATTTAATAACTTTGTTCTTAGACGTCTTACATTCTTAAAATGTAAAAAGTGTTGTGATTAAGTTCACAGAGCCAGTGCTGAAAAGCGTGTTAAGAAGTTTAGTAAAAATCAGAAGGAGTGTATATATTCTTATTCGCTTTGATTCGGGGTGAGAATAAGTATTTTACTTTATGATATAAAAAATAGAACACGTTTAAAATAGATTAAGACTTTTGTTGATTGATAACATGAAAGGCGCCGACCCCCTGGGGGGACATAATTGATGCAACGTCTGGCTGGGGGCCTAAAACAGATGGTAAGCATTTTAGATTATTAGCATGTAATCAGAAAGGCACGGTCTTGTTACGGCATGGTAATTAAATTAAAGAGACAGTCAGTGATCGATCATATTTGGCGCATTCTGATGGGTAAAGTAATTGAAAAACAAGTCTTTTACAAAGAGGCGCGCGCAGGCATTAGGAGCGGCTTTGTATTTTGATTCTAATGCAGCTTATAACGTTTTTAGAAAATTGTATATTTATTTTCTTACTATTAGTTTATAACTTAGAGGAGGAGTGATTTTTTTTTTTTTTAGTTATGGCTGTGTCGTGATCTTATAACTTAGTCTGGTTTAAGGGGGCTTGGGGTGAATTTCATTTTAGTTATGGCCGTGCAGGAAAGATAAGCGCTTACCAAATAAAGACGCTTGTCGTGAACTTATAACTTAGAGGCGGAGTAAAAATCGTTTTTAGTTATGGCTGTGCCGTGAGCTTAGTTTGGTTTGAGGTGGCTGGGGGTGAACATCATTTTAGTTATAGCTGTGAAGGAAAGATAAGTGCTTATCAAATAAAGACTCTTGTCGTGAACTTATAACTTAGAGGGGGAGTGAAAATCGTTTTTAGTTATGGCTGTGTCGTGATCTTATAACTTAGAGCAGAGAGTCCGTATCGTTTTTAGAAAATTTTATATTTATTTTCTTGTATGTGGGGTCGGGTTTTTAGTGGTGCGGGTTTTTCTTTGTCCTGACTACGTTGTGGTTGTCAGCTTGTTGAAGTAAGAAGGAAAGTGAATAAAAACCATTGATTAGTTCTTTTATTTGATAATTTACTAGTACTTACCCGTCTGGGAAGGGATATTACAGTATATTTATTTTCTTACTATTAGTTTTAACTTAGAGCGGTTGTGTGAATATTTTAGAGCGTTTTTTATGTAGTCGTACATATGCGTGGCTTTGCACGCAGGATAAGTGTATATTTAATTTTATAATATTAGTTTTGAATCTAATGTTTGTAAAATGAGGTCATGAGTTTATATCTTAGCGAGGGTGTGTGAATATTTTCAGAAAGTTTACACATAGCTATGACGGCAAGACAAATGTATATTTAATTAATATTAATTTTGAATCTAATGTTTGTAAATGAGGTCGTGTGTGTGTGGTGAGTTTATAACTTAGAACTTTAGGAGTGAATATTTTCAGAAAGTTACACATGGGCATAGCTATGACTGCAAGATAAGTGCATATTTAATTTCTTAATATTAATTTTGAACCTAGCGTTTATAAAATAAACCCACGTGTCCTAAGTTTATAGCTTATAATTACATTTTCATACTTTTATATTTTCATATTTACATAAATTATATTTTCATATTTTTAGATTTTCATATTTACATAAATTATATTTTTTTATATTTTCATATTCCCATATTTTTATATTTCATATTTTTATATTTTCATATTTTCATATTTCATATTTGGGGGCGGGGCTTAAAGTCATCAATCAAATTCACACCTCTTTTGACAGTTGCTTTCTGTATGTACTACTAACAATCACTGCGCCATCGTGTTCTTAATGACATGCTTTCATTCCAATCATCATGAAAATAATATCACATATACATCTCAGTATTTTAATTATTCAGAGAGCTGTAATATCACGAATGTAATGGATTCTGTGTCCTGTCGGAGAAAGAGAAAGCCCGTTTAAGAAGCACGTAGTGATTCACACACAGAGCACATAGAAGATCAAATACAAAACAAAGCATTTAATGTGCTACTTTAGTTACGATGGGATTTGAGAAACTAGTAAATTAAATGAATTTAAGATGAAGTTTAATGACAAAATAAACTATGTGATTAAAGTGGAAATTTCAAGATTGAAGTTAACATTTCGTATTTTTTTCCCCACTGTGTGCCTTTTTTTCCTCTGTACCCTAATAAGCTTCCATATGACACTCAGACAGTGGGCCACATCTCGCCTTTTCACAACGACTTTGATATCTGACAACTTCTTTTGTCGGGCACTGTGCGACATTGTGAACTTGAGGTTGTTTCTCCCGGCACGCTATGTCACTTGATCAACTTCCTTTTCTTGTTTATTCCACTGTATAAACCAATAAATAATACGTTTTTCTTTGCCTCCACTTGGTATTCGCTGAAATTCTTCTATTTTCCCTCTTCCTTTTCCCATTGCCTTTTCACAGAAAATGGAGCTTAAAGTCTATTTATACTGATTTGCATATTCAAAGAGGTGTAATTCTGGGAGGAGACGGGGCGGGACAGAAGGCGCATGCATGTGCGTTAGTTTTCACGCTGACCGGGATTTATGTAGCAGAAGAACGCGGAAGTTAGAGTATGCGCAGATTCCTGCATCTGGAATTTTCTGTGCGTAAGCACATTTCGGCTTTTGTGCTTACGTCATGTTATAGTGCAAATTCTACGTACGGCATTATGCATGAGGCCCCTGGTAAGGCCTCATCTGGAGTACTGTGTGCAGGTTTGCTCTCTAGGCTACAAAATGTCATAGACACTATTGACAAACGTCCAGAAAAGATTGAATTGGCTGATTCTAGGGCTATTAGTATCGTGAATGGAGATGTTACTTTAAAATGAGTTCCACAAGAACATAGGGACATCATCGGAAACTTGTTAAGGGTAAATTTTGCACAAACATTATGAAGTGCTTTTTCATTTAGAAAACCATTAACACATGGAATAAGTCACCAAGTAGTGTAGTAGACAGTAGGATTTTACAGACTTTCAAACCTGGACTTGAAGTTATTTTGAAAGAATTCAGTGGATAGGAATGGCAAGCTTTTTTTGGGCTGAATGGTCTGTTCTCATCTAGATTATTCTAATGTTATCACACTGTAGTTGTGAGCTTCTGCCTGCTCTGGAAAAGCAACATGCCACGTCCCTACTATCTTTTCTTTCCTAGACATTACTGAGCCCTGTTGTGAATTTGCAACACAAACATTGAGAAAAGGGTGAAAGGCCTACAAAAGACCCACAAATCAGACCAGGACCTTTACTGGCCTGCCTAGAAATAGGCCTCACCTTAGTCAGCCTGACCCCAAATTCAACAGACAGTTCAAAAATATGCTTTAAATTTTCAAAATACATAAAATTATCTTCAAGGGAGGGGATAAACCAACAAACCTTTTTTTGAGATATGCATCAAATAAAGAATGTTTATAAAATAAATAATGTATTTAAATTTACAAAAATAAAAAAATAAGTCAATAATGATTAAAGGGCAAAGGATGAGGCAAAAAGGGTTTGGGTTTGCCAATACAGTGCTGACAAGTCCAAATCATAAAGCAATGATCAAATCCAAAAGCAAATGCAAAAAATATTCAGACACCAGAAAAATCCAAGACATACTTACAATGAAAATCACTCTGCCTACAAGTGACCCATCCTGTATCCTGCAGTGAGGTATACTTTTTTCAGTGCACACTGTTTTAGCATCGGAAGTAGCTGTCAAATGAGTAAAAGAAAACAAATATGAAAATATACAAGTAGAAGAAACTGCTCTCAAGGTAAAATTGAAAGAGTTATAATTGAAGTAACACAGAATATTTTGCAAATAGAATTGTCCTGGCAAAATTTATTCAGCAATAAGTGCATCCAATTTCAACAAAGTTGGTCCACTGTGAGTCGAGTTGTTTCATGAGAACACACATATGGAATGACAGACATGGCTATTGCAGTAGGTGCTTTTCACATTATGTGCAAATGCACCTAAAAATTACAATTGTAAAGTCTGCTTTTTGCTCAATCTGACTTTGAATCCCCTGCACTCAGGTCCATCACTGTACTGCTCCTTTAATTTTGGTAGAGATTCATTTGTCTGTTCACAGGTGGGATGCTTGCAACTTTAAATGGTCCCTGCAGCATGGGACTGGAACACTGGCTGCTTGTTATCTATTCTGACAGTTTGGCTTTATTTAATCACTGCTGGGAATTGTTTATATATATTTTTTAAAGCTGATAAGTGTAGCCTACTGTTACCATTCCACAGGAGGCAAACAGTAATGTGCAAAAGCAAATGAAGAGGAATGCTAATTGCTATTCCCTGGAGAGCATGCAAACTTTTTCATAAACAGATGAGAAATGCCATGAAGGTTCTACATTAAAAGAGACCCACCGAACAGCATGTCTGTGTTAGTGTGCACAGGCAATTAATCTAGCTGTTCCCTTATGAGTGCAAGAGCTGTTGTATTACTTAAAGAATGGAGAGAGCAAAAAATCACAACAGGGAGGGAAACTGGAGAGGGCCTCTGCATTATCATGGAGTTAGTAGAAGTTAAAGTTTGCCAACTCTTGCACGCTAAGCTTAACACACACGGAAAGACACAGACAGAGATCCTATCCACTTAAGCACTGGATATAAGTGTTGCCTGAACTGTCTAACAGTCCTTAGTGCTCCAAACAGGGATTCAATAGCCATAGCATGAACAACATGTAGGTTTCCCTAGATTTGACCTAGACCTAATGGGTACCTTGGTCCCTGGCAGTAACCTACACGCATTAGGCTGACACACTTTTACAGTGTCCCTGGATATAACCTAGACCTAAAAGGTACCTTGGTCCCTGACAGTGACCTGAATACATTAGGCTGACAGACCTTTACGGGGTCACTGGATGAAACCTAGACCTAAAGGGTACTTTGGTCCATGACAGTGACCTAGATACATAAAGGCTAACATCTCTCTGCGGTGTCCCTGGTTATAACCTAAATCAAAAGGGTACCTTGGTCCCTGGCAATAACCTACACACATTAGGCTGACACACTTTTTCAGTGTCCCAGTGTGGTTGGGCAGAGTGGTGGTACCCTTTTGGTCTAGATTATATCAAGTTAAACCATGAAGGTGTGTCGGCTTTTATGTACCTAGGTTATTCTCAGGGACCAAGGTATCCTTTAGGTTTAGGTTATAACCAGGGACACCGCAAACAGGTGTTAGCCTTTATGTATCTAGGTCACTGTCAGGGACCAAAGTACCCTTTAGGTCTAGGTTACATCCAGTCACCCCGTAAAGGTGTGCCAGCCTAATATATTCAGGTCACTGTCAGAGACCAATGTACACTTTAGGTCTAGGTGATATCCAGGGACACTGTTTGCACTGGTAATCAGAAGGTTGCCGGTTTGAATCCCGTAAATGGCAAAACTGACTCTACTTCGTTGGGCCCTTGAGCAAGGCCTTTAGTCTGCAATTGCTCTGTCCTGGGTATGACGTTAATCTGCATCCATCCCAGCATGTAGGTCCTCCAACCTGCAGGGAAAAAATCCTGGGGGTTGGTGGTAAAATTGGCACTCCACCCACCATAAAAAAACTCACACTGCTTCCATTCCATCTGAGCTTGTGTGGTGCTGAGGTGTCACCCATTGCATGGCTACACTCTGGTCCCAATCTGGGATCCTGAGTTGGTTCATCATGTGCTGGTTTCAGCAATGCACGGTATCAGCGCATGCTCCTAACCTCTCCTTTGGATATTTGGATATACACCTAACAGGGCATCTTGGTCCCTGACCATAACCTGAATACATGGTCACCTTTACGGGGTGACCAGATGTAACCTTAGACCTAAAGGGAACCTTGGCCCATGACAGTGACCTAAACACATTAGGCTGACACACTTTACAGTGTCCCTGGATATAATAATAATACATTTTAATTTCAAGGACTCAGACACCATCTCTGCAATATATAAAATCATTTTACAGTCCCTCCCTTTTCAAGATCCAAGAGGACACTGGGAAAAAGATCTCTCAATATATCAGAAAAGGAGTGGAAAATAGAAATGCAGAGAATTCACTCAAGCTCCATATGCGCAAAGCATACAATTATTCAACTCAAAATTATATATCGATCACATCTGTCTCATCTAAAACTCTCCAAAATGTTTCCAGGGCAAGATCCAACCTGCAAACACTGCAATTAAGTCCCAGCCTCACTGGGTCACATGTTTTGGGCCTGCACCAAATTAACATCATTCTGGACCAAAATTTTGAATTACCTTTCAGACAGCCTCGGTGTCACAATCCCTACTAACCCATTAACAGCTGTGTTTGGGGTTCTTCCAGATGGGTTTAAAGTGGAGAAGGACAAACAAACTGTAATTGCATTCACTACACTCTTGGCACGCAGACTTATTTTGCTAAACTGGAAGAATCCAAACTCTCCTCTTTTAAGTCAGTGGGAAACCAATGTTTTATACTATTTGAAATTGGAAAAAATCATATACTCAGTTAGAGGATCTGTACAGATTTTTTTTCAAAACATGGCAGGATCTAATCGGTAATGTCTTAGAATAAGCTCATAAAGCACAGAGGAAGCAATTATTTCTGTATTTTTTTTTCTTCTCCATTCATCTCTATTGGCTTATCAAACTTATCAATTTAGGTATGTTTACAAGCCTTAAATTTTACTCCGTTGGCCTTGCTCTCTCTCACAGGGGTGGGGGTCGACTTGTTCTCAATCCTACTTTTTGTAAAAATTGATTGATTTGTATGGAATGATTGCAATAAAATTAATACAATTTCAAAAAAAAATAATAATAATACATTTTATTTATTTGTAGGTGCCTTTCTAAACTCTCAAGGACACCAAACAATAAATAAAACACACATTATAAACAAAACTAAAAATACAAAAAATAAAATCAGACAGAGCAAATGTAATCAAAGAGAAAAAGCATTCTTAAACAGATGAATTTTAAGTTTAGATTTGAAAAGTGAGAATGTATCAGTATTTCTAAGCTCGGATGGTAATGCCGATGATGATACACACAGATAATTAGCTAGCAATTGGCTGCTATAGTTAAAAGATTTGATTGCAAAAGTATATGAAAAACACTTTATCTGGTGAAGGAAGTATTATTTGTTTTCATCCTTTTCCCTTGAGAAAAGAATTTCTCCCATCTAATATTAGAATTACAGAATAACTTGTTGGAAATAACAATGAAAGAAAATAAACAAAATACCTAGAACTAAAACCATGTCTCTTGTGATGCCACTCATAGCTTTGCTCTTCTTTGCTTTTGTGTCCAGATACTTCATTTATACTTCACACAGTCTGCACTCACGTGGACTTGTAGATGAGGCAGTCTGCAGCTAGCTTGTTTTATAGTGCTTGCTATGAAAAGATGATAATTGTCATCTCCATAACATAACGCTATGCAGCTGAAGAACTTTGCAAGAAGTATATCAGGATCACACTGCTGTTCATAGCACAAGCAAACAGCTTGAAAAAGTGGACAAGTTGAACGTCACAACCATCTGTGTAGCAGCAGGTGGCAGTCAGCATGGAGAGAGGTCTGCCTGTGCAGATTTGCAGGCCTTTGTTCTAAGGTAATAGGTGTTAGATTTAAAAGGTGATTATGTGGAAAAATAATACATTATTTAATAAACACAAATCTCTTTAAGCTATTAAAAAAACATGTTAACAGTGGTTGTCATGCATGGTGGGATATCTTGTGTTGGAAATGTTGGTGTACAACTTATGTGAGGTGTTACACTGTATGTGACTACAAAGTGGATTTGAACTGTGAAAGCTAAGGGGCACCACAGAGCCCTAAACCCCAATCACGAACACACAAAACAGCCCTGGGTTCAAAGCAAAGGAGGCTTTATTTCAAAATGCCTCAGTATAACAATTGTGCAGGTCATTTCGCTTCTTCTCGCTTCTTCACATGGCTCCTCTCAAGTGGTGAGTGTTACCTGACTCCACTCCCAGCTCTGACTCGTCTGGACAAGGTGGTGTGGTCTCCTTTATTGTATATCTAGGAGTACTTCTAGAGCCAAGAATAGGGAGTACAACTCTCTGCAGCATACCCTAGTGGCTGTAGGTTGTGCTAACGGACTACAATTCCCAGCATTCCCTGCAAGTGTCTAAATGGGCACCAATGCTCAGGGATGCTGCCAACTAGTGTATGTGGGAGACAATGACATGAGTATATTGCTGTCCCCTGTCCTTCCGTGCTATTGGTGTCCCGGTCAGGTAAGGATCTCAAACCAATTCCAGCAGAGACGCCAGTCTTTTCTTGTCATCTCCCACAGAACATAACTTTGTTGGTGTTTTGTTATTTTTGGACACTTATTTCACTAGCCTCTCCGCTGCAGAATACTGGGTCCAAGTCCTTGCCTAAACACATGTAGAGTATGCATGTTGTCTCCATGTTCTCATGAGTTTTTCTTTTGGCACTCTGGTCCCCCTGGCCATGTATCAAAGATGTATGCGCTCTGTTAATTGTTCACTGTAAACCGTTCCTGTGTGAGTGCAGGTTTATTTTATAAAGTGTTCACGAAAGACACTTTAACATCTAAGTTCTTTCTGTATTAGTGGAAAAGATACTAGTGGGAATGCCTAAATTATTAGACTTTGTTTGCATGTACCTCCTGCAAAAGCCTACTTATTTAACATTAACTTATCATTCAGTTCTCAGCCCAACACATTGCACTGTATGCTCCACAGCACTTTATTCTTACAGAGAGGAAAACTTCAGCAGGAAGCACTATTTATGACAAAAAGACTGGAAGAGGAAGGGCTTGACCTGACTTCATGGATGGACGCACATACCCTCACTGGGTGTCTTCTCTGGCTCGTGGAAAAAAGAGAGGATACCATTTGCGATAGCACCCCCTCTCACCCCAAGGTGACGGTGCTTACTTTATTTATGCTTTTCAAAGAGAGCCCAGGACACTGTAAGCAGTAGGGGGAGCCACCGAGCCCCAAACCCGTGATCCAATAACACCCAACATAATAACAGATTCAATGAATGAATTTTTAATCCGCCAAGCACTTTAGCAAAGGACTCAACCATTAACCATGTAAAATCAATGAACCTCTCTCCTCTTCTTTTGTCTCCAGTTGATTATTGCCCACTGCCTCCTGACTCAGACTCCTCATGGTAAGACAGTGGGCTCTTTTAATGCTGGACCTGGAACAGCTTCCTAAATAAAATAATATTCTTAAATAAATACTAAAATAAAACACCTAAGTTAATTTTTACCTGTCATATTTAGCAAACTATACATTTTTTATCCATGTTACAAATGTGTCCTGCTGCCAGGACAGACTTTGGTCCCCACAACCCTGAACTGCAATAAGTTTATTCAATGTTGGATGGATTATAATTGCTATTTTTATGGAACTAAACCTTGAATAATACTGCAGCCCAGGCACTGTCTGTGTGTAGATTGCATATTCTCCCTGTCAGTGTTTTTTACTGCGTGTACTCTGGTTTTCCCTGCAACATCACAAAAATATGTAAGTTATTTAAACTAGTCAGTCTAAATTGCCCCAGTAGGTGTGAATATGTGTTTGAGTTGCCTTGCCATTGCTCATTCCTTCCTTCTGCATTATGCTGCCATCTAAGCTCCTGTACCTTATGACCCTGAAAGGGATAAAACAAATCAGAAAATGTATGTATGTGCTGTGAAGTGATTATTTCACTAGTCGCAGATACATGCCAAGGTTACGAAAATTGTATTTGCTAAAATGAATCCCTCTAGAGTCATGTGCCTCATTAGCATGTGTCAATATATTTCTCTAAACCAGTAGATAAACATTTGCATAGAAACACATCTGGTGCCGAGTGTCCATTTCTCATTTTTAAATATCCTAGTCAGACATTTGGTGGTTTATTTAAGCCTTTTAACCAATGTTCATTGTGAGAGAAAAAATATCAAGGACCACCCTAGAGGTTTGGTTTCAATATTTTTCTTTTTCTTGTTCTCCACTTCATAGAAGTTTTTGTCAGTAATTCTTCTTCTCACAGCTCTAGGACCTGCAAATCTATCTAGAGCTTGGGGGCCAAGCTTCAAATGATAAAGTGGGGGAGTCACTCAGTTTGGACCTAAAAGGGGGTCAGTCAATGCCTGCTTAGGAGGGTATCTGCTATTGGCATGGCAAAGAGTGCACCTCTTTGGAAAGATGCATGAAACCCAGAAAAATATTACCAATTACAAGTTGTCAAGGGATCCGCATCAATACATCATCAAGGGAGATGTGCTGCCCACAAAGGATCACTGGGAAATACCTTAGGCCTTATCTGACACAGATAAATTGAAAGCGGGTAAGGGTGCTTGAGATTAACAAGTGGCCTTGTGCCTTTGGGATTGTATTATGATATATCACTGTGTAGGGCTTCCTGGTTATCCTTAGTAGCTGCTGAATGGAACAGATAGATAGACAGATAATCCATTATTTGTCCACAAGGGGAAAGTAAAATGTTACAGAAGATGAAGAAAATATAACTAAATTGCTCAAAAAAATTAAAGGAACACTTTGAAAATGCATCAGATCTCAATGGAAAAAAAATCCTGCTGGCTCTTTCTACTGATATGGACTAGGTAATGTGTTAGGAACGAAAGGATGCCACATTGTTTGATGGAGTTGAAAATTATCAACCTACAGAGGACTGAATTCAAAGACACCCCGAAAATCAAAGTGAAAAAATAATGTGGCAGACTAGTCCATTTTGCCAAAATGTCATTGCAGCACCTGTGGTCCCCGGCCGGGGCTGGAGCCTGGCCGGGACGCCCAGGAGGACCAGAGGAGGGCTTGTGCCTCCTCCAGACCACGAGGGGGCGTCCGTCCTGGTTATGTTGGGGGCCTCGGGTACAGGGCTTGGAAGCCCAGCCCTGTAGGGACCCGTGGCCACCGCCAGGCGGCGCCCCGGTGCCGGACTATCCCGTGTGGTACTCGGCCGGGGCTGGAGCCCGGCCAGGACGCCCAGGAGGACCAGAGGAGGGCTTGTGCCTCCTCCAGACCACGAGGGGGCGTCCGTCCTGGTTATGTTGGGGGCCTCGGGTACAGGGCTTGGAAGCCCAGCCCTGTAGGGACCCGTGGCCACCACCAGGCGGCGCCCCGATGCCTGTAGAAGTCTGGAGCCCAGCACTTCCGCCACACCAGGAAGTGCTGGGGGGAAGAAGACAGGGGACACCCGAAGGGCTTCCGAGTGCGCAGCCGGCACTTCCGCCACACGGGGGTGTGTCTGCAGGAGATTGCTGGGAAGCAGCTGGAGCCCTTCCGGGTTCCCATATAAGGGGCCGCCTCCCTCCAGTCAAGGGTGGATGTCGGGTGGAAGAGGACAGAGCTGGAGAGAGGACGGGAGGCGGCCAAGAGAGAGAGGCACAGTGACTGAGAGGCCTGGACTTTGGGGAATCGGTGCAAGAGGCACTGGGGTTTGTGCACTGTAAATATTGTATATATTGTGGAAATAAACGTGTGTTGGGTGAGATATGATGTCCGTCTGTCTGTGTCCGAGTCCCAGTCCACACACCTCAAAATCATACTCCGTAGTTTGTATGGCCAAACGTGCTTGTATGCTCCTAATGAGATAACGGACAGTGTCCTGGGGGATCTCCTCCCAGATCTGGACCAGGGCATCACTGAGCTCCTGGACAGTCTGAGGTGCAACCTGGCGGCGTTGGATGGACTGAAACATAATGTCCCAGAGCTGTTCTATTGGATTTGCATCAGGCCAGTGTGGGGGCCAGTCAATGGTATCAATTTCTTCATCCTCCAGGAACCGCCTGCATACTCTCGCCACATGAGGCCGGGCATTGTCAACCCAGGACCCACTGCACTAGCATAGGGTCTGACAATGGGTCCAAGGATTTCATCCCAATACCTAATGGCAGTCAAGGTGCTGTTGTCTAGCCTGTAGAGGTCTGATGGTCCCTCCATGGGCATGCCTCCCCAGACCATCACTGACCCCCCCACCAAACCAGGTCATGCTGAACAATGTTTCAGGCAGCATAACGTTCTCTATGGCTTCTCCAGACCCTTTCATGTCTATCACATTTGCTCAGAGTGAACCTGCTCTCATCTGTGAAAAGCACAGGGTGCCAGTGGTGGACCAGCCAATTCTGGTATTGTATGGCAAATGACAATTGAGCTCCACGGTGCCGTGCAGTGAGCACAGGGCTCACTAGAGCACATCGGGCCCTAAGGCCACCCTCATGAACTCTGTTTCTGATTGTTTGGTCAGACGTATTCACACCAGTGGCCTGCTGGAGGTCATTTTGTAGGCTCTGGCAGTGCTCATCCTGTTCCTCCTTGCCCAATGGAACAGATTCCAGTCCTGCTGATGGGTTAAGGACCTTCTACAGCCGTGTCCAGCTCTCCTAGAGTAACTGCCTGTCTCCTGGAATCTTCTCCATGCCCTTGAGACTTTGCTGGGAGACACAGCAAACCTTCTGCTAACGGCATGTATTGATGTGCCATCCTGGAGAAGTTGGACTACCTGTGCAACCACTGTACTGTCCAGGTATCGCCTCATGCTACCAGTAGTGACACTGACCGTAGCCAAATGCAAAACAAGTGAAAAAACAGTCAGAAGAGATGAGGAGGGAAAAATGTCAGTGACTTCACCTGTTAAATCATTCCTGTTTTGGGGATCGTCTCATTATTGCCCCTCTAGTGCACCTATTGTTAACCAAAGCAGCTGAATCTGATTAACAACCCCCTCTGCTACTTAACTGACCAGATCAATAGCCCAGAAGTTTCATTGACTTGATGCTATACTCTGATTAAAAAGTGTTCCTTTAATTTTTTGAGAAGTTTATTATAAAAAAAACTCTCAAACACAAACAAGAATTAACAGGCTTCTATGTGGTGGTAAGATGAAATCAGATCTGCCCAGTTGTGCCACAGGTTTACATTTAAAGGCATTGACGTTTGGATGGAGCAGGTCCAGCTTGTTGTGTTCACAAAGGGAACATGTTGTAGAAGTTTGTTTGGGGGAAATGGGCTTGTCCCCCAAGGCGAATTGTGTGTGAGTGTAAAAGCCTTCCTGCGTGATCACCAGAGCATCTGAGCATTAGATGAATTAAGCATGATTGACAATGCTTTTGCTCCTTGGTAAATCAGGCACAATCATCAAAGCGGGGTTGGGGAGGCCAGTCAAAGGAGGATGGCCAGGATAAGCTGCGATCGACCTACAATGCTGCTACTGTGCACTCAGCTCCATCTCTGGAGAGGTTGGGAGGGGAGGAGGGCGTTTTTTTCATCAAGAGTTGGCCATGGGCCACATGCAATGCCACTACAGCCTACCGCTGTTGGGAAATGCTGATGCTTATCTCCATATGCAGTATTGTGAACAAATTCAGTCAGTATTTCAATGTCTGGATTACACATTTTAGTTCAAGCTTTAATGTGCTCACTTTTCACTATTGCTCATAAAGATGTCCAGCCCCCTCCCCCAGCCTTTTCCACTCCATATGATCATATCAAATGAAACCCATCCATCATTAAAATAACATATGACATAAGATGTTTAAGCCAGTTCTCCGCTGTACTCAAATCTTTCTCATTATTCCGAGGCAGGCCAGTTGTGAATCCTTTCCACCTGACTTTCATTTTAGACTTTTTCATCCTGTCATCCAATGAGCTGCTCCTCTGATAAGATATAACAGACTTCCTTAGGAAGTGGTGATCATAGGGCTATCTGCTTAGTACGAAATTCTTTAATATATCATACTCCAACTCTCTTACATTCTCAGATGTTGAATACATAAGGTAGCCTTCAGATCCTCTACACTCACCCTGTGACATCTCTCAAGTTAGCACCTTCCCCAAAAGGTCAAAAAAAAAATATGTCTAGAAATTTTATTCACAAACCTGATACTAGATCACATATAATCTTAATATTATTAATAAACTCAATTACTCAAGTTAATTGAAAATTATATTGTGAATGTTAACACAATGAATGATAATTAATTGTAAAATGCAGTTAAGAGGGAGTATATGACCTTTAGCAACTTGAAGAAACACCACAGAGTCAATTAGGATTAGAAAGCATTTGCTGAGATGTGTCCATTACCACTTCCATGGGAATACTTTATCTATTTTGTTTTCATCCAATTAAAATAAGTAAGTAAAAAAACATAAAAAACCATTACCCATTGTGAGATGGAATCCAGGCAGGCAGGCAAATCAGAGAGATAAAAAAAAAGCTGGGGTACCACCCTGGTAACTCCTTTGAATTCCAACAAAAAGACACCCGATAATAGCTCAAACAAAAAGGCAATAAAATACGGCATCAACATTTGAATAAATTGGCAGGAGCTCTGTCATCTGCTAGAGTCAATTTGGCATTTAACACCACCTTCCAAGCTTTATAGGGCTGAGACTGGAGTGGGGCTTTCTAGGGGTGGCAGAGATGGGTGGGGCGTTCTTGAGGCGGTGGGGCAGGGCTTTCTTGGTGAGGGGAGGCGGGGTCAGTCGTTCTACTTGGACATTTTTTCTTGGTAGCGGAGGAGGAAGGGGAAGGTGACTTTATAGTCAGCATCCCTTCTCATTCCGGGATTGAATTGCTTACCTCATTAGAGCCAGTAAGCTGGTCCCTAGAAGCACATGCATGACACCATATTTAACAAACATCTCAGAGTAGGAAAACAGTCCTAACTGGCTCAAAAATCTCACCGTGATACAAACTTGATCCTGTTCTTAGGAGTAGAAGTAATAATTTATTAGTGTTCCTATTTTAGGAAACTGCTTTATCAGAATTCAGGAGAACTCATGAGCTTTCCTAACTTGCTAGGAGCTGCCAGAAGGTGTCAGTCAGGCTGAGATTGGCATACATATCCTAGGAAAGGCAGAACATTTTGGAAATACTGGACAACAATGAACTCGTAAAAAGATATTGATTTGACAGAGATTTCCTTTATTGTCATTATACACAATACAATGATATTCAGTGTGCAATGCCTCCAGAAAACAATAATCTTCCCATAAAATGACAAAAATAGCCAATAAAACAATAAAAATATACAATAAGAAAACATAAGTAGAATGCACATATAGATATAGTGCAAAGTGCTCTACTGGCAGCACTTAATGGACTGTTTGAGTGTGTTTATAGCTCTTGGGATGTAATGAGCCTCGAGGTCTGTGCATGAAAGGCTCTGTAGTGTTTGCTGGATGGGAGAAGTTCAGATAGACTGTGACATGGGTGAGTGGCTCTCTTGAGGCAACATGTGCTATAGATGTCCTCCAGGGCTGGAAACTGCACCCTGACAATCCTCTGTGCTCTCGCCACAACCCACTGTAAAGCTTTCAGCAGCTGTGAAGCTGAGCTATAGCATCCTCACGTATGTGCCCCGTCCCTCTAGATGAGTCAGGGCTGTGTGCAGAGCTAGAGAGATGGCACCCTCTGTAGATCTATTAGCTCTGTAAGCAAATTGATATGAGGCCAGAGAGACGGGATGTTGACTTTAATGTAAGAGAGAACCAGTCTTTCAAAGCACTTCATTATTATCTGTGTCAGAGCGACTGGAAGATAGTCATTCATTACTGATGTTAGTTTTCTTCATCACTGGCACTATAATGACTGACTTAAGGCATGCAGGGACCTTTTCCAACATCAAGGAGAGATTAAAGATATTTGTAAATACCTCAGCAAGCTTCTCAGCACAGTTGTATGTTACACAATTATTCCATCTATGCTGAGAAGCCAGTCAGACGAAATTAAAGTGTTGGTAATATTTTTTAGCTACAGTGAAAATGCAGCTTTGTAACAGTAATGACATGGGTATGGCACCACCATCCATTGCTCAAAAGATGCACCAAACTTTGAACGCCCTTACAATGCGTGAGGCAAGATGCAGATTTATACATTTCCTCACCGATCCATGTTAGGCAATGTTAAACAATGCTGCCTTCATGCAAATCCAGACACACATAAAAATCATTGCCCCAAGTGTGGATGAGTCTACATATGTCAATCACAAGCGATATCACCATATCAACAAACATTGTTGGCCATTTACACAAATGTATTGTAGCAGCCATCGTATTACCCTGAAGATAGGCAAGACTGGATGGGTGACTGACAATGAAATGTCAAACAGGTACACTGAGCTTTGCATTCCATGAAATCCCGAAACAGTCATATTATACTTTACAAGCCCAGGAAGGTTCAAGAAGGCAGACAGACACTCCCAGAGCATTAGATAAATACAGCCTTGCAGAAGGTAATGGGGGATTGCAGACAGAAACATGGCATACAGTTCTGGAAGATGATCAGGAACATTGGAAGACAGAACATGACTGGAATAGCTAATTTCAGAAACTGTTACTTAATGAAGCATTTCCTGAGGCCAAAACAGCAGAAGGGTGATTCTTCTAAAAGTACGGCTGTGAATCATTTATTGGCATAAAAATACACCTGATATTCACTCTCATTCAATGTGTGTGTCTCAGTTTCAGTCAGTGTGTTTTCCAGTATCATTCTTAATGTTGTAGCGAAATGGAAACAATTACATGAATCCTAGCCCAATATCCTACCGTATTATATTTCCCTTGTTGAAGGCCTAAGTGAAGGTTTATGGATGTGGTGAGAGAGGACATGCAGGTGATGGGTGTGACAGAGCAAGATGACGAGGACAGGAAGATATGGAAGAAGATGATCCACTGTGGCGACCCCTAATGGGAGCAGCCAAAAGAAGATGATGATATTTCTCTTGTTCTGTTTCTTTTTCTTCTTCTTCTCCTACTACTCTGAATATTATTTTATTATTGTTGTTGTCTTTGTAGCTAAGCTTTAGCATTAGTTTCAGAAAGCTGAAAACATCATCATGAATGCATCATCATTTTGTGGATTCGAATGCCATAAATTCATTATATCATTCATTCTCAAACGTGAACTCCTACTCTGTGCTGTGGTCAGGTGTAGGACACTTCATAACTACTTGTCATGTCCCACTCTGGGGTAGGATGAATTCTTCTACTAGTCAGATTTTTAGTGCAATTCCTAGGAGTAGTTCTGAGATGCTTGACAAATACAGGCACAGGTGCCATATACTGTAAGATGTGTATACAACTACCTAAGATTGGGTTTTAATGTTTAACCGCAAACATTTAAGTATTTATCATTAAGATCATTGGTACTGTTCAAAATCCATCAGAAAAATCACTCTAATTACTCCTAAATCACTTTAATGTGTTAATTACAGAACAAAGTAAAACTATCAGTAGATGCCCCAAGTAAAGGAATGGTGTCTGCATTGTCAATGTATGGACGCTTGAGGGCGCTGTTTCCCCGTGAAACCCAACAGACAGATGCAGACACTGGTTTAAAAGCACCTCAACCAACATAAACACAATCAATAAACACAATAATACATATAATAAATCCTCCTCTCCTCCCAGCAGCTCCATCACACTCCCTCCCAACTCCGGCTTGCTTACTGGGTCTCCCATAGTCCTTTATATAGTCCTTGACCTGGAAGTGCTCCTGTCCTTCTGTCCATGTGATTCATTAGCACTTCCAGGTCAGATGGAGACTTGTATTTTTCTTCATCTCGGAAGTACTTCTGTTCTTCCGTTCCAATGACTAGGGAGTACTTCCGGGCTATATGGGAAATAAAAATCCCCGCGTCTCCCTGCAGCGTCACATGGCGGCACCCACGGCACCCAGCAGGGCTTTGAAGATGAACTCCATCTTCCATGATGCCCTGCGGGAATCCGGGGCACCTCTAGGCTGCAGGAAAGACGCCATCTAGCATCCTGGATGTGTCGGCCGGGATGAGCTGCCAGCCGTCCATCATAGTATGTTTCAGCCATACATCTGAACGAAAACATATCTCCGACTTTACTCCTAAAGTAATCTCAGTAACTGCAACTCTTTGTTTCCTAATAAGGGAATGTTAAGTAGGCAACATTTTGAGATGCTTGGAAGTGATTCAGTTTTCTATCATGTAACAAATAACACTAGACAACAGAGACTTTGACTCTCAAACACTTTTAGGTGTTTCTTATGAATTTTGGCCAGCTGATCACAAAAATCACCTTTAAATGTTCCTATCACATAACAGTTTACTATTATCTCCTATTTTTTGATTTCCTTTCCCTTATTATGATATGTTTTCTACAAAGTACACTGTTTTGATTATTCCAGGCAAGGCTTTGGCTTGTGAGCTTGACCCACAACAATGGTGGCTTTTTATTGATTTTTCACTGTTACCATTACACAATGGTAATGTCCACCCTTTAATACTCATCGGCTATATTATATAGTGTCTTTCATATCTATCTATCTATCTATCTATCTATCTATCTATCTATCTATCTATCTATCTAATTATATAGTGCCTTTCATATCTATCTATCTATCTCTCTAATTATATAGTGCCTTTCATATCTATCTATCTATCTATCTATCTATCTATCTATCTATCTATCTATCTATCATATAGTGCTTTTCATATCTATCTATTTAATTATATACAGCCTTTCATATCTATCTATCTATCTGTCTATCTATCTATCTATCTATCTATCTAATTATATAGTGCCTTTCATATCTATCTATCTAGCTATCTATCTATCTAATTATATAGTGCCTTTCATATCTATCTATCTATCTATCTATCATATAGTGCTTTTCATATCTATCTATCTATTTAATTATATAGTGCCTTTCATATCTATCTATCTATCTAATTCACTCCCGAAAGTAGTAAATTTCAATGAATGAGGGAGTGTGGCCCTTGTAGTTTTTAAATATATTATGAAAATGTTTGTTATGGTGGAGGAATATTTCATTAGCTGGACTAAACAGGATCATTTTGATATTCTTGTTATTTATCAGGATGTATAGTCTGACTGTCCTTGTCACTGGGATGTCTGGTCACCCTAATGAATTACCATCAGAATGTCTGATATCCATAATAGTCACTCACTATAATAAAGTTTCCCTTTCATTTATTTTATTTAACAGTTGTTATAACTAAATAGCTTTGGAAGTCCCATTTTATATAAATGACAACAGCTAGACATGCAAAACTCAAGAAGGAATTAACTGCAAAAGTTATTTTTCTTGTTTTTTTTAGGATATGTCAATTGCCAATTACAAATTGTCACTGTTTGTGAATATGGTGTGTGTGTTTGTGTGAGTTTGAGTGTGTGTTGAGATGTACTAGAGTCCCGTCCAAGTCTGTTTTCAACCTCTTGCCTACTCCTGTTAAGATAGACTTTGGACCGCACCATCCTGAAATGGATTGAGAAGGTTCTAGAATCTACCTACTACACTGAATCCATTGAGGGCTCTCAGACGCACCTCAGTGTTACATCAGGTGCACATTTTCTAACTTGTTTTTGTCTCCACTATTAGTTGTTAGCAGTTATTATCTGAACAGTGCCCTCGATGTGATTTTGTCTCGTCCATTCTCCGTATCGTATTGCACTCCCAGCCTCATCTTTAGTGTTGTCCAAATTGCCAATGTGGTGTGAGGTGGGAGGTGTTGTTTGCTCCCCAGGGAACATCTGTGAAAAACTGAATAAAAATCAAAATCCATATTGGAAGGTTGCTCAACCCACAGTTCTACAGAATTATTGAAAGCTAGCTGGCCTTTTTACTTTTTCTCTGTCTCAGTGGAAATCAGCAGGAGGAGAATGGAAAGCTCAACCACACCAAGAGTGGGGAGTATTTGAGGAAGCCCCCTTAAAGTAACTGTCTTTCTCAACGTGTATGAGCCAATTTCTTTTGCAGTATTCTGCTTCCTGATAACGTGTTCTCTCTAAAGTTTTCTTACCGAGTTTCCTAAACTGCAGCAAAATAAATCAGTGCTGACAGGCTGTCAACAGAAATTAAATTAATGAGCTCTGAAAAGCATTGAATAGAAAAACTGCAGCCCAAAGAACTAATGGCTGACAACTTCAAGGTTTGAATATAAAGTAATTAGTGCTATTAGAAAATGGCAAAAATAGCAATGATTATTAAAAAAATGGAGCTATTTCACAAAAATTGTATTTGTGCACATTGCATTTACTAAACAGGAAAATGGAAGTCAAACAAGCCCGTCACTCCTAATCCTTCGAGCCAACCTGCTATTAAACTGCCGGAGGGAGTCAACAAATCCCGGAAAATGATTATAATCTCTACCTCTCGTCTATTTGATAAGGTTTAAACTCTGTCCTGTGACTCTTTTCTCTGCTTGGATAATTATCCTTACATTGGGAGCTTTGAAGCAAAATTACAGCGATAAGAAAAAATGAAGAAAATAGTTTTTAAAAAGGTCATTTTAAAATTAAAGTTGTGTTTTACTGCAATATTTTGTGAAACCCATTAGGATGAGGAGTCTAGGAAATGGATAGCTGGAAAAATGTGAAAATAATTAGACATTATAAAAGAAAATGCATGTCTGTCTGACTTGAATAGTACTGAGAAAGCACCGTACGAAGGCAATATTAATCATTTACTGTACAGTAAAAGTGTTCACCTCCTTGGAAGTTTTCATGTTTTATTGTAGGCTACCACATTGAAGCCCGGTGGATTTAGTTTGGCTTTTCTGACACTGATCAACAGTAAAAAGACTCTTTAATGTCAAAGTGAAAACAGATCTCTGCAAAGTGGTTTAAATTAATTACAGGTTTAAAACACAAAATAACTGCTCATATAAATATTCCCCCCTTTACTATGACACACCTGAATCATGACGGGTGCAGCCGATTGGTTTTAGAAGTCCCAGAATTAGTTCAATGGAGACCACCTGTCTGTAGCTGAGGGGTTGTGGTATAAATGTATGCAAGAATATATTGGACAAAATAAAATAAATAAATACGCAAATAGATAAAAGTACTGTAAATGTGACTGTAAAGCATGAAAATGTGAGCATAAATAAACAAATGTGTCACAAAATGTTTTTCGTTGCTTGTTTATCTATTTCATTTTAGCCGTAATATTCCTCTACACGTTACACGAAATACGGCGTGAATTTAAAACTGTCTCTTTCACTCGTCAGAGCTGAGGGGGCGGGCTCTAGCCAGTGCCGTTTTTCGATTGGTGAACCGTTCGCATTTGTGCTTTGCTTGACTTGGGAATCTTATGGCCCGTGTGCACGCACGCTCAGAGTTGTGACTGCGCACGTTGACTACGACGGCAAGAAAATGCTGCCCAGAATTCCTGTGCGAAGTGGCGACTTTCATTCTATAAACTCCAAATTCGTCATTAGGAGCCTGCATCTGATGTGTCTGCTGTAAATGTGGCATTTGATGGCTGAAGGTTTCCATCCGATGTACTGACAATTGTGTATGAAGGAATACTACGGACAAAAATAAATAAATAAAATTAAAATTCTTGTTTTATGTATTTTTTGGTTTATTTTTGAGTCCTTTATTTATGTGAATATTACTTTTGTTTATTACCTTATTCCCTATGCCTGTGCTATGTTCCCTGTGTTTTGCGGGTGGTTCCACAAGAGCAGAGGGCCACATGCCCATCATCGCACTGGACTGCCCTTTGCCCTGTAAAGGCGGAAGCAAACTACAATCAATCCCTCGTAGTTCATTTTAAAAGCACACACAGTGTGGAGAGTTCTGTTGTGTTTATTCTCGTGGTTTTGTGATTTTCCTGGATTTTCAAACCAGTGCTCTTTTTTTTTTTATTTTGCACCTTGGGATGGGATTTGGGACTTTGCTTTTGGTGTTACCTTTTGCAGTGAAAAACCTGGTGGTTGGTGGCAGAATTGGCACTCCAGCCACCATAAAAAAAAACTCACACTGGTTCCATTCCATCTGAACTGGTGCGGTGCTGAAGTGTCACCTGTTGCATGGCTGCACTCGGGTCCTAATCTGGGATCCTGAGTTGGTTTGTCATGTGGTGGGTGTGGCAATGTGCTGTATCAGCGCGTGCTCCTAACTTCCTCTCCCTCTTTTCTGGGAATTTCCTCTTTGCATTTAGTTCTCTTCAGAGTTTTGCAGTTTTATAGAGCATTTTTTGTGAAATAAATCTTTTTACTTATTAAAAATCCATTTGTAATCTGTTCAAATCAATTAGTAACTCGTTCAAATGAATTAGTAATTTGTTAGAATGAGTTACTAATTTGTTCAAACGAGTTAGTAATTTGTTCAAATGAGTTATTAATTACTAACTTATTTGAACAAATTATGTAACTCAGTTATGTTTGAACTGATTATTTTTATTTTTTCCCCTAACTCTTATTTCAGTATTATGGAGCCCTGTTCTATATTAGTTTGTTCAAACAGATTTTTCTACCTTGCAGTCCAGTTCTTATTACAGAGCCCCATACGGTTATCCTGGCATACAGTTGAGTTAACCATAAGTGAACTGTAAGGTGTTTGTTAGCATCGGTGAACCAGAAGAGGGACTAGTTGGAAGACCACCACAAATGAAACGGTTCTTTTGAGTCCTGAGTTTGAGTTTCAAAGACAGGAGAAGTTACAAGAATTGATTTATGGAATTTTCTCAGAGAACGTGATATTCCAGAGTCAGAGATGGAAACAATAATCGAAGAAAAGTTAAGTTTAAAATCTAGTCGATAACGGCACTGAACAACATAGAACAGACTGAAACTGTTGGCTGGCTATACTATTCCGGTACTGGTTCACTAAACTGCAGACAAGGAAAAATAAAAATAAAAGAAAAAATAATCAGTTCAAATGAGTGCGTAATTCGTTTGAATGAGTTACTAATTCATTCGAACAAATTATGATCAGATTTTTTTTTTGCCTGACCCCTACAGAGTTCCATAAGATTCTGTGCTTGCCTCTAGTGGATATTTGTGGAATTGTTTGGGACTTTATGTTTTAGTAACTTTCAAGCTCATTACAACTGGCAAGCACAAGTCAGAAGAAGGAGACAAAAAATATCCATGTCACTGAATATCCTTTGGAGTCCACATTTCATGCTGGAAATCACACTCTAATGATAAAGAGTAAACCACTAGGTGTTTCAGCAAAAATGAAATAAAGGACCTGAAGTTGTGCATGCTACATTAATTGACCACAGGGGTTCACCACCTAATTTATTCATTTTCGCAGAACGTTCAAAAAATGTGCATTGGTACTATTGGTATGTGGAGTGCTGTTTTATTCTAATTCAAGTTTGCTGATCATGGATACAATCATATTTTTCATATATGATTCTTTACTGGTGGTCTTAGTCCTCTAAGATAGATAGATAGATAGATAGATAGATAGATACTTTATTAATCCCAAGGGGAAATTCAAATAATCCAGCAGCAGTATACTGGTACAAAAAAAAATATATTAAATTAAAGAGTAATAAAAATGCATGTAAAAGCAGAAAATAACTTTGAGTAATGTTAGCATTTACTCCCCCGGGTGGAACTGAAGAGTCGCATAGTGTTGGTGGAGGAACGATCTCCTCAGTCTGTCAGTGGAGCAGGACAGTGACAAAAGTCTGTCACTGAAGCTATTCCTCTGCCTGGAGATGACACTGTTCAGTGGATGCAGTGAATTCTCCATGATTGACAGGAGTTTGCTTAGTGCCCATCGCTCTGCTACAGATGTTAAACTGTCCAGCTTTACTCCTATAATAGAGCCTGTCTTCTTAACAAGTTTGTCCAGGCGTGAGGCGTCCTTCATCTTTATGCTGCCTCCCCAGCACACCACCGCGTAGAAGAGGGCACTCGCCACAACCGTCTGGTAAAACATCTGCAGCATCTTATTGCAGATGTTGAAGGGCGCCAACCTTCTAAGAAAGTATAGTCGGCTTAAGAACCACACTCAGAAGGTTAAAAATACAAATTTCAAACATAAGCATGTGGGGTATTGTTTTAGAGTATTTCAAGATTTGTGATTACAAATATAATATAATGTTTGATTTTTGATCCTTTACCAGAAACCTAGACCTCTATGGACCTCTATCAGAGGGTGAAAAATGACACATTTTAATTACAATCAAGAAAATTTAGACTTCAAACATGTACATTGAAACAGACATTTTAATATTTTAAATATCTGATTCCAGTATTCTTGTTTATCTCTCTATTATATTAAAAAAAAGCTTGGGAAGAGAGATGAGACTTGACTTTCTCAGACAGACACTTTCACGTCCCACAAGACGAGACTTTGTGCCAAGAGATTTAACCACACCCGGTGCCCGCAATAGAAGACAAAGAGTAGATGACAAAGTAGAACGTCATAAAAAATTCAAAAACGGCACAATACACATGCAGAGCAGGTTAGAGATAAAGGAAGTATGAAAATTTAAAACTCTCATAGATCTGATAGTAAAGATCGCATTAGCGCAAACAAATGGCAATTATTCCTCGGTGAAATAATGGAACAGCGAAAAGAGATCGAATGTATTGTTCAGATTTAAACTTTAAGTCGGAGACTTGTAGATCGTCTAATTCATGTTGCCATCAGGGAAAAGTAGTGTTTCTTCCCAATGAAGAGGTGTATCCACGAGAATTAAAAGATTTGTTGTTTGGTGAAAGTGAAATCCCGCAAGAGAAAATTTCACTCCCCGTGAGATAAAACTTTATACAAAGAGATTTGGAAAAGTTCTGCCCACATCTAAAACATTTACAATCACGCACACAGTTCAATCATTTTTCATTTGTGTGAATGCTATATTGTCAGACACAGTTCGTGTAGAGTGAAAGAAACGATATTCACTCACGGGCAGTTATACGTTGCGTTGTCACGATGTCATTCCAAACATGGAATCAAAATTCAATGCGATATTGACAAAAAGGTAAAATATATATATATGGACATAGGTGATATGACAGAAGTATGTATATATTGTTTGGCTTTAAACTTTAAGTCAGAGACTTGTAGATTGTCTAATTCATGTTGCCATCAGGGAAAAGTAGTGTTTCTTCCCAATGAAGTGGCATATTGGCGAGAATTAAAAGTTTTGTTGTTTGGTGAAAGTGAAATACACATACGCAAGCGGCAGAGCCGTGACGTTGCTGCCGCGTAGCATAGGCAGGGGGGTTGGAAAGCAAAGCGAGCAGGGGGCAAAGCCCCCTATTACTTTCAAATTGCAAAAAAAAATAAAGACACTGCTTGAGCGTGTTGTGACTTATATGAGATCTCTGCTGAAACTGAAGAGGTGACACTTGTGAGAATACTGGGACATTTGTTTTTAGGAGAAAAATCTGAGAAGTATGAAACAAAAGAAAATATCTACATTTTATTTCATTCTGATCTCATTGTTGTCTAGGAGAAATCAACATTTTTTTGATTCTTCATTTCTATGGGCGAGCCTATGACTGATCTGCTCTTAGACAAGCCACATTAAAGACATAGTCTTGAAAGGCGTTAACTGGAAGTCAGAGACAGCATTTGTGCTTTGAACATTTATGTTGTGCCATCGTGCACTTGTTTATTTGAGCAGACAAAAATTAAAAAAGGGGTTGCCCGGTTGGCTCTCCAACTGTTCCCTGGAACGTTGTGAAGTTACGCTATGAAGTCGTGAAGTCACTTGGCCGATTACAGTAGAAATGTAAACTTGGTTGAACACACAGTAAACACAGCAGTTTTTAGCTTGATTAACAAACCAATTAATTAAGTAATGTGCACATCTTTGGAATGAGGATCAAAAAAAGAGAACCCAGAGAAAAGAAACATGGAGAGTGTGCAAACTCCAAAGTCAGAACTGAACTTGTCCTACAGCAGCATTAGCCTGATCGTACCATCTTGCTGCCCCTCCACCTTGATATAGGTATTATCTTAACTGAGCCTGACACATAGGAGTGTTGCCATTCTTTCTGATACCTAGAAGTATGAAATCTGCAGTTTCTTAGAAAGGCTACAAGGCAGGTCCTGCTCTTCTGAGAGATGCCCACATGCCTGGCTGAATGGGATCTCAGGGTGCCTATGCTCTGTGCCAAGAACCTGAAACAACCTTAAAAAGCCCACATCCCCATCCCTATGTGCACAAGAAAGAGGGCAATCTTAAACAAAAGACAGAAGGCTCCACGGCTGCAGCACTAACTTGCACGCTGGCGCTTATTTAAAGCCCACTTCATATTTCTGGGAGGAAGTAATGAAATATGGAGGTCTAAATATTCCAATTATTGCTCAACAAAAGCAATTTGAAAAACTCGGCTCTAGCAACCTTTCTAGCCTTTTCGGTTCCAATCACTTGCCATCTTGTCATTTATTTATTTAATTATTTGTTAGTCAAAAGTCTGCGTCAACATGTAGCCATGGCAACAAGCCTCCTCGAAGTCCAGACAAGATGCATTAAGAAAAAAAAAAAAAGAAAGAAATCTGCATGCCGATGAGAATGTTTTTCAAATAAACTACAAAATACTGTGTTTTCGTGGGGGGATATGGCTGAACACTGATGATAAAATATCAACAAAGGCAGCAAGCAGGTGTTGTACGGAGAAAGAAAAACTTACTTCTAAATTCACTGGTCCTTGCAGGCTGCTACTTGCTTGAAACATATTCATTAACTGGAAAGTGAAGTAATTATACTCATTATCACACAATCACAAACCTTCATGCAAGATTTAAGTGCAATAAGAAAGTAATGAGCTCAATGCATGTTACAGAAGGGCAGCCATCAAAGTCCCCTTCCTCAAAGGACTGGGCCTTTGTCACCGGCGCTAGGCATTCAGTAATTCAGATCGGAAGCCGCCTAGCCCTTCCACGGTATGTTTTAGGCAACAAAAAACTACTTAATGATTCATCTGTCAATTTTCTAATAATAATTTAATCATTAAAGTTTGTAAACCCACACTGTTCTTTATGCTATTAGAGCTGGGCAGTACAGGATACATAGGAACCTAATTCCAATGTCCTGATCTTTCACTCAGCACTGAGTCCTCAAATGTGGTGAGAAGGACTTCACTGTTGTTGTGAGACTACTATTAGAATGGATCAGTAAGTTTAACTGGGAGTACTGGAGTTTAATATTAAAATAAACAAAAAATTAACAAAGAAGAGTAGAACAGTGCCTATAAATAGTATTATTATTAATAAAAATTTAAATTATAATAATTCATGTTATTTAAAGGCACCTTTCACAGCACTCAAGTACACTTTACAAAAGTAAAAGAATACACTAAAATAAAACAAATAAAACAAAATAGCATTATGTAAATATAATAGTATACCTGTAACGGCACACTGCACGATAACTTGCAACTTTTTAAAAAATGCACCTCACTGAGTTACTTAGCTAAACCTTTTTAGGCTGTCAATTATACTTGTTCCAGTACCATTTTATAGTTCATGTTCAAAGTTATCAATAAGAAGTAAACAGGTTTGCTTATAGCAAAACTAGTTTTATCTGGTAAAAACAATACAAACCAACATAAATACAAAAGATTAGTATTCAAAAGCTGAAATGTACAACAGTTGTACAAGAACACTGCTTCTTTGGCTGTGCCAGAATGCCATGATCAATTATTAAATATGAACACAAAATGCATCTTGGATAGAGTGTTCTATTAGAACATACCAGTAACGATAACATGCAGTGAACACACTTGACTCACAGTTTTCATCCTCTTTCTCTGTCTCTGTTTACCATTCATTTGCTCAGAGGTTGATGCGCTTGCTGCTTCCTGAGCAGCTCTTCTTTTCTCCATCCTAACAGCCCACTTCTTCTCTTCTTCTGTCGGCATCTTTTCGCATTAAAACTGATTAAGTTAGTTTTTGTATTACAATTACTTAGTACTTTTTCTTTAATTTTTCACGTAAGCTGGCACTTAAGTCTTCAATCTGCCTCAAGAATGATTTAAGATATGAGGAGGTAGGGGAAGTGACGGCGAAGGTGGTAGGGAATGAGAACGGCACATGTCTCTGTATGGAGCCCCAAGTGCAGTGATGTGGACATTGTGCTGTAAAAATGGTGCTGTCCTTGAGATGAGATGTAAAACTGAGGTCCTGACTGACTGTACTCATTAAAGATCATTGGGCTTCCTTCATAAAGAGCAGGGTGTATCACAATGTCCTGGCTAAGACACCCTCCATGGCCTGGTCATTGTGGCCCCCTAAATAATCCCCTGCCTCTAAATGGTTAACAATTTCTCACCCTTTCACCACCTAGTAACTAATTTGTGGTGAGCATACTGCCGCAAAAATGGCTGCCGTCACATCATAATCCACGTAGCTGCTGCACACTGGTGGTTGTTAAAGTGGCTCTCAATGTAAAGCACTTTGAGTAGTATGAAAAGTGCAATATAAATGTAAATAATAAGAATTATTATTATTATTTTAGACCAGAAACAAAGATGTTCCAGCTCAGCCAGTCCCACCACTGCTTCATGGCACTGCCAGTGTGTGACCCAAGATTGGAACTCTGTGTGCAATAGTATAAATATTTGTTTTTCTTACTGCTAGTTTGAGGCTGGGCGGCACGGTGGCGCAGTGGGTAGTGCTGTTGCCTTGGAGTTAGCAGACCCGGGTTCCGGGTGCTCCGGTTTCCTCCCACAGTCCAAAGACATGCAGGTTAGGTGCATTGGCGATTCTAAATTGTCCCTAGTGTGTGCTTGTTGTGTGGGTGTGTGTGTGCGCCCTGTGGTGGGCTGGCACCCTGCCTGGGGTTTGTTCCCTGCCTTGTGCCCTGTGTTGGCTGGGATTGGCTCCAGCAGACCCCCATGACCCTGTAGTTAGGATATAGCTGGTTGGATAATGGATGGATGGATAGTTTGTGGCTGTTTGTTGTATTTTGTTTGTAGTATTCGCTAAGTCTGCGTCTTTTGCTGTTTAAGGCACAGTGGCACAGTGATTAGCAGTGCTGCCTCACAGCTTAGATCACATTTCTGGCCACAGTAATGGGTAGCAGACAATCTCCTAGATCTCAGGGACAATTAAAACACCACTGTGCCATTATAATCCACTCAAAACTAGTTCATTCCCTCCTTCCCCGTTGACTTCAGTGGATTATGTGGAGTTTGGTGAAGTTTGCGAACATTTCCATGACTTTGCAGATTCAGCGGGGTTTACTCATCACAGTAAGATGTAACTGCTGAGACGTTGTTGTTTTACTGCTCCATTTTACAATTTGATATATTTGCTGTTTTTTGCTGACAATAGGATTTCCAAACCAGGACAGCTGAACATAAGTAAAGAAAGGCTCAATACAAGATTTATAAAAGAGCCATAATGGTCGAACTCACATTAAAGACTCAGCTTCCTGAGACAGTAGAGGTGCTGCTTTCCCTTTTTGAAGATGGCTTCTGTATTTTCATTAAAAGTCAGTTTTGAGCCCTTGATTGTCCTGATATTTGTAACAGTCGACTGTCTCCATGGCCTGTTCTTTGATGATTGTTTCTTGTGGGTGAAGAGGGTTTCTTCTAAAATCAACTATTAGTCCCTTCATATCTGTAACATTTAGCTGTGGTAAAGGTTTGGTGTTGCTGTCTGCTTCTTCTTCACATGTGCATCATTTTTATCTGTTTCTCCCTAAAAGAAGCTGATGATATGATAACATTTTACCACTCAAATTTCAGTCTTTGATGGCTCATGAGACTTCACAGAGATTCTCATTTATGTTTCATGTAAGAATCCACTTTGTCACAGAATTCCTTAGGAAAAACAGCTTTAGACAAAAAGAAGACACGAGATACACCTGAGGTAAAAGGAGTCAAATCTGAGAATTTGATTTGAAAAGCATCTCTTTCTAGTCTTGTTTTAATCTCTTCCATCCATCCATCCATTATCCAACCAATATCCTAACTACAGGGTCACGGGGGTCTGCTGGAGCCAATCCCAGCCAACACAGGGCGTAAGGCAGGAAACAAACCCCGGGCAGGGTACCAGCCCACCGCAGTCATTTCTTCCAAGACTTCATATTTATTATTGGACTGATGCCTTTATCTAAGGTGTCTTGCAGCATCTGAAATACAATTACAGTCGACCCTTGACATATGACCGGCCTGACATACGAATAACTTAACTTACGACCAAAATTTTTGTTTTGATTTATGACCAATATCTTGCATTATGACCCGAATGCGGTCACGTGTATCCGCTTGTGCGATTGTAAACAAACAGCCGAGGGCGTTCATAAGTGTCAGTCGGAGCCCAGATACATGTGTTTGTGGACGTAATTTCGGTCAGTGCAGTGATTTATCTATATATATAATTCACTAAGACCATGGCAAGCAAGAAGCATAATTGCTAAGGAAGGAAGAGAAGGTAACGAAGGTAAAGAAAACGATCACAATCGAAATGAAGGACGCAATTGTGCGGAAATATGAGAGTGGTGTTCATGTGACCGATCCCGCTAATACCGTATTTACTCATGTAACACGCACCCTCGTGTAAGACGCGCACCCTAATTTTTACAAAGAAAATTGCGAAAAAAGCTTTGCCCTGTGTACGATGCGTGTTGTGATTGTATAGGAAGCGTTTAGAGAGAGAGCGAGCACTGTCGTGCAAGTGCGCGAGCAAGCGAGAGAGAGAGAGCGACAGAGAGCGCGCGAGTGGGCGAGCAAACAAGCGAGCGAGAGAGAGAGCACGAGTGGGCGAGCAAGCGAGCGAGAGAGAGAGAGAGAGCGCGAGTGGGCGAGCAAGCGAGCGAGAGAGAGCGTGAGTGCGCGAAGTTTCCTCGTGTATGACGCGCATCTGATTTTCTAATGCTAATTTTTGGGAAATAAATACGGTATGTACAGAATGTCGAAATCCACCATCTCGATAATTTTACAAAGAAAAGATTTGCATAAGGAGGCTCCTTGTAAACAATAACCACCTTCCGTTTCATTCTCCTCCTCCTCCCTTCCTGCAGCCCAAAGACGTCAAATTAAATGGTGAGTACAGTAAGAAATTGTTGTTTCTGGTAGGCTAGGCACTTTTTTTAACTTTTTGGTTAGTACATTAGAAAAATTATTGGTGTTTTGGTAAATTATGCACATTATACAACCCTTTTTTATTATGAAAAGGTTAAGTAAGTGTTGCTGTGGGAGGTTCGGAGCGCATTATGGGTATTTCCATTATTTCTTATGGGAAAAATAGTCTTGACTTACAACCAACTTGAGTTACAACCAGCCCTCGTGAACGAATTGAGTTCGTAAGTCAAGGGTCCACTGAACATTTATTTTGTTTTTCCAATTGGAGTACAGGCAGATGAAGTGATGTGCTCATTGTCTTTTAGTGGTGTCAGTAGTGGGATTTGAAACTCAAAGTCTTAACCACTGTGCCACACTGCTTGCCTTTATTTCCAGAATGAGTATGACCTGCAATATAAATTATAGCAACTAATAGTAACATTCAGAAGCAAGGACTACAGCTTTGTAATCATAGAAAAGTATTTCATTACTACTGTCCATACATTTCACTATATATTACTGATCACACAATACAAAAAATTTGAAATTGCAAAAAAAAAAAAAAATTGTCAAATTTGAAAATCAGAGCCCATTGTGTGACTTTGCTGAGATCTCTTCTGAAACTCAAGAAGAGACACTTGTCTGAATATTGGGGTAAAGTATTGTCTCCACCTTATTGCTTCACTGCTGTCTAGAAGAAACCAAAAAGACATCAGGAAGATCTCATTTTTGATTTTTCATTTCTGTGGTTAACAGTTTTACAGAGTAATTTAAACTTTCCAGGTTACTCCAATATTCTATGAGGCCTAATTCCATCTGTCACCCAAACCTTTAGATGCTTTCTAGACCTGGGGTTGCCAGCTCCAGTGTCCATCATACAATATCTTTAAATAAAGAAAGATGATTTCTCAGGAATGTCGATCTGCTCAGGTCCCCAAAACATTTTAACTCCGCTCTTAGAAAGAGAAAATCAATAATTTCAGAAATGTCTGCTAATGCACCACGAGAGCAGCAACAAGCCATGAAATTAAAGAACGGGTTTAATTAACAACAGGAATTGGCACCTCATTAAGCAGCTGGTTGGAGTGAAATTGGTCGGAGTTTGTGGCCTTGACTTAGTTGGTCTTCTGTTGGCTCCCTCACTTCACATTTCATTTCTATGAAGCAATTCAAAGGAACGATGAAGAAACTGAGGGGAACAAATGTTAAAAAAGCAATTCAATTAAAATGAATTCACAAGAAGTTAATTAGCAGCACAAACAGGGCACTCATTAAAAAAAGGGTTAGAATGAAAACTTGCAGCCACAGTGGTCCTCCAGAACCAGAATTGGCGACCCCCTGATAGAGCATATACCGTCAGCTGATATTACAAGAAAGACTACAATCATTCAAGTTCGAGTTAACCTTAAAATGGAATTTCTTACAAGGAAAGATTAGATTGGAATTCATATTCTTGTCTTTGCTCTCAGTAAGAAAACTAGTAATATAATGTAAAAAAATGGATATTTCAGGCACAGACTATAGAAAACCAATACAACATTCTGAATTGTTAATTAAATACGTGAATAAAATAGTCATAGCAATGACACAATGTTCCAGCTAACATTAAATATAGAAACCTAATACATATGTCCATGTTCAAATGTGAGTAGCGCCGGATATCTGTCACACAATCAGGGTGCTGTATCTTTCCATGACACACAGTCTCTGATGCAAAAAGTTGATTTTGAACCCACTGGTCTGGTGTTTGATGATTCATTGCCATTTTTCAGACCGTAGCTATGAGAACATTTTATGCGTCAAGTAGTTCAGTCCCACATTGTACAGAACATCAGCATCTTTAGCATGAGCAGCTGCCAGCTCCTGTCTCTGCTGGTTTTCATTCTAGGGCATGTGCTCTTCGCTCTGGCTGTTTATTAGCCTCTGCTCAAGTGTTGCTTAATCCACTTTGATCTGTTCAATACCTCGCTGTCAACAGTCAGATCAGATGTCAACATGATAATGTGTACTGAGTCAACACAGACAGCACACTTCAGGGCACATCTCTAGAACATAACAGAGTCGGGCAAGAGGGAGCCGATTAGCTTGCAGAAATAAAATCACTGCATTAGATTTATTGCATATTGTCATGGAGGGACTCCCGTAGACATTCCACATGAAACTAAAGACTAGATTTCCAGGAAGGAAGAGGCAAAAACCCTGCCACGGTAATTGAGACAGAGGAAGGTTAGTCCAAAACAGCAGCCAATGGTTTGAGTCCTTAACAGAGGAGAGCTGGCAGGGGAGACATTATATTCTGGTAGGCCTCAAGTCAGAGAGGAATGGATCATCTGTTTCTGTTTATAGTCCTGGTAGAAAGTGTGTTCACAGCCTGGGGACAGACAGGCAGCCTGTCTGTAGTCCTTCAGTGGTCCTTGGTTGAGCTCTGTTTCAAATGTGTATTGAAGGTCAGGGAGGCAGGGACATCACCAGCCTAGGTAGGAGGCCGCAGTGGATGCAGAAAGTATTCAGACTCCTTTACCTTCTGCACTCTTTATTGTGCTGTAGATTTAATCTGACATTGATTTTTGCCCATCAATTTACAAGCAATAACCCACAATGTCAAAGTGAAAATGTTTTAACATTTATTAAAAATCTAAGAAAAACTGAAATCTCTCATTATTTTAATAATGCAGACCCTTTGCTGCAGCACTCCAATTTGTGGTCAGTTGCATTCTGTTTGCTTTATTGCTTCTTGAGGTGTGTCTAGAACCTGAGTGGAGCTTACCTGTGGATAACTGAATTGAGCGGGCATCATTTAGAAAGGCACACACAATCCACACCGCACTGAAAAAAATAGCAGATCAGATTAAAATAAAAAATATGTACATCGGTTGCACATAATAAAATTTTTTTTTATCAAAAATAATTTAATTATGCTTAATGCTTACCAAATGGCATTTGAAAGACTCCAAAAAAAAGATTCTCTGGTCTGATGAGACAGAAATGAAAGTCTTTGGACGGCTGTTGGTGAAGACCAGGCACTCCTCCTTACCTGTCTATTACCAACCATACAATGAAGCATTGTGGATGCAGCATCATGCCATGGTGGTGGTTTTAAGTGGCAAGGACAAGAAGACTGGTCAGAATTGAGGGAAGGATGAATGAAGCCAAATACAGAGAAGTCCACGTAGAAAATTTGCTGGCATGTGCACGCAACCTCAAACTGAGGTAATGGTTCACCTTTCAGCACAAAAGTGACCTGAAGCACACAGCCAAGACAACGCCGGAGTGGCTTTGGGACAAGTCTCTGAATGTCCTTGAGTGCCAAAACCCAATCCCTGACTTAAATCCCATAGAATATCTGTGGAGAGACCTGAAGATGGTGCTTAACAGGGACTTCCCATCCAATCTAAGGGAATCTGAGAGAATCAGACAGGAAGAAGGAGATAAACTGCCCAAATCCACATGTGCAAAGCTTGTAGAGAGTTACGAAAGAAGACTCAAAGCTGTAATTTCTGTCAAAGAAGTTTCTACAAAGTACTGAATTAAGGCTCTGAGAGATTTTACTTTTTGATTTTTAATAAATGCAAACCTTTCTGAAAGCATGCTTTGCTATTATGTGTTATTGAGTGTAGATAATTGAGTGTAGACTGATGGGCAAAAATCGCAAATGCATCCATTTACAATTTAACCTACAACATAATAAAGTGTGCAGAAAGTGAAGGGGTGTGAATACTTTCTGAATCCACAGTATAATTCCAGAACTGACTTAATGAGTTGCGTAATAGGCAGCCGTGAGTTGGTGAACAGCTGGGCCTTAAAGTGCAGCCAACTAAATTGAAATATTTTTCAACTAAATTCCATTCCTACTTATAATGCAACATTTCATTCCATACATTTCTGACAGCCTTCCAGTTTGAATTTTGAAGTACTGACTCAGTCCAAAAATTAACAATGTGAAGAATGTGTTTTTTTTTTTTTTGAGGACAAATCCTCACTTATCTTCTTATTTAAACCCCTCTAAGCTGAAGATGGTAATGAAAATAATAAGATGACAAAACACACCTGTTGGAGAGCGGATATTGTTTGGCAGAAATGTTTCGATTTTCCTCCACTTGCACTATTGCATCACTAATCGGCTTCTGTCTTATTCCTTTGGTCACGTTAGAAAAGTGAATTAGAATTGTAAAACGAGTAAAGTCCAAAGAATGTAAAACCAACTTATCTTGTGTATATCTTTGTTCCTGATTAAAATGAGAAAGCAATCAGGGGGCTATACAGAGATTACAGCACACATGGCAGATTTGTCTGAGTAATAAAGAAGTAGGAACCTTAAAGGACAATTATTTTTAATTCACATTATAAAAAGAAAAAGATAAAAGCACTTTTATTATACGCAAGACAAAGAAAGCAGCTATTCTGCCTTTTAAGATTCAAATGAGGGCCAAGTAATCTTTCTGCCTATTTATTTCACTTTGAAGTATGTGGCAAAGCAACACACTGTTTATAACAAAAACCAAATTGACTTTCATTAAAATGATGATGGTGACGATAATTGCATTCAAGGTAAAGTCTGTCAAAATTGCAATATACTTTCTTATTTAAACCAGAGATATACCATGTCAGTTATTAACTTCTTTGACACCTCACGTTACTCTCCAGATTTTATATTGCCTTTTAAGTAGATCTGTTCTTATAACACAGAAATTCAATTAAACGCTTTATATTTCCTTCCACTGGCATCCAGGTTCCTTCCTGCCTTATACTCGTTACTACTGAAGTAGCTCCTTGCTTCATTTCACTTTGGCAGGATCTGTGAATGGATGGATTTATTGGGTATCTCCTTTTGTCCTTCTAGTTCATGACCATAGAGAGCAGGGACAGTAAGATGGCAACGTGCCTACTGTGGATACTACTTCATCATCATCATCACTGTCTCTATCCATATTGGCCATTTTACAGGTCTACCCACATTAGCTGGGTGTCCCCCAAATCTTTTTCATCCACTCTTCATGATCCTGGGCACCCCTTGGAGTAAGACCTATTCTTTTTGTATCTTCCGACTGCACCTTCCATCACGTCTTCTTCAGCCTCATCCCCTGCACCTCCATTTAGGTGCAAATTTCCATTCTGTTCCCTTTTTTTTGCCCTCCACGTCTCAGCCATTTTAATCTGTTTGTCCTCATTCTATTGCCTGCACATCTTAACATTCAGCTTCTTCTCAATCCATGACAAACCAAAAATCCTGTTGATCATTCCTATGTTCTGCTTCATCAGCCACTTCATTGCATTCATGATTTTCAATGAGTCTCCTTTCAATTTGTCTCTGAGCCTTAAACGAAAGCCCAAACGTTTGTGAACAGCTGGCTATCAAACCTATGTGAGCTTGTTGGACATCTTATTCCAAAACCATGTGTATTAATATGGAGTTAACTGCAGTTATAACAGCCACCACGTTCCCAGGAAGGTTTTCCAAAAGATTTTAGAGTATGAAATCCTATTTCGTGATGTTTCCAGCACACAGTTATTGTGCTGATGTTGCTTCCAAACTGATGCTACAGAGGATAAGCAATTTTTATTCACTCTGTGCATCAGCATTTTGGCTGAACTTTGTAAGTTTGTCAGGTCTGCTACTTCATGGCTGAGCTGTTGTTGCTCTGAGACGCTTCCACTTCACAGGAAGAACACTTACAGCTGACCGAGTCATATCTAGCCGAGTAAAAATTTCACAGGCTGACTTGCGACAAAGATGGTATCCTATGACAGTGCCACATTTAAAGTCACTGAGCTCTTCAGTGAGACCCATTCTACTGGCAGTGTTTATCAATGCAAGGCAATGTGATTGACCTGTTGACAATTTGGAGGGCTTTTGGCCTTATAACACTGGTCTACCAAAAATATTATTTGTTTGATACTGGGAACTTCAGAGAAGCTCTTTAGTAAGTTTTTTACACTGATTTCATAAATGAAATCGGAATTACGCTAGCACGTCAGGTTTTTGAAATACACATCATTGATGTTTTGACACTTTTGAATATCAATATAATATATCAACATGATATCTGGAGTTCGGACAATGTCCCGCCAAAATTGTTTTGATGTGTTTTTTCTGAAAACAAACCAGAAGACAATACCAGAGACACGTTAAAGCATATTTATGTCAATTTACCTCAATATAAAAGTGAGGTCAGAGTGCCCAAAAATGTTGGAGGCACTCGTTTTTGAGCTTGTACTACACAGAAGTCACCCATCATCAGTTTTCCATCACCTTTGTATCTTGATGAAATCTTTTTTCCCATGCTCATCTCTGACATCACTTAGATTTGGTGGAAAAAAGTTGAGATGAGAATGTAAAAAATGTTTCTTTAGTGATATTCTGGCTCCCGTAAGCTAATAGACTTTCAGCATATTCTCCACAAGCTCAGTATATTTCTCTGCTGTGTGACTGTCAAGAAAATTCTGGACAACCTGAATGAATGAGGGTGCTGATTCAGTCGGCTTCAGTTTCCTTTTGAACTCATCGTCAAGCATCAGTTCACGGAATTCAGGGCCAGCAAAAACACCTTCCTTAATTTTGGTTTCACTTTTCTCAAGACCAAACTTATTTCTTAAATGCTGAAACACATCGTCTTTAATGTCCGGTCACCCTAGTTGTCCAAGACCTGAACATCATAACTTAAAAATAGGACGTGCTGGACAAAAACGGTTTTCAGATTTGGAGTCAGCAAGTGAAATTTGTTAAAGTGCAGGTGAAAGAATCCCAGTAGCAAAATGCTTGTAGACGAGTGTTATGTATTAAAAGGGGTGAATGCCTTTTCTGGAAATGAAGCACATGAGGGACTGACATTAGGGTTAGGGTTAGGGTTAGCTTTCCCATACAAGTCTGTTAGGTGGGTCACTTTGTCCACAACCCACGTCTCTCTTTTTCTCTGACCCTCCTTACTTCTTTCTGTACATCTCTAACCTTCCTTTCAGCTCTGGGCCTCAAGCTCACTTGTGGTCTCACTGTAAGTAACTTTTGAGCTACAGCCAAGAAACCCGTCATTACCAGGATCAGGAAAGCCCTCTGAAGCTCTGGAACCATTCTCCAAGAATTCCCTGAATGTGCAACTGCTCCACAAAATGATGGCAGGGGTGCAGGGGTGTCAAGCTCAGATCTGCAGTGGCTGCAGGCTTTTGTTCCAGCCACTTTCCTAATTAGTAAACAGTTACTGTTGCTAAATCTCTCTGCTAAACATCTTTCTTGTGCTTTAATGTTAATAGGTCTTCAGTTTTAAATTCAAAACCTTTAATTCGTTCTTTTTTCCTTGACTAGCAGCCAAACAATAATGAGATGTAAAGTTAGCCAATGGATGACTAGCTGAATCAAAGGTCTCTAATTCAGATCCTAGAGGGCCACCATTTTTGCTTCAAATAATTTCTTAATTAGAAGCCATTTCTTGATGTTGTTAATTAAATCTGTGGATTCTTAGAGCTCTCATTGTGCTATACCAGAAATTTCCAAAATGTTTTTCCTTTTTCTGAGCGCACCATCAATGTGTTTTGTTACCCAGAACAGATCAACATTTCTCAAGCTCTTACGTTTTTCTTTTCAAATATTTTACTGAAGCAGCTATTGTATTATAAACAATAGGAGAACATGGGATCAAATTAGCGGGTCATCTTTTGGACTCATTATAGTTTGGCTACTCGAAACAATTAATGTCTCTGAATTTTAAGAAAAACTCTTATAAATGCAAAGAAGTAGGTTCTGTTAGCAGCAGTAATTGATCACTCATTCAGAAAGTGCTACTCCAGTGCCCTAAGATTTAAGCTTGACACCTTTGATGTGTAGGACATTTTGGAAAGACTTCTGGTTTATGCACTACAGCTACAGGCATGTAGCTGACCAGAAACATGAAACAGGCATGGAATGACGTCATACGGACAAGTATCCAGACCATTTTTTTAACTCAATAGCATGCTACATTCAAGCGTTCCATTCGTCTAATATTGGACTTGCTACTTAATGACTTTATTTGCAATAATGTTTTGAAAATTATCCCCTGAGCATTACATAATTGATATATCTACATGATTATGTGCCAAATTGTGCCAGACTTGGTAGAAGTTAAATGGCACTTTCATGCTGTTGCAATTTTAATTTCCTCTAGTGCTTATTAAATATGAACATGTGGCAGGGCCACGCTACCTGTTCATTTATTTTAGGTGTCTGTGGCTCTTTGTATGAAGAAAATCCTTTTGTGCTAAGCCTGCCATTAGCAAGTTGCCCTTAGCAAGTTTCCAACCGTGTCACCAACTGGGATCCACTGACGTAATTCTTTTTCATAATTTTAAACACTAATCATGTCCCGATTACTCTCCATTTAATTCAACTGAAAACGTTCACCTCCTTCAGTCTTACCTCCTAGCTAAACAGCTTTCTGTCCCAGTATCATCCTAGTTGATCTTCTCTGGACTTTCTCTGCTAAGTGTTTTTTGTAATATTGAGACCAAAACTGAACTCACTACTCCAGGTGAGGCCTCACTAGTCCCTAATATAACTTAAGTGTAACCCCATTGACTTGTACTGCACACCTCATGATTAAACCCTAACACCCTGTTACCTTTCTTGAACATCTCTCTCTCTGGATTCAGACAGTGAAGAGTCCACTGTGATACCAAGTTGCTTCACATAAGGTGCACTTTTAAGCTTCAGACATCTCATTGCATATTAGTAGAAGTATAATATTTTAAAGTAAATGTCCCCACCAAGTGACAAAATAATTGAATTAACAAATACAGTCATGCATGGTCAAAAGGGCACTATCTATCCATCCATATCCTAACACAGGGTCACAGGGGTCTGCTGGAGCCAATCCCAGCCAACAAAGGGCACAAGGTAGGAACAAACCCCAGGCAGGGCGCCAGTCCACCGCAGGGCAATCATGCACACACACACTAGGGACAATTTAGGATCGCCAATGCACCTAACCTGCCTGTCTTTGGATTTTGGGAGGAAACCAGAGCACCCAGAGGAAACCCACACAGACACGGGGAGAACATGCAAACTTCACACAGGGAAGACCTGGGAAGCAAAACCAGCTTTCCCTACTGCGAGGCAGCAGCACTACCACTGCGCCACCATAGCACTATCCTTGAAATAAGTTGTGTGTTAGTGATCAATTGATAAATGGATTGAGCATGGGAAAGGCGCTATATAAATAAAATGTATTATTGTTATTTTGCATGTCATTCTAGTGTGACAAGGCCAGCAAGGTGGCAGAATATATCATATTGTTGCCTCATAACACTTTGGCTCAGATTCAGTGCCTGATATGGCTGTCTTGTGTGTGCAGTTTGCAGGATTCTTTCCTAGAATTACTGCACACTGACAATTTCCTATCGGACCAGTCAATGTGAGAATACCCTGCATGCTCATAGACGTGTATCCCATCCAGAGGTGGCCAAGCTGCAGATCCTCACTATACCTTGAGCTTAAATGGAGGCTGACTCTACAAAAATGGACACACAACTCTTGGAAAGATAATAGAATATTACTGAAATGTTCAAACCATATTTTAATTGTTTCATTGACAGCTCATGTGTCCCTCTAGTGGAGATAAATATATTTTATAGAAAAGGGAAAGGCAAGAATAAGACAGAAAGTGAAAACCTGAGACAGTAAAGGTTGAAGCAAGGATCAGGATTTTATTGCCTATATTTTTTATAGTGAAAAAGGTAAAGGTAATTCCCACTCTGAAAGAGGAAAAGAAGGTAAGGGACTGAAGTGGAAAAAGCATGTTTTATAGATACTTTGAACTTTATTGCCAGACAACATAGTTTCTAGGAATTCCTACTGGTGCTGTGTCCATACAAATAACATATATACAATCAAACAACACAGTACACGATTCATGACACCAGCATAACATTAAATACAATAGTAATGAAAATATATAAAACAGTATAATAAAGCACAATTGCAGTCCTACTCAGTCATATATGAAGTAAATCCTTACAATATAAATAGAAAATAAAAACCCTAATTTAGATTGAATGGAGGATAACAGAATCAGGAAGATACAGATGAATCAGAGACTGTGTTTAACCACAGTGACTGAAGCGGGAAAGAACCTGTGTCTGTACCTAGCAGTTCTAGTGGTTGGTAACCTTTCCTGAATGGTAATAACTAAAAAGATGGTTGCTGAGTGAGTTTAGTCTTTGCGTATATTTCCAGCATGTCTCCTGAATTGTGATGTGCACAGGATCTCAATGGCCCTACAATCTTTTCTGCTGTCCAAATACCACTCTGCAGTTTAGATTTCGAGTGAGCAGATGCATTGGCATACCAGACTGTTACGGAGAAAGCAGAGAAATTCAGTGACAGCTCTTTAAAACCGTACCAGCACCGAGTGGGACAGGATAATCTTTATAAGTTGTGTGAAAGAAAACTTAACTGCTTGCAAGCTACTGAGGATTAAAAGCTGACAAAGCTGTTTTGCTATAACGGCAGGTTATTCATACAGGCGTCTGTCATAAGACAGGGTACAGTAAGCTGACCAAGGACATCTTCCTCTTTAGGAACATGTCTGTTAGACGCAGGAAAGATGACCTTTCCTTCTTTAGGGCCCCATCTGACACATACACAAAACAGAAATGGTTGGACAATATAAGATGAAATGCCTAGGTAAAAGATATTATGCTTTTTGAGAAGTAAGGGGATGGGGGAGCGAGGAAGAAAATATAAAAAAGCCGACTGAAAAAGGAGAAACTTTGCTCTTCTGCCTTGCAACGCATGAATCCATGTACTCATCTGTGACTGAATAAAAGCTGATTGATTGAACTATTTCCTGTCTTCCTCAGCGGTTTCTGCCACAGTTGACAGAGAAACATCTGCTGCTGAGCGTTTCTTGATAAGACCAAGTATGTTTTCATCCCAGTTAAGTCTGTGAGTGATAGTTGTGCCAAGAAATTTAAATGATTTCATCCTGGTCACAGTGACACCATTTATAAATAGTGGAATAGAAGATAAGGAGTGTCTCCTAAAATCCACAATCATTTCTGCTGTTTTCATGGAATTCAAGGTAAGATTGTTGAGGATGCAGCAAATGGCCAGCCGATCCTCCTTCCTACATTATGGCACCTCATCCCTGTCGTGATCAAGCCAATCAACGTTGTGTCATCAGCAAACTTCAGCAGCTTAACAGAACGGTCACTGGAGGTGCACTCATTGGTGTAGAGAGAGAAAGAGAGAGGAGACAGAACGCAGCCCTGAGGGGACTCTGTGCTCAGCGTCAGGGATCCTGACTGACATTCACTCATCTTCACTGTCTGACCCCTGTTCCTTAGAAGGCCAGAGATCCAGATACATCATGTGGCATAGTCTACGTTCATAGTGAGAAGTTTGCTGTGGAGGAGCTCTGATATGATTGTGTTAAATATAGAACTGAAATGCAAAAATAAGATCCTGGCATAAGTAGCAGGAGAGTCAAAATGCTGTAAGATGTAGTAGAGAGCCATGTTCACTGTATTGTCAACTGGCACAGTAAGCAAACTGAAGTAGGTCGAGAAGCGATTTCAGATGCTGAATGGTCAGATGTTTAAATTACTTCATTATTACAGAGGTGAGTGCCCCTGGCCTGTAATCATGTAGACTGTGCATAGTTTGCTTCTTAAGCACAGGGATGATAATGGTTTATATCAATCAGGGATGGACAAAGTTCCATTTAGACAAAGACTGAGTGAAAATGTATATACACACAGGTGGTATCTGATCAGAACAATACCTTAGTGTGTAAAGGAAGTTGTTGTCTGGACCAGGAGCTATACAACATTTCTATCCGCAGGAGAGCAAATCAATTTATTCTTAGTGTCACACACGTATGAATAGGAGACAGCTAAAAGGCCTGAATAATAGTAATTCCATGCCAGACCAGGGGGCGGCGAGGTGCACTAACTGTCTTTCTCAATCCCTTGCAGACCATTCTCAGGAAATCCTGTCCAGTTCCGGCACCTCGGATTATGCCATTTCTGTTTCATGACATCACTTCCTCCACTGGCCTTTAAAGCCGCAATCGTACCTCCAGATCATCAGTTCTGTTTTGGACTCAGTCTTGTGATCATCTCACAATTATTCCTATTTGCAGCCAAGGATCATTATACAGGTGGCTGCCCCAAACCTTTACCATGTTTTTGTGTCATTCTTGTGACATTACATACAGAGAGGGAAGGTGCAGTTGGACTGTAGGAGAGAGAAGGCAGGAGGAATGATGTCCTGAGTGATGGCGTGGGTTCTTAAATCTACAATAAAAACGTTTTTTCATCTCAGGTAGAGTGAGATTAGTCTGTAGCGATTGTTTGAATTTGCAACCAGTAATCACTTTTAAAATATTCCAGGTAGGCACACAATTACTTGTGTAGAAATTATGTTCCACCTTGGCCTAATGTCTGCTTTTAGCATCCTTAATGGGTTTGTCTAGTTGATGTTTAGCCTCTCTGTAAATAGCTCTGTCTCCACTTTTGTAAGCTTGTCTTTAGTTTTTCAAAACTCTTCTCAGATTTTTAGAGAATGTAGAACTGAAATTCACAAATACAATCCTGACATAAGTAGCTAGAGAGTCTAAATGCTACAAGATGTGGTGGAGAGCCATGTTCACTGTATCCTCAACTGGCACAGTAAGCAAACTGAAGTGGGTCAAGGAGAGATTTCAGAAGTTGAATAATCAGGTGTTTAAATGACTTCATTATTATAGAGATCAGTGCCACTAATCATGGATTGTCATTACTGTATTTGATAATTGTTTTGATTGGAGTACAGATTTTCCGAGAAAAAACGAATGCAAGGCGTGACTGTATCTGTGTACTCATCTAATTCATCAGAGGCATCTCTGAACACCTCCCAGAGGGTGGAATCCAGACCGTCCTGTAGTCTCTCCACAGCCTCACTAGTTCTCTTTTGCAGCGTTTTTATTTCTAGGTTAGATGACATCAATTTCTGTCTATATGTAAGGACAAGAAATCTCATGACATGATCAGAGTTACCCAAAGATGTCCATGCAATGGCATGGTAAGCATCAGAGATAGTGCAGTAACAGTGAACCAGAATGTTCTCCTCCCTAGTTGAGCATTTCACCAGCTTTTTGTATTTACGAAGCTCAGATACCAAGTTGGAATTATTAAAGTCACCCAAGAAAATAACTGTGGACTCCAGTTATTTATTCTCAACACCTAAGATATGATCAACTAAAAGCTGCATTGCTATTTGATTGAGGGGAGCACATACACTTCAATTAGAATGACAAATGCAAATTCTCTCTGGAGGTAAAATAGTTTGCAATTAATGGTGAGAAATTCCACGTGAGGTGAGCAGCTTCTTCCCAGCACTTTAACATCTTTGCACCACGTATTGTTGATAAAGAAACACCCTTTACCACTTTTACATTTATTGCAAAGATCAGAATTTCGATCCACTCTAAACAGATTATACTCTTATTCTCTTCTGAGAATTAATCAGTCAAGTCACAGTAAAGCAAAACACTGAAGCAAGTGATGTCCTAGAGCATATAAATTATAAAAGGTCATCCATTTTATTGCACAACAATCAGACGTTTGTAAGAAACATACCCAGCAGAGGTGGCCGAAAAGCAAGCCTTCTGAAATGGAGGAGAGTCCCAGCTCTGCAACCCTGCTTTTTTTTGTTAGTGTTGATGTCTGCCACTGATCCAGCATCCTGCTGCAGTGAGATCAGGTGTGCGACTAAAAACTTTGATATTGAAGTCAGAAAAACCAGCAGGAATCCGTTCATCATTGAGCATCTTATTTGCAATCAATCAGCATGTGTTTAAACAAAAGTAACTTAAATAACAGAGACTGTAACACGATGTTGCCTTCCTTCTGTGCCATCTTGGAGTAGCGTCACTGGACAGGAATAGAGAGCAAAGCCAAGCATGATGAAAGAAGTAACAGAAAAAGGTATGAGTAATGAAGAATTTCTTTGTCAATAGATAGAACCCTTAATTAAGCCCAGAGCAGACTTTGAAACATCCATCCTAAAAAGGATGCAATGATATCCACATTCTGCTGGTCCTCCATTTCCTTTTTTCTTTATCACTCTATTTTTCTCAGATTAAACAAATTTTGCAGAAAGATCCAACCACAGGAGTCCTTTTTCCCACTCTTGCCTTGATCTCCTTCAATCGCCCATCTAATTTACAGATCTACAGTTCGCTTGACAATGCACAACCATAATCCCAGCCTGGCATTTGCAGCTATAATAGGCATCTCTGTGTAATTTGCAAATATGGCGCCAATTATATCCCCTGAATCTGGTCCCTTTAAAAAATGTAATATTAAACAATGGGACCCATGCCAGCCCAAAAATATCATTTACTCAATTTCTCCTCAAAAGTGTCCAGCCGTCTACAAAGGTGAAATAGTGATATGGTTGGCAGAGTATTTCAGGGAGCACGTTTGAGCTGTTAACATCAAAGATGTTAGAGAGACTATTGGAGAATACTTTATGTCCCTTGATCCTGGCCACACTGATCTCTCTGTGTTCTTTCAAGGACACTTTCAAAGAAAAGCTGAAAAAGCTAAGATCATTCTCAGCCTTGGATTGCACATTTCTTCAGGACTTAATAACCGACTAACCTTTTGATCTCCCCCCCCCATCTTCTCTAATGGCTGCTTTTCACACCTCTCCTTGCCTTTCACTTTTATCATCTCCCATGGCTTTATTCTTTCCATTCCCTCCTATTTATGTTACCTACTTTTTTTCTTTTCAGCCAAACACCTGATGAAGGCTGTACAGACAAAAAGTTGGGTCTCTTACCTTCTTTTCATGTTGTTGTCGGAATAACTTTTACTGTTCTTTCTTTGCAGATCCATCCATCCATTATCCAACCCGCTATATCCTAACTACAGGGTGACGGGGGGTCTGCTGGAGCCAAACCCAGCCAACACAGGGCGCAAGGCAGGAAACAAACCCCAGGCAGGGCGCCAGTCCACCGCAGGGCACGCACACACACACACAACAAGCACACGCTAGGGACAATTTAGAATCACCAATGCACCTAACCTGCATGTCTTTGGACTGTGGGAGGAAACCGGAGTACCCAGAGGAAACCCACGCAGACATGGGGAGAACATGCAAACTCCACGCGGGGAGTTATATATATTGGAAGGGTCACTCTCTGAGTTCCTCCCTGGTATGTAAAACCACCCCAGACCAAGTGGGGCTACTGACTCTCAACATTTTGTCTTCTTTTTCCTCCTCAGTGCAGAGAAACTGTCCAATATGGTCAACTGATTCCGTCCCTTCTGGTCCCTGGGCTATAAAAGCACGACAGTCCAGAAGCAGGCATCTCTTTATTACCTGAGTGACCAGAGCAAAGGAGCTCCACTCTCACCTAATTACAGATGAAGGAATTGTAATAGAGTTAGACATGTTATTTTGGTAGTAGTTTTTTATGTTTACTTTATAAGCCATTGTGTATTATTTTTGTTTAAAACCTAGAGTAAATAGGGACAGTATCGCAAAATGTACTGTATCCATGCATTAGCCTGTCAATCCCTCTGATGAGCACTATATATATATATATATATATATATATAATATAGTATCCATTATACACCATACACTATATAATATACTCAAGTACAGTATGCACGTAAAAGAGAATGGCACCATGACCACAAATAGCCATCCATGTGGACCTCTCCCAGCAACTGTGCCCCACCCCACCTATAACAGCTTTTTTAGGCACAGTCACGCTATTCAATTTGAGGTGCAAGTTCTATCTAACCATTGGTTAATTGGCAGACAGGTCGGGAGTATCTCTGCCAACTCTCCATTATCTTTCACCTGTCTTCATAGTTCATCACTTTTCTGTATGGTGAGAGAGCTCAAGGTCTGATTAAGAGTAGGACATTGAACAGAACACAAGATATCCAAAAGTGATCTGTGCAATAGACATCACCATGTTACCTTTAACAAAAATAAAATTTTAGTCGTCTCATTTAAATGTGTCCAGTACTGCCTTACTTTTCAACAAGTTAACTAACAAATTAAAAGAATTTCTGATTTTTGTGACTTTAAAAACAAGTAATTGCTATTTACCTACCATAGTCAGTTAATGATGTCTTTGAAATGGTACCATTTGGTATAAATAATAAATACTGCAGAGAGGCATCAACATATAAAAGAAAGTCAACATTGTGCTTCTAAATGACATTATCCAAATGGCCACGTAGGAAGAGAAAGGAGAATTGATCTCAGCACCCAACAAGGGACACTATGTCTAATTGCATGCAGGAATGAGGTACTACCTTCCGAACTTTGCACATACAGAAAATGATTTGATAAATATAAAGTAAACCATCTGAGAAAACAGGCCAACTAAATTCTCGGGATAGTGTAGTATTTTCTTTTTAAGGTCAATTCTCAGGTTCCTTCTTAAGAATTCTTTGCAGTCCCAGAAGTTCTCTTTTGCTTTATGTGTTCTTCTTTTGAAGGAACCCCCTTGCTCTGTAATCCAGCTTCTGACATATTTATATTCCTTCACCTTGTCTATCTGATGATCTTCCACTTTTATATTAATCTGTAAAGCTTTCTTCTTGCTATCACCATTACTTTACTCGTCATTGCATTAATTTCCAACCCATACTCCTTGAACTTTTTGTAGATCTCTTCAAACATCTGTTTGTAATTTCTTCTACATGTCTCCTTATCCCTTCCTTCTCTTTTAATGCCAGGAATTCATTATAAATATTAAATAGTATGGGTGATAGTATGCATCCTTGTCCAACTCCTCTCTTAATATTCACTTCTTGTGTTTCTTCTGATTCTGTTCTCATCTTTGTTTTTTGTTTATTGCACAAATTTAAGTTACATGGCAATATATGTGGAGTACAAGTCAAAGAAAGTTGCTCTCAAGCTTTATAACCCACTGGTGAGGCCACATCTGGAGTACTATGTGCAGTCTTGGTCTATGGGCTACAAAAAGAACATAGCAGCAGTAGAAAAGGTTCAGAGTAGAGCAACTAGGCTGATCCCAGGACTGCAGGGTATAAGTTATGAGGAAAGGTTACAGGAGTTGGAGATTAAAAGGTGACATGATCAAAGTGTTAAAAATTAAAAGGCAGTTACTAAATGAACTAAACAATAATCCTGGGAAACTTGTTACGAGGAAATTTCACTCAGAAACTAGAAGGTTTGTCTTCACACAGAGAACCATAGACGCATGGAGTAAATGACCAAGTAGTGTAGTAGTGGAGAGGGGGACTTTAGGGACCTCCTAAACGCAATTTGATATTATTTTGGAGGAATTAGGTGGATAGGATTGGCAAGGCTTTGTTAAGATAAATATATTGTGAATTTGAGTTTTAGTTCACATATTGGTGTGGCAGGTCATGTTACAGACTTAAATACTATTACAGTTTTAATAGCTATTCTATTGGGGTGAATAATGAGGTGGGGCAATTACAGAAATAGTTGAAGTGCCAACTGGACAGAACCAAATTTAGCTTGATTATATCCAAATGAGATGCCACCTTCCTGGAATGTTTCCCTTTTATACTGGAAGAGCTGTTAGGGGTGGAGTTCCTTTGGCTCTGTTGCACTTAAGAGGCAGTTTCTCGATGCTGTGAGGTGAAAAAGGAGACAAGACTGTTAGTGACAGTGCCCTCTCTCGTCTCGGGGTGGTACCACATACCTTAGATGAGTCCAGAAGGAGATCCTCTGATGTGCATGAGTGACACTATGTATAGCTTTATAATAAAAATGTAAATAGTGGAGGTAAATACACTTACCTGGTGTTTGACGTGTTAGTACTCAAGCAAGGGATAACATGGTGGCAATGCGAGGATACACACAAGCATTTGTTTACCCCACCTGGTTGCATTCTGCAATGTAGGCCAATGGGTCAGATATGTGCTTTATGGTTCAAATGACCCAAAATTGAGGCAGTCGTCGAGGGCTAAAGGAGAGAGACTCTAAGCGTTAGTTTAGTTGCTGGTATGCACATGTAGTTAAGAACTCTGTCCTTGTATAGTTTACTGTAAAGTTCAGAAAGTTCAGAATGACTTACTTGTAGAAGTGATCGAGTGACATTCAAGTACATTCTTGCATTCATACACACGCGAACATGTATGGGTACATAAAGAGTGCATTCACCTGATTAGCAAGTGACATATCTTGGATGTCTCTTTGTCTGAAATGATTGGATTAACCAGGAAAACATAAAACAGAACTGACATGGTGGAAAAGGCTAATCTTATTAAAAACATTGAGCTTTCTACTGTAGGGTGTCTTTGGAACTCTACATATTTTTCTCAGCTGCCGAGCATAGAAGCATTATGGAGTTTCTGCTTGTTTTTTGTATGTAGAATTATAGATTTTTATTGCTTTTCACAACATTCTCAGTAAAATCTAGAAACTGTTTGAGTGAAAATCCCAGGAGATCAGCAGTCATAGTTTTACTCAAACCAGCCTACCTGACAGCACCAATCATGCCACAGCTGAAATCACTGAGATCACATTTTTCCACATTCTGGTGTTTGATATCAACATTAGATGAAGCTCCTGAACTGTATCTGCAGGATTTTATGCATTGTGCTGCTACCACATGATTGGCTGATTACATAACTGCATGGATAGGCAGGTGTCCAGGTGTTCCTAATAATTTCCTATTCGTAAATACACTGTATGTTCCTGATTTCTTTTGCACTGCTGAGCGGCAATGCCAGAAACATTACCCTGCATTTCTCCATTTCCGATTCAAATGAAGGTGCTGTTCTGTAAATAACTGAGACATGATGGCTTACCAGGATCAAAAACGCTAACCCCTGACCCCACTGCAAGCAATCCTTTTCCACTTGAGACTCCTTCACTTTCACGGCTTTTGTATTCTAAAGCGTCTTGACATTTATCAACCTTCAGCTGTCAATCTGGATGTATTTTACTTCCTCATGTGAAGCCGCACCATTTGACTGAAAAAAATGAAATGGTCTGAGAACAGTTGTCTGCCTGCTCGGGCCTGTACTCACCCTCTGACCTTTACAGTGACTTTCAGTAAAGTCGCTTATCCTCAGTGGATCTTGTTATTTAGCTAAGATTTAAAAACAGAGGGGACTGCATCGGTCTCATGTTATCAACTGCAAAGAGCTTTGAAATCCCACTGGGCTTAAAAAGTGCTACATAAATATGAAACATTGCCTTTTCCAAGTCATTTCTGTTTCAGAGACAACTGATGAAAATATGCAGGAACAGCTAAACAAGAAGTACGGGGCTGTAATTCATGTGTTTTGTATATTACACAATGAACCCAAACATAACGACTACAAAGAACAACACTAATCATTTATTTTATGTAATATTCTTCATATTTTTATGTGGCATTGTACAAGTTTGGCTTTTAATAATGTACGGATTAAATTACTGGTTGCACAACCATCAATGGGTTAGTGAATTCAAATATAAAAGTTACCAATAAATTACACTATATACTAAGAAATGCGTAATGTCAAATTTACAAGGAAAACCAAACCCCACAATTGTGCAATCATTGCAAAAAAAAATAATAATTTTGAGGAATTAATTGTTTTAGAATTGCTGTTTATCTTTTTCTTTGTATTTGTTCATTTTTACCCTGTGTTATGTTAGAGTCAGGGTTTTTTCTCTGGCTCTAGCTTGTATTTATTTGTTGTTTAATTACAATTGTTTGAATTATTTTTCATTTTTTTATGTAATTTCTGTTATGTCTGTTTATGATTTAGTAATTGTGTCTTGTAATGTTCAATGTGCGGCCATTCCGATAGCTTTGTGGATGGGGCATCAGAAGGCAGGGCCGCCCTGACATTACTGCTGCTGGCCTTCCTTCTGGCTTCATATTCAGTCAGGAATCAGAGACTCGGCAGGGAGACATAACATTTAATCTGGAATTTTGTTTGGGCATTGAATGTTTCATTATTTCCCTTCTGGTTTCTAGATTTTTGTGTCTATATTGAGATTACTTTACTGAATCATGTATTGGGCAAACCTTTTTTGCTCTTGTGGCAAGCGGCTGGGGGTGGAACCCAGCTGAGACCCACGGAAGGACCGAAGGAGGGATTACGCCTCCTCCGACACCACGACCGCCCTGGTGGCTATGGGGACCACAGGAAAGGAGCATGGAAGCTCAACCCTATAGTGGCCCGTGGTCACCGCCAGGGGGCGCTCAGATGCCTGGAGAGCCCTGGTCCTCAGCACTTTCACCACACGCAGAAGTGCTGGAGGGACGGAGACCAGAGTGCTTCCGGGTGCACGGCTGGCACTTCCGCCACACCAGGGAGTGCTGGCAGAAGCTCATTGGGAGGCACCTGGAGCACGTCCAGGTGGACATAAAAGGGACCACCTCCCTCCATTCGGGAGCTGAAGTCAAGTGGAATAGGACGAAGCCTGGAGGAGAGGAGTGGAGGCGGTCAGAAGAGAGAGAAAGGCATTGTAAGAGGCCTGGACTTGAAGGATGATTTGGTATGGGAGTACTGGGGTGTGTGCATTGTAAATATGTACAATAAATGTGTGTTGGTGCTTGAACCATCAGTGTCCACCTGTCTGTATCCGGGCCAGTCCCCACACTCTGCTGAACATTTTTGCTTGACTTGCTATTTTTCTTAATCTTTATTTATAAAGATTCTTGTGAAACTTATATCTATACAAAGTTGAGCTTGACAGTTTTTTTCTCTCTTTTCTGAGGCCTTGTATTTTAAGGTTTCAAAGTCCAGCTGAGTTTAGGTGAGTTGTTTTATCATGGAAAGGCTTATGGGGATACTTTTCTTTAAAACATTAAATACCTTTTTATCATATGCACAGATTCTTTTCCCATAGACTACACTTACATGCTACACCTCTGTCACTTCTCCTGTCTATCTCTTCATACACTAACCTTTAGGAATATTCACTTCACAGTAGCAATTCAATTACACCTAGCGCTAAAGCCCACTAGCTTCAGACTTCCCCCAGGTATGACTGTCACTGTAACTTATTTATTTCACCCTTGATTGACTGAGCTGAGAAAACGACGATTTTTCTCAATTCTTGGTGAAGCAAAGAAAACAAAGCATACAAGCGGGAAAGCAGGCTTAATAAGTTTTAATTATTTAAATATTATAACTAGTGCCATGAAACAAAGCAAATAGAGTTGTGGCTTTTAATACCATACAACCTGGATCATCCTATAGTTCTAAAAGTAGATGAAAATGAGCAATACATTCAATATACGTGTATTAGTTCCAGGTGACCCATAATCTTAGTAATTGCACAAGGTTTCTGGTCAGATCACCATCTCTAGTCAGCTCTTTCAAGTCAGTTTACTCTGTAGCTACGTCATCATCTGGTCTGACTTCTAGTCAGCTCTCTCTGTCTCTCACTAGCCAGCTCGTGGTATCACTTTTAATTGTCCTTTAATTGCAGAGGTTCATAAATCTAAAACCTTCTTTCTTCCTGGAAGGGAATGGTGTGGTCATCCTTCTTAATTGCCTACCAGGGACTCATGTGTCTCCCATATTCTGAGCTCACATAACTAAACTTTCTGACTTCAAAGACTGAAACATAGCCCCTGTTCAGACTTCACATTGCCCTCACCTCAAACACAAATTTCACATTTTGAATTAGCCAGGCCTTCAATGACCTCTTGGGCACAGCCATCAGCAGTGTGTCTGTTTGTGGAGAGAGTGTTGATCTTGTTGAGTGGTTTACTTACCTTGGCAATGACAGTCATGTCTCTGGTGACTCTTCCTGTGAAGTCAGTAGACGGATTGGGAGAGCATGGGGGGTCATGAGGTGGCTGTGTCTCTCCGGAAAATCCTTGGGTACCGTTGGTTTGACTTTGTGTTGAATGAGCGGTTGCTCATGGAGTCCCGAATGAGGCACATTACCTGCATTGTGAAGGAGCGTCAGTTACGGCACTACAGCCATGTGGCGTGTTTCCCCGAGTGTGATCCGGCTCATAAGATCCTCATTGTTGGTGACCCGAGTGGCTGGACTAGGCCAAGGAGTCGCCCACGTAACACCTGGTTGTAGCAGATAGAGGGTCATTTCCGGAGGGTGGGACTGGACCGCATGTCTGCCTGGGGGGGTTGCAAACCAGGATCCCGAGTTGTGTCGTCGTGTAGTGAGTGCGGCAATGCATTGTACCAGTGCATGTTCCCCAACTTGACTTGACTTTAATTAGCACTTAACAGAATCTCCTAAAGACTCTAGGGGGAGGTTAAATAAACATCAAAGAAACACGCTGTTTTTAAGAGTGAAACCCTAAAACAATGTCTCTTTTTACAACTTTCACTTGGCAGAAAACTGCTTTTTTTCTTTTTGGAGACCTCACACACATTTTCATCATGTTTGTGGCTCCATTACCTAACGGTCATCTTGTTTACATTTTATCTTTATTTTTATATTTTTTCCACCTTTGTCATCAGGGGTGGGTATTATTATAGATTAGGACTCTCAGGTGAAGTGATCATTATGGCCACAAATATTATGCCTCAATAGAAAGGCGTTAGAATTTTTAGGGTAAGAGACTACAAGATGTGATGTTAACTTTAGCCTAGCTAAGGTTTGTCACCAGAATGTCAGTCCTATCCTGTACTAAAGATAGATAGATAGATAGATACTTTATTAATCCCAAGGGGAAATTCACTATGAAATATATGTCTCATCTATCTATCTATCTATCTATCTATCTATCTATCTATCTATCTATCTATCTATCTATCTATCTATCTATCTATCTGTAAGCCGAAACAATAAGTAGAACTAATAATCAAATAGTCATTGCCAAAGAGTAGCACCCTAAAGTCAAGCTATAACAACACATTGGATAATTCTGCGTTCCATTTGAAGAGGAAAACGGAATTTCCAAGTTCTTAGTCAGAATTTTCAACTGTTATGCCCCCTTAAGTTGGATTTCCAACTGTCACACACGTGCGCATGGGAGGCAGCTAAAAGGACGAACAGATGGTAATTCTACTCCAGGCCGTATGGTGGCAGGGTGCACTAACCTTTTCTCTGTTATCTCTGCAGACCAAACATTGGAAACTCTGCCTGGATCTGACAACATCACTTCCATTTTCGGCCCAATGACCTCACTTGCAGTTTTGCGGCCCCTAAGAATGTCACTTCCAGTTCTGGCCCTGTGGACATCACTTCCGGTTCCAGGCCCCAATGAAGTCACTTCCACCGACCTGCCTTAAAAGCAAGACAACCTCCACTTTGCATTCAATTCTGTTTTGGACTCAACTCTGTGCACAACTGTGCAACATATTTGCCTTTTGCCGCCAGAATTGAAGTACTGTATATGGGTCGCAGGCCCCAGTCCTTTTTCATGTGTCAAGGCTATTCATTTCACACAACTCAGAAACTCAGGGCTGGTCTGTCAAGTCCACGTTTGTCAGTCATTAGATCATGACGGCAATCCAAAATGGTGATATGCACCTAGAACTTTAGTGAAGACTATAGTATTATAATTTTTATTAGCATTTGTGTCTGTTTGTGCTTTAGTAAATCAGTCATACACACAGTACTGTCCAACTTCTATCAGTGGTTGCTATGGCGTTTGAATACACAAAAATACCACGTAGTGCATTGTTATCAAATGCAATTTATTCTGATGGATCCCAGCACAGCAGAGGTTTTCCATATTGGATTTTCCAAATGTTTTAATTGAATGCGGTCAACTCGGGTATGATATTATTCCCAGCTCAGACATCTGACTTCCGAGGTAAATGGAACGCAGCATTATTCTCAGGGTTTACTCCAATCTTGAGTGACCAGGAAACATACTGTATCACTCTGACCTTTAAGCTGTCACATTAATGACATCATGTAGCTTGCACACCTGGTGATTCTTGTGTGACAAAACCACAGCAACAGTAAATAAATGGTGGCACCCATAACAGTAGCCCAACTTTTGACCTAAAATATTTTTAAAATACACTTCTAGTAATCTTGTAAGTAACAAAATAAAGTTCAACACATATACAAACCTCCAAAAGGAGAAACTTGGACCAAAAAAGACACAGGAACAGATCAGAAAAAAATAAAAATAAACTCGGATCATAACAACAGTTACCTGAGTGTGCTATAAGACATCTGCCTCCTGCTGTTGTGATTGATGTTTTTAATTATTATTAATTCCTCCATGAGTTTTAGTAATCTATAAGTCTACTCTAGAGCTATTTAACAATAGGAATCCAATTCGTATGTTTATTTCTTGCTAGCAGTTGTACCAAAAAGATGGTAAATTTTTACTTGTACGCCATTTTTTTTTTACGGAGGCTACATTTTTGTTGCTGTCAAGTCACCCATTGCTAAAAGAAACTGTCCCACAAATGCCCGGGAGTATCTGATGTACTTGTATTTGGCACAACAGTGTAAAGGTCGGCATGTGCATTCCCAGCTCATCCTAGTTTAGAATAAAATTTAAAACTCCTTCTGGCTAACAAACTTCTTTCTGGTATATACATCTTGGGTTTTGTTTAGCCTTCTAATTTTGACAACAGATCAGTTTAATTTTTGGTTTTGACCCTGGCTTGACTACATGACTACTTTTTATTTCCTGATCCCAATCATTAAACACAAGCACTGTCTCATCCTGAAGAAGAATTGCAACCAGCATCAGTAAGCTTACCTGCTGTGTTCCTTGGCGGTCTCTTGTGCTCATTCGTTTAGGAAAAAGGCCATCTTTTGTGACTTCGTTTTGGATGTTACTTTTAGATGATAGGTTTCAGTGTTTTAGATGTCTGAGTTTAGGATTTTGTATTTTGGCTGTGGCATTTCCTATTTCTTCATTTCTGTTAATTAATTTGTTTATCGCTTTCTACTTCACTTTCTCTTTTTACTGAGCTTATGATAATTATATTATTTCTAATTTGTTTGAGCCCTGCGGTGGGCTGGCGCCCTGTCCAGGGTTTGTTTCCTGCTGTGCGCCCTGTGTTGGCTGGGATTGGCTCCAGCAGACCCCCTTGACCTGTAGTTAGGATATAGCGGGTTGGATAATGGATGGGTGGATAATTTGTTTGAGAAGATTTTCCATTTAATACCTTGTTTCCTGGAAATATTTTTTATTCCTTTCTCCTTTTGGCCTGTTTTTGTTTTTATAAGTTATTGCCATTTAATTGATGCATTTGTAATGATTGATTTGCTTAATCTTCTAATAAATAGAGTCTGGAGTAACATCTTTGAGTTTTCTCTACGGTTTAGTCTTTCCCATCTGGAGAATAATCATAATAATTGTATGATATGAAAAGCATTATTGACTTAGAGAAGTACCTCCATTCCAGTCATTACAGTAATACATCAACAATACTATCAAAGTGACTGTTCAAGACAATTAGGACACACCAACACCACTTTAACCATTGGCTGGAAGGTTGGATCCCATAACTAAGAGAGGTCACGTGGCCAAAGGTTGAGCCTGTACTTTAAAACTGTATTTTCTGCAATGGAAAATCATAGGAGCTTTTATTTTAGAAAGAGCTGGGCAACATGTTGACCTCCATTCCTCAAAGGTGGTTCATGTTGAGCAAACTGAACATTTCTATTCTGGCAACATATTCCTTTGTCTTCAGTTTGAACAAATACCACCCAATAGTGAGTTTTCTAACTTCTGATAGTAGTGCTCTAAACCAAACCCTGATGTAAGGGTGTAAAAGCAATATTTACAAAGGGGTGGAAGTTGTAAGCATTTGATGACCTCCTCATTTGTATGCATACATTCCTGTATTCTGTAACGTGGGGTATGCCTGGCCTGTCAATGGTTTATAGGATTAGCCAGCTGGTCACAGGGAAGTCTGCACATGCATCCTGTTTCCTGTACTTGATGATCAGCAGATGGCACTGCTCTTGCTGTTCTTCTTGCTCCGAGTGCCCTCAGCAATGTGCTTCATGCTTATCAGATGTTGCTGCTGTTCTTTATCTTTCTGTCACATCACCCTCTTGAGCAGTTTGCTGTAAGAAAGGAGGTGAACCCTGACAACACTGCTGAGGTTGCCACCACCCCAATTTTTTGCTTCCCCAGGGTGTATCATGTCATAAGCTTTTAGGGTTCTAATCCTAGGAGTTCAAGAGTAATCATGTGAAAGTCAAACATAACCCCTTAGCACATGGGTGAGCAATGTCAGTCCTGGAGGGCCACAGTGGCTGCAGGTTTTTACTCCTCTCCAGTTTCCTAATGAGAAGTCAGTTATTGCTGTTGAACCACTTATTGCTCAAGCAACATTATTTCTACATCATTTAAGTGGTCACTCATGTCAAGATTCCCCACCCTTATTTGCTTATTTTTGTCTTACAAAGCTGCATTCACTCCTATTATCTGCTCCTTATTCGCACTGAGATACGAATAACAAAGGAACCAGCAGTTCTCAGTCTGTCTTGTTTCCATTTACAAGTGTGTGTGCTCATCAAGAATTATCTGGTTTTATAAAATATTTGTAAGAAAACCAAACAGATAAAATTGAAGGACTGCAAAGGAAAAAAATCTGTGAAATAAAAATGACCTGAAACTGCAGAGTTAAAACATCAACAAGCCATGAAATTCAGTAAGATTTGTTATTGGAGAGGATTGGCTTCTAGTTAAATAACTGGGTTTGAATAAAAATCTGCAGCCACTGCGGCCCTCCAGGACCAACACTGCTCCCCACTATCATAGCATTTTATTTATAGAGACCGTGAAATTAATAAAAGGAATACTGAAAAGGCCAAGCAGAAGCCAGTACATGAAACAAGGCATAATGCTGTAACATTTGCAGGTACGCCTTTCAAAAATGTCTACAATGGAGGGCAGTGAGGACCCAGTGATCTTTTTTGCAGCATGTACTATCTGTTGAAGGATCATATGGTCACAGACACTGCACTTTTCAAACCAGACAGTGATGCAGCCGGTCAGCGCGCTCTTGATGGTGCCCCTGTAGAATGTGGTGAGAATGGGGGGGGAGGTAATCTTGTCCTCCTTCAGCTTCTGAAGGAAGTGACAATACTGCTACTCTGCATTGTGTCTTCTATGGCTATGAAGGTGGTGTTAGTTGACCAAGTAAAATCAGATGCCATGTGCACATCAAGGAATTTGGTGCTCTTGACCAGTGTTGTGGTGTGACATTTTGCAGATAAGTTGATAAATATTTTGTATGTCTTTATTGGTAACTTGTAACTCTAACATCCACCATTGATAAGAACAGCAATGGTCAGATGATTAAGAACTCCTCCCCGTTTTTAAGAACCAGTCCTTTGTAATTTTTATGACAGGGTTGGGGGAAGAGCCTCAAACAAGTTTGGCAAATGATTCTCTGCAGGGCTGTCTCAATCAACCCCCCACAGGAAAACCAGACTGCCTAGCTGGCAAGCTTCACGGGGTGGGCAGGTTCTAAAGGTGTTCATGCCCCATTAGTCTGAAGTATGGCTGTTTGGAATTGGCTTGTATCAGAAGCCTTTAAGTACCATGACGCCCTATTGGCTGTAGGGGTTAGACAGAAAACCTACAAATGTGCTTGATTTACCTCACTCTCTCTTACCAAATGATGAAGGAGCATCTCACACACCATGAACTGAAAAGGACAACACAATGAAGAGCACAGCTTGGCAGCCATATTGAGACAGGCATGCGGCTGAAGAAAGCTGACCACCAATGATGCCTTAACTAGAGACATTTTAAGTAACTAACAAGTCTGTGTGCCGCCTGAAACTACACATCAGCATTTATCAGGTTGTATGGTTGCCAATATTCAAATATACTTTGCATATTGTTATTATTTGTGAATATTATCAATAATGCATTATTTAAAGTCTAACTTAACTCCTGCTTGTCTTTTACTATACCTAATTGCCTGAGGTCATAAATGTAAAAAGGAACGGTGGGGAGAAGTTATATGGTACAATATTTTATAAACAGTGGTAAGTCTGTGAGATTTGAGGCATTTTGACAAAGGCTACATATTAATAATACAAAAGTGGAAAGTAGAGTAATATAATTCTCTACCAAGACAAAACAACCAGTTTCACTGCAAGCCCTCAGTGTGCAGTAGGGTGTGGACAGCAAGGGCCTTCCTGAAGTCTTTCATCTTTTTCACATTAAGAGACAGATTGTTGCACTTGTAATAGCTAACTAACTAACCACTACCCAGCCCCTAAAAGAAAGCCCTTACTTCATTTTCCATGGTTTATAAGAGCTGAATTTGAATCCGGGTCCAATGTGCACCTAGCATGTGTCTGAGTCTAATATCCTTCTGAGCTTATGCTTAAAAGCTGATGCTGTTATTTTATTATTCACTATGATAAATGCATTTCTTGTTATTTTATATAGCCCCTTAAGAGAGAATGTTACATTTTATGGCATGACTGTTCCAAATTCTTTTCTTCCTCAGGTTAAGGTTTAATGTATATGCACTCATACAAATAGTGATTGCTAAAATTCTTTTGTTCTTTAACAATGGGCACTACATAAAATACAAGAACACTATTTGACGGATTGACAGCATAAAGCTACCCACACCTGTGAGAGCGGGAATGTGAAGGGCTTACATGGTGTTGTACTTGCCATGTGTTGTTAGGAAGAGATCTGGGGAAGAAAGGATTAATGGCTGACAACAGGCAAGGAAACCCAAATAAATGTCATTTGTTAACTAGACTGAAATATTCTTTTGCACAAGCTTTCAATTTCATGTTTGTATTCCACACCCTTGCACTTTCCTATTTGCCCAGAGTGTTTTTTTTTAATAAGGAGCCCAATTAATAAGGAGCCCAATGAAGTTTGTTCAAAAGGATTGCATAGATCTGCTAAAAAAATTAAGAGAATAAACACGTGCAACATTTACCAGTAAAAAGCATAATTAGCCTTAAGATTAGCCTAGACAAGAATGTCTCATTTAGTGATTAAATATTGAACTTGAGAGTCTTTTTTTTAATTAAATTTTATTGTTCTCTTCTACTAATTAGTTTGTTTTGCCTTTCTCATTAAAATGGTTCCGCTTTCAAAAATGCAATGATGTCTTAAAATCCCTGTAGTGGCATGTGATAACAAGGTCTGCCACAGCTTCTGCAAAAAGCTGTCCAGTTTCATACATTCAACTGTTATTTTATATAGCTCCTTTTACAGAATGCCATTGCAAAGCAAGAAAGGATGAAGATACATGCATTACAAATGAAGACAAAGTCTCTACATCTGCATTCTAGCAACACCTCACTTCGAACTCCACACTGCGGCAATCACACAGTCAAACACGGACAATTCTGCAAAATTGTGACAAACACCTAACACTGATACTGGCTTCAGTAGAATGCTGTTTGTTTTATAATGCTTTCAAAATTAATTCCATGAATATCCATCCATCCATTTTCCAACCCGCTGAATCCAAACACAGGGTCACGGGGGTCTGCTGGAGCCAATCCCAGCCAACACAGGGCACAAGGCAGGAATCCAATCCCGGGCAGGGTGCCAACCCACCGCAGATTCCATGAATAGTTTTAATTAATTAATAAACTTTATGGAAAATGAAGTAAACAGAAAAAAATTGATATTGGTGTGAACACCCATTGTTTTAAAAACAGAAGCAATTTTCTTAGGCCCATTTATTTGCAGTTTCTGTAGGCACTAAAATGGTTGGCTGTTCTAAGCCCCATGGAGAATTTTCCCCAGACTTCGTCTGTCTTTCCTGTAATCCCAGACTGGATTTGGGCTCTGTGGACCATATCATCTGTTGTAGGATTCCCAGTTCCTCTTTTCATGCCAGGGTGCCTTTTATGATTTTGGCCATGTGTTTAGGGTCATTGTCATGCTGCAGAAAGTAGCTGTGACTGATGCCTTTCTGAAGATATGGCATGGTGAATATAAATCTGTCTATATTAATCAACAAGGAAGTGGTCGTCGATTTTGATCAAATTATTGAGTATATGTGTGTAAATGTAGCTTCCACCACTTTTGCCTGCAGGCATTCATCCGTGTATTGTTTTCCAGCCCTTCCCCGGACAAACAGCCCTCTGTGAGAAACAAAAACTTCAAATTTTCAATCAATCAATCAATCAACATTTATTTATATAGCATATTTTCATACAAAAAAATGTAGCTCAAAGTGCTTTACAAAATGAATAGAAAAATAAAAGACACAATAAAAAAATAAACATAAGTCAACATTAATTAACATAGAATAAGTAAGGTCCGATGGCCAGGGTGGACAGAAAAAACAAAAAAAAAACTCCAAAAGCTGGAGAAAAAAAAAAAAAAAAAAATCTGTAGGGGTTCCAGACCAAGAGACCGCCCAGTCCCCTTTGAGTCATCATTACAAAGCACCTACTGCCATTTTTGTACAAGCCAGTCCTTGTGTTTTTGTGTGTAACTGATTAGTTCGTCTTTATTTGCACCTCAGAGGAATTGGCTTTTTACTCATAATTCTTCCATGGAGACCAGATCTTATATGACTTCTCTGGACCATAGATGGGTGGTTTTTGCCAGTTCTGCCGGATATTCTGATATGAGGTCCGTGGTGCAATGCAGGTTGTAAATAAATAATTACATCCCAAGAGCACCCAGGCTCAGAACAGGTGCAGATCTGCGCATGACAACACCACTCCAGGGTTGACTGTGGGTGCTTGGCTGATTGTGCATTCACGTACAAATGCGAGCAGATCAGTCATGTGCCTCATTCACACCTCGGAGTGGGAATAGGGTCACATCTGCACCAGATCAGGCTGTATGAAGGACACTGCATAGCAGAGGAAATTGGAAAGAAACAGAAAAAGAACAGAACAGAAAGGAAGGAATCGAGGCTAAAGCAAAAGAAAGGAAGAGAGAGCAAGAGGCAGGATTGGGAGAGCCCATGCTACAGAGGAATGGAGGCAGGTGGTCAGGAGTGAGCCTCAGGGAGAGGAGCCTGGGGCTGAAGAAGGGGCACTTCTATTGAGTGATAATGGGGAGCAGGAGCAGCCATTATGCAGTGTCTCCCATAGATGCCAAAGGACTGGGGACAGGAGACGTGTTGTGTGGGTCGACTCACCATCCCATAGATGCCCAAGGACTGGCAATGGGGACCCACGTCTGATATTTAGAGTTGACTGCATCTGTCGGAAGGACATCTCCTTTGGCTGCAGGATCCCGTTTGGAGTAAGCAGAAGAGATGTCATGTTGAAGAAGGAAGCGTTGTGGTTTATGTGTTTTTAAGGCATGACCTCCTGCCTGTGACTTTAACCTATCTTTATCTTCTGGACTGGACCGGAAAAACAAAGAAATGTTTATGTTGTGCAACTCAGCAGTGTCTGCACTGTCTGCACTAGGCACAGAACAATCTGTTGCCCAGAAATGGCCCTGGGTAATAAAACATTTTTTTTTAACAATACAGACCTGTGAACACTCGGATTTAAAGCGAATGTCCAACTAGATTGCTTTCTATTATTTTTGGATACTAGTGATTGTCTTAACGCATGATGACCTACACAACAACAAAAACAACAATATTTATTTATATAGCATATTTTCATACAAATGCTGTCGCTCAAAGTGCTTTACAGGATAAAGAAAGAGAAAAATGACAAAATATAAAAATAAAATTAGGCAATAGAATAAAGTAAGGTCCGATGGCCAGGGAGGACAGATAAAACAAAAAAAAAGCTCCAGATGGCAGGAGAACAAAACAAAATCTGCAGGGGTTCCGAGGCCACAAGACCGCCCAGCCCCCTCTAGGCATTCTACCTAACATCAATGATCTCAATCAGTCCTCATGGTTTTCAGGCTTCACATGGAAGAACTTGATGATGATGTTCATCTGGACCTCTGGCCTTCAATCCATCAATGTAGGGACAGCACAGTGCTTTGATCGGGTGGTGGTGGTGGTGCAGATTACCACCACAGAAAACTGGAAAAAGAACAGCAGAGAAAGTAGGGGTACAGATTTCGGAGTCACCATGAAGGATAATGATAATTAAATGCATATACAGAATATCAGGGTTAAACTAAAATGAAGCTATGAGAAAGCCATGTACACAGTCCAACAATAACATGAGCAACAACAACGATGATGATGATGCCACTAATAATAATCCTTAAACTGGAGAATAGCAGAGACAGATATGGTGAAATAAAATTAAATGATCAAAACGACAACAGGACAGTAGCTCTTGAGTGAATAGCCAAAAGTCAATTTAACCCAAACTATGATCGTCTCCCAAACTGACATACATTAAAACTTGTGTTAAAACTTATCAAATGTCATCCTCTGTTGCTCTTCACCATTTGTGAGATTTGCTTTGGGCATGCTAAACCAGTTGTACGCTTTTTTGGATAGGTAGATTGCATTATTTGCATGCATGAGCATATGGTAAGCAGGAATCGTGGGAAAAGATTCATATTTAAAGATAATCATTATATTCTCAGTATCACTGAATATTTTCAATTTATTTTATAAATTTATACGATATGCATATGTTACGGTAATGTGTTAGTTAAAAAATATATATACTGTGAAGAGGGCGGCTGAACGCACCCTTAGAAGACGCGGTCGCTCCTCCGAGACCCCCTCTTAAACGGCGATACAATGGGAAACAAATACTGTTTTTTACCTCCTCTTTACTCAATTAGATGCTGCTGCTGCTGCTGCTGCTGTGCCGCATGACCTGCATCTCGCGCGGCGCCTCGAACATTTAAAAGCCTGTACAGCAGCTGTCCTTGTGTCTTATTGCTTGTCTCTCTTCTCCCCCAGACATCCTCTGCCTTATTCTTTATGCTTTATTATGCTGTTTATGAATAAAGTTCATGTTTCTTGAAAACCCTGAATGAATCTGTGCAACTGTGTAACCCAAACGTGACAAGATTTATACTGTATAAGGTACACATTTAGTTGGTGGTTGTCTCTGAATTTCTTTACAGAAACGTTAAAAGCAATAAATAAAGACTACTAATACAGCCTGATACCAACTTGTTTTCTGAAATGACACCTTTCAAGGGTGTATTTCTCTGAGACTCTCTGTTAAACAGATGTTGCTAATACTCGACATTCTCAAATGGTGAATTAGGTTCTAAATATTTTTCTGTCCAGAGTCTTGTCTCCAGGTCTCAATGTTCAGGTCTGGCAGTGATGATTCCTTTCAAATGGCAGGGCGCCATTTATAACTTCACCTAGGGCATTAAAAATCCTACAACTGGCTCTGGGACCAGCAGATGAATTGAATTCAAGGGAGAAGTCAAAATGTGCAGTCAAAAGTCAGGCTGAATTCAAACAGGGGACAGCAAAATACAGTATCTAGGGACCAAAACCAAAACATAATGAAAAAATCAGTCATCAAAAACAAAAAGCAACCCCTAACCAAAGTTAATGTTTGAAGCATTCTAGGTGCTTGGAAAACTAAAGCTGAGGGCAGCCATCTTATATAGGTGGGGAAGAGATTGCATTAATGTGTCAAGTGACCAACAACCAGCCTAAACAATGATAAACAACATGGCCTTTATTGTACAATGAGATATACGAGTGTCTTTGTCAGCTGAAGTTTCCGTTTTGCAAATTGGCAGACAGTGCTTAGCCATGGCGCCACAGAATCGACTCCCAGACTGAGGGAAATGGCGATGTGACCTGGATTCAGCTTGTGGTGAGCTGGAGTGTAACTTTCTGACAGTGCACAGGGGCGTGGGGCTGGAAGGGAGCCCAGGATGACTTTGCACACACGAGAGCACTGCTAGGAGCTAACAGATCAGTCTGTTCCATTGCTCTGTGCAATGCGAAGCTTGTGAGCACATCTTTGTAACCAAAAGGTTGCTGGCTCATACCCCAGGTCTGGCACCAGCGGTTACCACCAAAGAGTGAATTCCTGAACTGAGAATGACCAAACTGGGATTGTGTGGCAACGGCACAGACTACTGCTCCGCTGAGCTCCTCTCAGACTCCACAGGGACATCTTTTAGTTTAATAATTAAATTCTGTGCTGCGCTGAAATCACTTCTGACTTATCACCTTTCAAGAAAGGATTCGTCCAATTAGAAAGTCATTAAACAGTAAGTGTTACCACCCAAACATGAGGATAAAAAATGCAGTTCTTTGATATTTGTAGCAAAGGTCAAAATGTGGTCGAAGGATCTCTTGCCTGCTAAATGCTAAATCATTAACTATTATTGAAATCCTTGCCAAAGTGTCTCCAATTGGTTTTCACTGAAATCCACATTAAACTAATCAGACTACTGAGCAATTAATTAAAAATGTTATATTCATATTTTTAGGTCACAGCCTTGTGATCCAAGATTTGATTTACAGCCCAATTACTGCCTGTGAGGAATGTGCAAGTTGCCTCCGTGTCTGCCTTGGTCTTCTCTGATTTTTCCCACATTCTCGTCATATGTATTAGACTAAATGAAAGCTCATGTCTGATATAGTTTTAAGTGTGGAGGTGTGCCCAAGAGTTCTGTCTTATCTAAGCATGGCACCCACTCTCAGCCCAAGAACCATGCGTACTGAATGTCAGTTTTGGAAAGTGCAGGCTTTCTTTTTCAGTCACTCTTATTCAAAAATCACACTTTTCCACTGATTTTTGTATTGGCAAATTGGTTGCTCGACAGGAAATGCAGGTCATGTCATTTGCAGAAATCCTCAGATGATTCTGCACCCATGGGGTGTATTGATAAAGAGAATTAGACAGAGTAGAGGAGTCTGCAACTAAACATCAGCAAAACCAAGGAACTGGTTATTGACTTTAGCCACACCAAAGAGCCTCCATGTCTGGTCACTATTCAAGGAGTAGATGTAGAGATGGTGCACTGTTACAAGTACTTGGGGGTCCACATCAATGACAGGTTGGATGGTCTCGGAACATGGAGGAGCTGTATAAGAAAGGGCAGAGCAGACTCTTTTTTCCTTCTGCGCTTCTTTAATGTGGACATCCTTCACATATTCTACAACGCTGTGACAGCCATTTTGATTTTCTATGCTGTGGTGTGCTGGGCTGGCAACATCACTTCAAGAGAGGCCCATCGAATCAACAAGCTAATTAAAAGGGCAGGCTAAGTTATGGAACGTATTTAGGACCTCCTGGAGGTAGGATTGGAGGAAATAATTGAAACAAAACTTAAATCTGTTATGAATAATGCTGCACATCCTCTCTCTGACACATCCATCCATCCATTATCCAACCCGCTATATCCTAACTACAGAGTCACAGGGGCTGGAGCCAATCCCAGCCAACACAGGGCTCAAGGCAGGAAACAAACCCCCCTGGGCAGGGCGCCAGTCCATCGCAGGGCACGCGCACACACACCAAGCACAATTTAGAATCGCCAATGCACCTATCCTGCACATCTTTGGACTGTGGGAGGAAACCCATGCAGACATGGGGAGAACATGCAAACTCCACGCAGGGAGGACCCAAGAAGCGAACCCGGGTCTCCTAACTGCAAAGCAGCAGCGCTACCCAGCACTCCACCATGTCACCACCTCTCTGACACACCAAGAATGAATTTCAGCCAATGAATCATTCAGCAAAATCTTGTCAAGAAATACAACTGGGGGCTCCTTTATATCAACCGCAATACACCTGTATAATGCCTCACCGTGACAGGGACTGCAAGATTGAAGTTGTCTTTTTTAATTTTCTTTCTTTTTAGTCTGGTGTGTGTTCAGGCCATAGTGTGTTTGTATATAAATTAATTAATCGATTTATGTATATACTACAAAATACCCGCTCTTCGCAGCGGAGAAGTAGTGTGTTAAAGAAGTTATGAAAAAGAAAAGGAAACATTTTAAAAATAACATAACATGATTGTCAATGTAATTGTTTTGTGACTGTTATGAGTGTTGCTGTCATCAAGGATTTGATTATCATTATTTCTTTCAATCAGGTTCGTATTTGGAGGATGTGTTGTGTTCAAGTTACATTCCGTGTTTGTCAACCGTTGTAAAGATATCAGGTTTCATTCATCAAAGTGTTCACTACCCAAATCGGTACTTGTGAATCTAAGATGTTTAACAGTCATTTCCAGTATTAAGTTGTGGATTTGCCTGCGAATATTTAGCGGCAGCGTGTCTATGAACTTAATTTAAACTTAAGCTTTACACCTTGCTTTCCTATTGATATGTCTACAAAGGGTTGTTCCTTTCTTATTGCATCAATAAACAGTTTGTCTTCCTCTTTATCTGAGACATCACACACTGCATGCACAGGTTTACCTTTCCCAGTCCTGCAAACTTTAGCGAAGTGGTTCAATTTATCACATTTTTTACACTGTCTTCCTTTGGCTGGACATTGACTTTTTCCACCATGTGCTTTGTTTCCGCAGTACCTGCACTTATGAATATGCTAGTATGCGTCACTCGCTTCATATTCTTTTGCTGCCTTCTCAATTGTGTAATGCATTTTTTGTTCAGCGCTCTTTGGAGCTCCTGCTTGTTGTCTGCGTACTGCGTTCACAGTCAGTTCACGTGAGCCGCTTGGAGTACATGCATCGAAGGTTCTCAGCTGTGCTTGTGCTTTTTCGTGCGATCTTGCGATGTCCATGGCTTTATTTAATGTTAGCTAAGACCCGGTACTTAAAAGTTTCTCTCACACTTTCGCTGAGTTTGTGCCAAACAGTATTCTATCCCTGACCATCTCATTTTCGTTTGTATAAGCACAGTCCTTCACCAGCAATTTTAACTCCATTACAAAGTGATCAAAAGTCTCGTTTATACCCTGCGTCTTCTCATTAAACTTGTATCTCAAGAATATCATATTCGTCTTAGGCATGACAAACGCCTCAAAACGGTCATAATAAGTTTTCAGTACCTTGGCTTCCTCCTGGGTGAGAGTCCATGTGTTAAAAATGTCTCTTCCTTTTTCCCCAGTCCACAGGAGCAGGTAGCTGCATTTCTCACTCTCGTCTTTGCCTTTAAGTGGGCCAAAAAACATCAGCTCCACGTGCTGTTGGAATTTTTTCCATTTTACCGGCAGGTTAAGAGAATCCCAGTCAATTCGTGGCGAAGGAACTCCAACAAAATCCATGACTGTCCTCTATTCTGACACCATGTCTTGTTTTCACAAATTGTAAAAAATGAAATGATGGCGAGACTTTCTTTTAAAGTATTATAGCTCTTACATTCACAGCATTCGTGCTCTAAATTAACTTCCATAATAGTAACCTTGAGTTCCCTTTTTCTGGTGCCTTCCTGATGACGTAGGTGCCTAAACCATGCCTGATAATAATACATTTCAATGACATATAAATATTACAGTGATCACCTCGATAGACATCTCCCCACCCAAATCACTACCCGTGAATCTAAGATGTTTAACAGGCATTCCCGGTATTAACTTTTTGATTTGCCTGCGAATATTTAGCGGCAGTATGTCTATTGGATTGCTGCTGACGGACGGCCTTATATGGGCAGGCACTCAATTACGTGGGAGGCGTGGGTATGGGGGACGCAACTCCGCCTCACACAGCGACCGAGCTACAGGCTATGGCCGTATATATGTACGTAAGTAGGATTCGGTTATGACCGTTACACGAAGAATATCGAAATGAAACCTGCTTAACTTTTGTAAGTAAGCTGTAAGGAATGAGCCTGCCAAATTTCAGCCTTCTACCTACACGAGAAGTTGGAGAATTAGTGATGAGTGAGTGATTGAGTGAGTGAGTGAGTGAGTGAGTGAGTGAGTGAGTGAGTGAGTGAGTCAGTCAGTCAGTCAGTCAGTCAGTCAGTCAGTCAGTCAGTCAGTGAGGGCTTTGCCTTTTATTAGTATAGACTAGCAAAATACCCGCGCTTCGCAGCGGCGAAGTACTGCATTAAAATTTTTATTAAGAAGAAAATGTAACCTTTTTAAACTGAGGGAAAATATGCCAATAATTATTTGTTAAGGATCTCTTTGTATACCACGTTGTCAGTTCGGCCCTCCGGTTGTAACATGACCAAGCTGTGCGCTGAGCTTCCTCTTGAGCATGCAACTTACAGTTGGCCATGTGAACAGTAATCTTGTCTCAAATCTCACAGCTTGGATTGCTGTTGTCATAATCAGTTTGAGGTTCATGGTTTGTTTCAATTACGACAGTATTTGCAGGACTTGTGTTGAAGTGACATTCGGCATCTGTCAAGCGTTGTAAGCTTACAACCGGTTTCATCGATAACTTCACATCCAGCTTTTGAGAGTTTAAACATTCATAAACATCAAAGTGTCCACTACTGAAATCGTCACCTGTGAATGTAAGATGTTTAAGAGGCATTGTCGGTTGTCGAAAGGTGTAAAATATTTGGCCATTTCGGTACACTTGAAAGCACCAACCGAACAATTCAGCGGCAGCCATCAACTCACATGCAGAACCATAGGTGAAGGGCTTAAGCATTTCACTCTTCTAGTGCTCCTGTGTAGTATAATTATCTCCTGTACCGTCATCAGTCCACACCTTGAACCTGTCCCAGTCATTCAATACATAAGACACAATGTTCTTCCGGATATCAAGAGTGAGCCTGATATGGCCGTGCAATATGTAACACAGAGAATGAAAAAGGCAGGTGCCATCTCCAGGCATGGAAACCACTCGGTAAGTGACAGTTCTTTGATCGATGGTGATTACCTCGATAGACATGGTAATGGGGGTTGGAATGATGAAGGAAATGGGTACCTGAGTAATGTAAAGTAAGTGTAAAATACCTATACAATAACTATAATTGTAATAAACAAACAATAAAACAGCGGAGAAGCTGTGGATTAAACAAAAAGGCTGTAGTTATCAGCAGGGAGACGTGAATCCCGTGGCGAAGCAAGGAAGGGAATGTAGAGACTGGAGCGACGGACGGCCTTATATAGGCAGGCAGCCAACAACGTGGGAGGTGTTGGGATGGGGGACCCAACGCCGCCTCACATGGTGACCAAGCTGCAGGCTATGGACGTATATATGTATGTAAGTAGGATTCAGTTAGCGTTGGGAACCCGTGTACCAAATTTCTTGAAGATGGGCCCATAAGTAACAAAGACTGTTGAAAAGTTCAATATGGCGGCCGACAGTGGCATCATACCACCGAAATAAGTACGTACATTGGTTTCGGTTAGTGCAGGGAAGCCGCCTACCAAATTTCGAGAAGATGGGGCCATAAATAAGAAAGTTCAACATGGCGGACGTTGTTGACCGTTATGACCGTTACGCGTAGAATTTCGAAATGAAACCTGCTTAACTTTTGTAAGTAAGCTGTAAGGAATGAGCCTGCCAAATTTCAGCCTTCTACCTATACGGGAAGTTGGAGAATTAGTGATGTTGGAAAATTCAATATGGTGGCTGACAGTGGCGTCATACCACCGAAATAAGTACGTACATTGGTTTTGGTTAGCTCAGGGAAGCCACCTACCAAATTTCGTGAAGATGGGGCCGTAAATAAGAAAGTTCAACATGGCGGACGTTGTTGACCGTTATGACCGTTATGCGTAGAATTTCGAAATGAAACCTGCTTAACTTTTGTAAGTAAGCTGTAAGGAATGGGCCTGCCAAATTTCAGCCTTCTACCTACACGGGAAGTTTGAGAATTAGTGACGTTGGAAAGTTCAATATGGCGGCTGACAGTGGCGTCATACCACCGAAATAAGTATGTACATTGGTTTCGGTTAGCGCAGGGAAGCTGCCTACCAAATTTCGTGAAGATGGGGCCATGAATAAGAAAGTTCAATATGGCGGACGTTGTTGATCGTTATGACCGTTATGCATAGAATTTCGAAATGAAACCTGCTTAACTTTTGTAAGTAAGCTGTAAGGAATGGGCCTACCAAATTTCAGCCTTCTACCTACACGGGAAGTTGGAGAATTAGTGACGTTTGGAAAATTCAATATGGCGGCCAACAGTGGCGTCATACCATTGAAATAAGTACGTACATCGGTTTCGGTTAGCGCAGGGAAGTCACCTACCAAATTTCGTGAAGATGGGGTCAGCCTTCTACCTACACGGGAAGTTTGAAAATTGGTGACGTTGGAAAGTTCAATATGGCGGCCGACAGCGGCGTCATACCATCGAAATAAGTACATACATCAGTTTCGGTTAGCGCAGGGAAGCCGCCTACCAAATTTCGTGAAGATGTGGCCATAAATAAGAAAGTTCAACATGGCGGACATTGTCGACCGTTGTCGACCGTTATCGACCGTTATGACCGTTACGTGTAGAATTTCGAAATGAAACCTGCTTAACTTTTGTAAGTAAGCTGTAAGGAATGAGCCTGCCAAATTTCAGCTTTCTACCTACATGGGAAGTTGGAGAATTAGTGATGAGTCAGTCAGTCAGTCAGTCAATCAGTCAGTCAGTCAATCAGTCAGTGAGGGCTTTGCCTTTTATTATTATAGATTTATTTAAAGAGTTTCTCGAAAATGCCAAATTTAGCCCTGGAGATAAATAAAAATCCATCTATCTATTATCTATCTGTCTGTCTATCTATTGTCACACACATACGCAAAAGGGGGAGTCAAGGGGCGTAATCGAACATACTGGTCCAGATAAGGAGTTGGGAAAATGTACTAATAACTTTTCTTCTTGTGTCCCTACAGAACCACAAAACCAGCCTAATCAGCTCTCTAGTTCCTTCACAGATAGTGCTTCCGGCCACAATCCAGATCCTGACATCACTTCCTATTACAGCACCAAAGACCCACCTCTTCCTTCCTCCCAGCTATAAAAACCTCCAACCTTCTAGACTCAGCAGTCTACTCTGCATAATCACAGTTTGTTTCACAGCAGTATTTATAATATACCGGCTTGAACCCCAAACCTTTCTCTTATTTTGTCTGATCTATCTATCTACTGTACCTAAATAGTGCAAACTGAACCACCTGAACCTCAACATCAGTTCAACAAACAAGAAAATTGTAGATCTCAGGTGGGTCAAGCTCATTCTGTATCAGGTTCTCTTCGATGGTGAAGATGTGGAGGTGGTAAGGACATACAAATACCTCAGGGTGCACCTGATCGACAGGCTTGAGTGGAGTACCAATACAGACGCTGCATACAAGAAGGGTCAGTGTCAACTCTATTTCCTGAGTAGGCTGAGGTCATTTGGTGTATGCAGGCCACTCTTACTTGATTTCTACTAGACCGTAGTGGCTAGTGCAGGGGTGCCCAATGCGTTGATCGCAATCGACTGGTAGATCGCAAAGGTAGTGCAGGTAGATCGCATTGTATTCAAAAAAAATTTTTTTTCAACGTTAGTCTATCATATCTCCTCCCTATGGCATTTGCCACTTGATTGACATACAGGGCGGCCAGTCTGAGATCTCTTTTCTTCTAACATACTGGTCATCCCGCACACACGATCAAACGTGTGAGCTACTGCAAAACTCTGGCTGTGGTCTAGTTAGCCTTCCAATTTATATCGACTAAAGAAGGGATTTTAAAAAAAAATGTTTATGGAGGGTATGGGCTGGATGTGGAATTGGAAGAGGATTTTTTTTTTCACAATGTCACAATCGAAGTGCGTTTATCTGATCTGTCAATCTATCATTGCTATTCCAAAGAAGGAAAATGTGGAAAGACACTTTTGACTGTTCATAAAAACGACGAAACTGATGTCCTTCCAAAAAGCAATCTGAGAAAGAGAAAGAAGAGGGAACTAAAATTGCAGTTAATCAGACAGCCGTCATTTTTCACTCGGCTGAATTCAAAAGCTCCTTAAACTGCATTATTCGGCTCTACTTATTTATGCGAGTCAGCCTTTTCCCACATGATGATTATTAAATCCAAATACTGTAGTGACCATAAATGTATTGAATTGGTATTGTGCCATAAAGATTATTCAGTTATGCAAGGTATGACAACATACATTTTATGTATAAAGTATACTCAGTGTATATCCATCCATCCATCCATTTTCCAACCCGCTGAATCCGAACACAGGGTCAC
>JANRMT010062814.1:37735732-37764223 GCA_026402145.1 Polypterus bichir lapradei
ATGTAGGTAGATCATTTTGACCTGGTCATTTTAAAAGTAGCTCGCACAGAGCTTTCTCTGCTGTCCTATGCACAGAGCCATTCTGTCTGCTTTTATTGTTCCATCCAAGGTGTCTATGCTGGGCCACATCAGACAAGAGACCAATCACCTTACTAAGACAGAGAGCCACCTGGTAGCCCATTATCCAGCTTCTATTTTTTTTGTCACATTCATTGTACTCAGCTCACTTTTTGGGCATATTATCTATAATACATGCATAAATGTGTAACATTCTTTTTTTTGTTCTAATTGTCTGGGCTTATGGATATAAAAGAAAGGGATAAGTGTTGAACTACAGTAGCAGTCAACCCTGACAGTGGTCAGGCTGGCAAGAGCTATAATGGGATTTGGGGTATTCTGTTCAGGTCTACAAAATAAAAAAGTCTGAAAAGGAAAATGGGGTCACTCTAGGACCATATCATGACAAATCGCATACAGTAAAAAAAATGAACCAAATGTATTTCACAATTCTAGAACAATAAAAAAACAAGGAGAAAAAAGGATGCTGCAACCTACATGCTTCATCATTGGAATGGAATTGCACAGGTGACGAGTGGTGCCTGGGTTCTTGCAGACATGATGCAAATCTTGGTTTCATCAGACCAGAAAACCTTGTTTCTCACAGTGTAAGGGCCCCAAGTGGGCTTTCCAATTGTCTAATGAAGAAGAGGCTTCTGTCTGGCCACACTTCTTCAAGCTCAGATCAGGACAGCTTGCAGTGATGGTTGTCCTTCCAGACGTTTCTCCCTTCTTCATGGAGTTCAGCCATAATGACCATCAGGTTCTTGGTTACCTCTCCTACCAAAGCCCATCTCCCATGATTTCTCAGTTTGTCCGGGCAGCCAGCTCTAGAAAGAGACATAGTTGTTCCAAACCTTTTCCATTTAGGAATTATGAGGACCACTCCGCCCTTGGCATATCTTCAGTGTTGCATCCGCCCCCAGATCTATGCGTTGTGAAGCCCAGGGCGCGTACAGCCACTCCAACCCAACACAGACAGACAGGACACAGATTCACCACACAACACACATTTATTCTGCTCCAGAATATACAAATAGTGTCAAGAATGGCAGCAAAGTCCTTCCGCTTCCAGTCCTCTACACAGGCTTTGTTTTTCTTCCTCCTGTCTCTGGCCATTTAATAGTGGCAACTGGCCCCCTTTTATAGGACACCTGGAAGGACTCCAGGTTTCCAATGATCTTCTTCCAGCAGCATTTCCTGGTGTGCTCTATCAGTCCAGGGAAGAGAGTGTCCTGAAAAGGCTTTCTCCCCGACTCCTTGAATCGTCAGTGTGTCCCGGCCGGCCGCCACAGCATCGATACAATCCTGTCTCTAATATCAGCAGACAATTCCTTTGACCTCATGGCTTGACTTTTGCAGTGATACACATTGTCAACTATGAAACCTTTCATACTGTAAATAAGTCTATTAATTTCCTAGTCATGTACATTCAATTAAATTCACCACAAGTGGACTCCAAACAAGGTGTAGAAATATCAACAGAATGGGATACACCTCAGCCAAATTTCAAGCATCATAGGAAAGGGTCAGAATACTTGTATCAATGTGTTTTATTTTTAATAAATGTTCAAATACTCTTAAAATCTTGTTTTTGCTTTGGGGTACCGAGTGTTGTTTGAAGTTAAAATGACTTCAACAACAACAGGACAAAACATGTAAAAAGTGAAAGGGTCTGAATTGTCAGGCAAATGCAGGAAAGCATCTAGTGAAGGAAAAAAAGCTGAATTATACTTACTGTACTTTGTAAAGTTAAGTGTGGATGAAATGTTAGTATCTATAGTGAGTATGAGGTAGTGCACATGGTGGCTGATAAAGCAGGTACTGTAAGTTTGGAGGTGAAGGTGTGCTTTCTAAGTTTGATTTTGATTATGGTGAAAAAGGTGATATCTAGAGAACTGCATGAATGATTTTCATAGGAGCTCTTGTATGCTATTGATCTTGTTCTTACAGCAAAAAGTGAAGCAGACCTGACAAAGATACTGTCATGGAAAACGGGTTTCGAAGTCAAAGGTCTCCAAGAAAATGCAGGAAAGACCAAGGTGATGGTTGGAGGTGAAGGGACAAGAGCTGTGGAAGAGTTTGGTGCATGGCAGTGTGGAATGTGTAGTAGAGAAGTTTGGAGAAACTAACTCACTCCAAGGTAGAGTTTGTCAGAAGTGGATGCATAAAATCATTTCTGGCGTCGCATCCGAGTGACAGCCTTTTCCAGCAGCTCCGTATATGACTTTATCTTTTTACCTTTTTATCTCTATTTTTCTCTATTTCACTGATCACTTCTACCACTTTCTTTTATGTGGAATTGCTCCCTGGACACTTTTTACTATTTTTACTACTTGACATGGATTTTTACACTCCGAGAATCGCCTATTCAAGTAGTCAGCTTAAAGCACTGAGAAGAAATGCTCATGCCGGTGTGGTTCCTTATTTAACTGATGAGGTAAGAAGACGATATCGGGGCAGCCGAGCTGGCGCAAAGATAAAAGATAAGATTAAATCGAGACAACTTGAGAGAAAATGGCGTTATAAACCGTCGGTGCCTTCTGTGATCCTGGGAAATGTGAACTCACTACCAAATAAGATCGACGAACTGGCTGTGCTGGTGAAAAATGTCAGAACCTACAGAGAATGCAGCTTGCTGTGTTTTAGTGAAACGTGGCTAACAACTACCATCCCAGATGCTAACGTGGAGCTACCCGGGTTTAGCACAGTTAGAGCGGACAGAGACGCAAGTACCTGCGGGAAGAAGAAAGGAGGAGGACTCGCTCTCTATGTCAATACAAAGTGGTGCAACTCAGGACATGTAAACGTTAAAATCTCCAATTGCTGCAGGGACATCGAACTGTTGGCCGTAAGTCTGCGTCCCTATTACTTGCCCAGAGAGTTTGGACACGTGATTGTTGTTATTGTTTACATCCCTCCTCAAGCGAACGCGGAGATAGCGAGTGACATCATCCATTCCGCAGTTGCTAAGTTACAAACGCAGCACCCTGAGACACTTGTGCTAATCGCTGGAGACTTTAACCATGTAACGCTGGACAAAACATTACCTGCCTTCTCCCAGTATGTGGATTGTAACACCAGGGGAAACAGGACTATCGACCTACTGTATGCAAAGGTTAAAGACGCATACAGCGCCACCCCGCTGCCTGCGCTTGGGAAAGCAGATCATAACCTGGTTCTGCTACAGCCTCAATACAAACCAAGAGTGAGGGCGCTACCTACAACCACACGCTCATTCAGGAAGTGGTCCCCTGAGGCAGAGCAGGCTCTGAGAGACTGCTTTGGAACTACAGACTGGGATATATTCCTGGGGTCACATAGTGAGAACATTGAAGAGGCTGTTGAATGCACAACTGATTACATCAACTTCTGTATGGACATTGTAGTTCCAGTAAGAACAGTACGCTGCTATGCTAACAACAAGCCATGGGTTACAAGTGACATCAAGGGCCTTTTGACCCAGAAGAAAAGGGCTTTTAAAGGTGGTGATCAGCATGAGCTCAAGCGCGTGCAGAAGGAACTACGAGTCCAACTCAGGGTGGCGAAAGAGCAGTACAGGAGAAAGCTGGAGCAGAAGTTGCAGAACAACAGCATGAAGGAAGTGTGGGATGGGATGAAGATTATCACTGGCTGCAGCTCGAAGCGGGGTGCCGCCATCGAAACAGATGTGGAGAGAGCAAACCAAATGAACAACTTCTTTAATAGGTTTGATCACCCTAACCCACTATCACCTTGGAGTACTGCATCCTCCAACCATCCTTCTGCTGATACCAGCATAGGTGAGACATCCACACCCACAATTACAGCAGCCCATGTGAGCAGAGAGTTGAAAAGACTTCGTGCCAGCAAAGCAGCGGGTCCAGATGGTGTATCGCCACGACTGCTGAAGGCCTGTGCGTTGGAACTGGGGATTCCTCTACAGCACATCTTCAACCTGAGCCTGGAACAGGGGAGAGTCCCAAGGCTTTGGAAAACATCTTGTATCACCCCTGTCCCAAAGGTATCACGTCCTAGTGAGCTGAATGACTTTCGGCCTGTTGCTCTGACGTCACATCTGATGAAGACCATGGAGCGGCTGCTGCTTCACCACCTGAGGCCACAGGTCAGCCACGCCCTAGACCCTCTGCAGTTCGCATACCAGGAGAAGGCGGGAGCGGAGGATGCCATCATCTATATGCTACACCGATCCCCCTCCCACCTGGACAGAGGCAGTGGTGCTGTAAGAATTATGTTTTTGGACTTCTCTAGCGCCTTCAACACCATCCAACCTCTGCTCCTTAGAGACAAGCTGACTGAGATGGGAGTAGACTCACACCTGGTGGCATGGATTGTGGACTATCTTACAGACAGACCTCAATATGTGCGTCTTGGGAACTGCAGGTCTGACACTGTGTTCAGCAATACAGGGGCGCCGCAGGGGACTGTACTTTCTCCGGTCCTGTTCAATCTATATACATCAGACTTCCAATATGACTCAGAGTCCTGTCACGTGCAAAAGTTCGCTGCTGACACTGCTATTGTGGGCTGCATCAGGAGTGGGCAGGAGGAGGAGTACAGGAAGCTAATCAAAGACTTTGTTAAATGGTGTGACTCAAACCACTTACACCTTAACACCAGCAAAACCAAGGAGCTGGTGGTGGATTTTAGGAGGCCCAGGCCCCTCATGGACCCTGTGATCATCAGAGGTGACTGTGTGCAGAGGGTGCAGACCTATAAATATCTGGGAGTGCAGCTGGATGACAAATTGGACTGGACTGCCAATACTGATGCTCTATGTAAGAAAGGTCAGAGCAGACTATATTTTCTGAGAAGGTTGGCATCCTTCAACATCTGCAGTAAGATGCTGCAGATGTTCTACCAGACGGTTGTGGCGAGTGCCCTCTTCTACGCAGTGGTGTGCTGGGGAGGCAGCATAAAGATGAAAGACGCCTCACGCCTGGACAAACTTGTTAAGAAGGCAGGCTCTATTGTAGGAGTAAAGTTGGACAGTTTAACATCTGTGGCAGAGCGACGGGCATTAAGCAAACTCCTGTCAATCATGAATAATCCACTGCATCCACTGAACAGTGTCATCTCCAGGCAGAGGAGTAGCTTCAGTGACAGACTTTTGTCACTGTCCTGCTCCACTGACAGACTGAGGAGATCGTTCCTCCCCCTCACTATGCGACTGTTCAATTCCACCCGGGGGAGTAAATGCTAACTTTTTTTTTTTATTACTATTTAATTTAATATTGTTTCTTTGTATCAGTATACTGCTGCTGGATTATGTGAATTTCCCCTTGGGATTAATAAAGTATCTATCTAGCTATCTATCTAAAAGATGCAGTGGTGTGAAGGGTAATGTGCAAGCAGCGAGTTCAACCTTAGTAGAAAGTGTGTCAAATAGGGGCAGGATGCTGGTGCAGAAAGTGTGTAATTGGCTATCAGTTGTGGAGTTGTTTTGGAGAAAAGGTAAGTTCTGCTGCTTACGTGACCATTTCAGTGCAGAAGGCAGGCACAGCAGTGATACCGAGGATGAGAGGTGGATCAAATTATGTTAGTAACTACTCGAGTCAATGCCAATATATAATAAACACTTAAATAAGGAAACTAACAAAGTACATATATTTTTGATCATATATTGTCCACATATCCAATATATATTGGTTTTGTACTTAAAATATTTAAACATTGTCATAAAAAAGAATAATTATTGCATTGTTATTTAAATGACGACCTTTCTTAGATTTAGAATTCAACTGAAGTATGTCCCTTAGATAATGGTTTCTGAACTTCTTCATGTGGGTATGAATAGCTCCATAACACTTATTTTAAGGCAAAAGATGAAACAGACGGTTACTAGGGTTAAATGGATCTTTAATAATGTTTAATGCCCTCTTCAAGCAGCATGATCTTTAACTGCTGGAAGCTGTGTTCCAATGCTATTTGTACTACTTTAATAACCCACTGAAGAGCTCCCTATTCAGCTTTGGTACAACTGCTGTACCAAGCTGTGATAATATAGTAAGTTGAGTGTTGTACCGTGTTAGCCATAGATTGATACAGGAGAAAGTAGGGTGAAATGACACCTTTTATCAGCTAATTAAATAGATTACAAATACAACATTTAAAGGCTATTTAGTTAGCCAATAAAAGGTGTCATTTCACCCTACTTTCTCCTGTATCAATATAGTAAGTAAATAGACTTTCTATAGCACATCTGTAAACAAGTTTACTCTCCTCAGCCTCATCAAACAGTAAAGTCATTTCTGGCTTTTCTTACTATAAGTTTTAGTAGACCAAGAGAAATATTCTGTAATGCTAACTCCCAAAAACTTAAAGATGGACGCTCTTTTCGCAAGTTCACCGCTGATCACAGCTGTCCTTTTGAGTTTTGCTAAAATCTATAATGATTTCTTTTGTCTTTTTTTAAGATACAAATTATTTTCCTTACACCACCCCACCAACTTCTGCCCCTGTCCTATAGGTTGATTCATGGGAGGTGGACAGAAAAAAAATCAGGGAGCTTTTCCCCATTCTGACTAATAAGAGAGTCTCTATGGCACTGTTAAGTAAAGTTTTAACAAAAGCTGGGTGAGAAATAGTACTCTCTACAAGAGTAAGATATGGCACTGAAATTAAAACATGAAGCATGATGAATGTCAAGTTATGAGATAGATTTAGCGTGGAGGTGATAGGTGTACTGTTGAGGAGAAAATATTATCTGGTGGCTAGGGCATGTAGAGCAATGGGCAGAGAATAGATGTGTGAAGAGATGCACCAAGATGAAGGTCAAAGATATGGTTGCAGGTGGTGTCAGATAATATGAAAAGAATTGGTCTCACCTCAAAGGATGTTTAGGGCCATGGAGAATAAAGGAAAAAGATTTGGGGAGCAATGTGGGTAACCTCAGCAATTGCCTCTAAGCCTTGGTTTTTATTTGACTGAAGCAGCCTTTATAACAGTATATGCCTATATATTTCTGTCCATAAATCTTTAATGCTGAGGTTTTTCAGTTTCTTGCCGAAGAAGAACATGCCCAATGCTTCATTGGAGGGATTGTGCTATTTGGAGAAAACATAGTATTAGAATTATTTTGTCCTGATCACAATACTCTTGAAATGTCAAGAGACAAAATAAAAAAATAATAATAAAAAAAAAAAAAAAAAAAGAAAGAGTACTTTTTGTTATATTTGTTGTTGTCTACCAAACAGACTTCTTACGTTTGTTGACTGATACATATTTACTTCACTCAGTCACTGATCTCTTTTGCAAGCAGTTTCAGGTTTTGAAGTGGCTTCTTTTACCAGTGTTATTTTTCAGTCATTGAATTTTGTAGAGTTGACTAGTTTCTCAGGCTACACCAGGCAGTACAATGTGGTCTGAAACAGCTTTCATATCTTCATAGTGGAGCTAACAGTTCCTTACCCAGAAACATTTTTCATCCTAAATGATAGAGACGACTCAACTATTATTGCTTCTTTATGGCAGTTTTATTTGTCCAGATTAGCTAAACAATATCAGAGCACACCCATGCAACCATCATAACTTCATTAAGTTTGAAACACCCATTAACCTTTGTCAATTTCTTCTAATAAAAAAATAGTATTTTATACGTATTTACAAATAATTAGTGATTCTATTTTGGAGTCAGTTCTTCATTTAGTAATGGTAATGTCTTTTAAAATCCACAGCATCACATACATTTTTAGCTAACCAAATGGCTACTTTTTCTTGAAGGAAATCCAAAATAAAATGTTTCTTTAACATTACTTCACTGTAATAAATCTGGAATAAAAAAATATCAATTTAAAGAAAAACTCATAACAGCATTATGAAAATATGAAAAATGGATGAAGGTAATAAAAACACATGTTTATTTCAAGGTTAAATCATTTTGTAAACTTCTTCTCCAACACACACTGTTTGAATAAGTAATTTGATGGAATTAGCTTTACTTGTTTGCATGCATCCATTTGTGATCAGTAAAATGACTCTTTCACATTAGTAGTCTATGCACTACAGTCAGATTGCACAGCAATATATGCAAAGGATTCATTAACATCTTACAACATTTCTTCGTAATGTACAAAATGTAATTTTACCCACATATGATAAGAAGGTAGAAAATGTTTGCTAAAACTGCACAAAAACATATTTTAAAGTAACTGTACTGAAATTCAAATTTCAAACAAAATCTCAGTTAACCCTGTTGATGTAAACAATTTTTAGATATGTGAACTTGTACTTGGTCTTGATCTTGAACTTCTTCACATAGTGTCTAGGAATTTCTTTTGGTGTTACATCCATACACATAACAACCTAAGTACAATTAAGAGCTCAATTACAAGATTACTGGATTTTTCTTTCAACTTCTTTTGGTGTTTTTCATACTGTATGTTCATTTCCTAAATTGAAGAATCATATCTGAGTTCAATGCAGATGGTGTAATCAAACCAAATACAGCAAAATGTGAAATACTCACAATAATGATGAAGCTCTCATAATGTACAGGGGTGTGCAAAAGTATTCAAATCCCCTTGAAATTCATCATAATTTTCTGCATGACAAAGTATCTGTACATATATTTATCTGTTCAGTTTTTTTTTTTTTTTAAATATGAACTCTTATGCTGTAACAATACATTTCAAAAGTCAAAATAAACCATTTGCTGTAGATACTTAACTGAAGAAGAAAAAGTCAAAAGTTAGTGTTTGCATAACATTATTGTAATGCAAAATGTGATAATGACTTTCAAGGGGACTGAATACTTTTGTACGCCATGGTATTTAATTTAAAAACAGGATAAAACAGTGTTACAGAACCAAAGAAGGGAGGGATAGCTGCAAAAAATAAACAAACTTTAATTGCCAATATCAGCAAGAGTGGAAGGGAAGGTCTACAGGATGGTAGTGAGACCAGCTATGTTATATGGGTTGGAGACGGTGGCACTGACCAGAAAGCAGGACACAGAGCTGGTAGTGGCAGAATTAAAGATGCTAAGATTTGCACTGGGTGTGACGAGGATGGACAGGATTTGAAATGAGTACATTAGAGGGTCAGCTCAGGTTGGACGGTTGGGAGACAAAGTCAGAGAGGCGAGATTGCGTTGGTTTGGACATGTGCAGAGGAGAGATGCTGAGAAGATTGGGAGAAGGATGCCAAGGATAGAGCTGCCAGGCAAGAGGAAAAGAGGAAGGCCTAAGAGAAGATTTATGGATGTGGTGAGAGAGGACATGCAGGTGATGGGTGCAACAGAACAAGATGCAGAGGACAGAAAGATATGGAAGTAGATGATCCGTTGTGGCAACCCCTAACGGGAGCAGTTGAAAGAAGAAGAAGACGACTCTTTATAAAATATAGACATGTACAGTTAACCTAATGAAAATGTTTCAAGGAAACTGTACTTTAAGACATTTATATAGTGTCAGTAACAAAAAAAAAAAAAAAACATTGAATTGAGCATTCCTGTTGCACATGAAAGTGAAAACACTTTTGTACATATACTTGTGTAATAAAAACATACAGTGTTTTGATCTTAAAACAAAGAGTCTCGATTTATATTCTTAAAAAACAATTAAACTGCCACTAGATCTTTCAGTACTGTTTTAATTCCAAACCATGTCTCAATCAGTAAACAAATACTGCATTCAGCAAAATATATGTCTAACAAATCAGTTTCATTTAGCTAAATAATCAGAAAGACTGAAAAGTCACTGGTACAAATGAATGTGGTGTGTGTAAGTGTCCTGAAATATACTGACATCTTTTTGTAATTAGTTCCCAGTTTATGCATTATGATGCCTGCTCGCTGTAGCTTTTGTATTGAAAAATGTATTTATAAAATGGATAGTTGCACATTTGCACATTAATTTTAATTTGCAGCTATTGAGATCTTTACGAGAAGATATGTTACACCATTAGCAAATAATTTTAAAGAAAAACAGAATCTGTACACTCAAGCTGCTATTGTTGTGCTTATTACTTGTTTATATAGACAACTAGATCTATTATTGTAAACAAAATGTATGTGTACAAAAAGAAATGAAAAAAATTGTAACAACCTATAAATTACAAAAATGTGTGCATAAAAGCTTATTTGTATAGTACAATTTAAGATAAATACACAATGTTGTGTTTCTACTAAGATACAGAAAAACAATTTTAAATTTTACTTTTAATTAAAATTTGTACAAAATGAACCTTAGTTTTAAAAATCATTTGGGCAAAAAAAAATATAGCAAAGGGCAAATTCTAAGAATTACTCCCATAAATCCTACTGAAGTTATGATTAATTATAATTGTACCTTAACTAATCTGGAGAGATAAATGTTATTTTTAAAAATGTCATTAAAGATTCTACACACATACTTTGTCACCAGTTTCTATACGGTTTTACTGATAATTTAGTTTACAAACTCAATCTGGTCAATTGGTGCTGAGGCATAAAAACATACAAAATGAGCTTAAACATCTACTGTATACAAATCTCATTTCATGTTTTATGTTACTCAGTCAGTCTTTACTTGAATATTCTATCCTTGTATGAAAACATAGAACTTTTTAATGTGTACCTAAAATCAAACCAAGTTTTGGTTAATGTTTTTTAATTGATGATCTTTTGAATTTGAAAAAAGTGTAGTGCTAGAAATTCAAATATCTCATTAACCCTTTCCACTGTGTAATTATTCCTATTGAAGAAACTGACCAGAATTTTAAGCATAAGCAAATAATGTAAAAGTTTATATTTTATAATTTATTTAAAAAGATTTTTCCACCTTTATGAATCCTATCATTTGTTTTTCTTTGGAAATTACTACACCACACAAAAAGTGGAAACAAATTATATAACTGGAATTCTATTTGCTATAAGGTGTTACATTTTACTTAAAACTTTAAGACGTAAAACTAAAATACTCTAACTTAAACATAAAAATTTAATTAAATTAAATAACACAATTGTAAACATCCATTAACTTGCACGGCATATATATTTTCACATGATTTAAGTTTTGCCTGTACTAAAACATAACTAAATATACAGTAGCTGGTGAAAACATTGCAAAAATACTGTGTATACAGAAATTCTATCAGCACGCAAGGTGCAGCTAAATCTAAGTTATAATATTGATTCTATACCAGTGCTTTCTCCCCCTAAATTATGTTACATTACCAATGCAATGTGTATAGTAGTTTCAAATAATACATTACAGTAACTTAACAGTCACTTACTTTTTGATACAAACCCTATGATACACCCAATTAGGTTGATAATTCAGACACAGAAACCAAAGATACCAAAAAGGTAGTTTCAAAAGAGGATGACCAAAATTAATTATATTAGACACCAAATTACAGTTAGTGCTGCCATTACACCATTCAAAATTGCCATGCTGTAGCCCATATGGAAGGAATGGCCAGTCATTTTTCTGTGAAAAGAGTAATAGTAGATAATTATTAATAAAAAGCAGACAACTGGTAAAGTGTTTATACACATACTCGTCAGGCTGTTGAAACTGAAAATATGTTACCTGGTATATGCAAAATATTAAAAACAAACAACTTAATTGACATAAATTGCTGTCCAGATGTAGTTCAAGATGAATATAAATGGCAAAGCGAGCCAGGTTCATAATGGACCAATCAAAATCGATTTTAACTATCAAAAAAAGTTATTTAGGGAAACAAGATTTACAGATGGAAAAATAAACAAAATATCTTCTTATAATAGCTGGACAGTTTGTCAGACGTTCTTAATCCAATTCAGGAGCCAGAACATATCCTAGCATCAGTGGGGTAGAAGGCAGCAAACAGCCCTACAATAAGTGCTATCCATTCTAGGGCCCTAATACTTTATACATATTCATATATACACAAGCATACCATTTTAGAATTAAACAATATTAAATCTCAGTAGACTTTATTGTTTTTTTTGGCATTGATCAACAGAAAAACACTCTTCAGTTTCAAAGTGAAAACAGATCTCTGTAAAATGGTCTAAATTAATTACAAATATAATTTGATTATTTTGTGTTTTAATATTAGCCCACTTCAAGTTAGTACAGTAGTTAGTATATGCATCTTTGGAAGTAACTCCAGCCTTGAGTCTGTGTAGACAGGCCTTTCCATCAGCTGTGTACATCTGCACACTGCAGTTTTCCCCAATTCCCCCATGCTTATATATAAATGCATATAAAAGCAACAATACTATTTTGCCTGCTTATATTTCTCTAATAAAATGTAAGTATATTCACAACAAGTAAGATTAAAAATAAAATATTTAACCTTTTAAACAGAACATGTGCCCAAAATGTGCTGTGCCAATCAATAAAATAATTAAAATAACAACAAAGAGTACAGACCATATAGACGGTCACAAGAGTAATATAAGTAAAAAAAGGTTTCTTTAACCCACTTTCTGAAATAAACTGTACTATAGTCTTTATTAAAAAATGATAATTGCCCTTGAGAAAAATCTAACACAATACACTAATCTTGCACGTTTGCTAGCATTCATCCACTTTTCAACCTAGTTTAAGAAACAAGAAAATGTAACTACTGATGTCAGCAGCTCAAAATAAATTTAGTTAAACAATGCATAAGCTCAATAATCCTTTAAAAATTAAATGACATATCCACTTCAACAATTTATTCAGCTTACTTGCTTTACAAAGGATTAGTAGAAACAAATGGACTAAAATGACCTTGTTTGTAACAGAATATCCTGAAATGCTTTCTAAACTCTGCACATATTTAAACATCTGAAGCTATAATTAATTTTACTTTAGCTGGTAAATTTTATTAAATAAAAGCATAACACATTTATAACACAAACCACTTAGCAAAGTTGCTCTCATATGCAGCAACAGCAAAACTTTACAGGGTGGGACAACAAATTAAGATGGAATGTTGTGCCAAATAAACAAGAATCAACTAAGGGAAGCACAGTAAAAAAGTTTGACAAAAATAAATGATATACTGGTGTTAACAGACATCACTGCTAAAGTTAAATTTTTTTTTAAATGTGTGTGAAAACACACCTGGCTGGGTAGTCGGTGTTAGACTGAAGGGGGCAGAAAAAAACAACCTTGCCAAAGTTTCAAAATGGAAGGAATAAGAATCAACTTCCAGTAGATAGAGGTTGTCCCCTTGAAGAACATAAGCATCTGTTAAAGGAATATTTTCTTAAATGCTGAGGAAATAATTATGCTGAGATTCTCTGTAGGTGACATGGTCTGCTCGACAAATGGTCGATTAATTACACAGGACACCAAAGGCACACCCAACTGTCAGTCAGTCAGTCATTATCCAACCCGCTATATCCTAACACAGGGTCACAGGGGTCTCCTGGAACCAATCCCAGCCAACACAGGGCACAAAGTAGGAACAAATCCTGGGCAGGGTGCCAGCCCACCGCAGGACACACACATACACACATTAGGGAAAACAATTAGGATCACCAATGAACCTAACCTACAAGTCTTTGACTATGGAAGGAAACCCACGCAGACACGGGGATAACATGCAAACTCCACCCAGGGAGGACCTGGGAAGCGAACCCAGGTCTCCTTACTGCAAGGCAGCAGCGGTACCACTGCACCACCCACACCCAAATGCATATCACCTATTTTACCCCTCTCCTAGAAAAGATGGATGGTACTGAAGATACTGGAGAAATTAAAGAACATTACTTTCACAGTGCTGGCAGCTTTGTCCAGATGGATATAAGCCTTGTGAAGCAGATAGACAATTGCCTCTCAAAGGTCTTCATGATGTGGGAAGTAAGTGCCACTGATATGAAATCATTAGGTGTTACTGATTTGAAATCATTGGGCAACTGCATCTTTTGGAACAGGAACAGAACAGGATTTTACCCACCCCCCAACCCACAGCAATACCTTCTGGCACTGTAATGACAGACTGAACAAGTAACTACAACCTTGATCAGCAAAGGCCTAACATGCAGACTTGGACACAGGAAAAGACACAGGACCAGATACAGTATAATGCAGAGTTGTCTCCTCACTTGGTTATGGACAGCCATAAATTGTTACTAGCCTTACCAGTTGAAGTGATAGGAATTATTGATGTGGTAGTGATGTTATGGGGCACTGGCCTTTGGAAGAAGGCAGTTTAAGAAGGTAAAAATCTATTTAGATTTCTATTTAAATCTATGTTAGATTTCTCCATATTACCCTCTAGCACCTGAGCCCTGGATTTCTTGAGTACAGTAATTATGCAGAGTCCATTCCCAACTTCCTTCATGTTATTCTGAGTGAGTTTGTTTTTTATTTTAACTCTGTTTGTTCTAAAGCACTTGATGTAAACCCTTTAGAGCAGGGGTCTCCAACCTTTTTTCCCCTGAGAGCTACTTTTACAAAATGAAAATGGCCGAGAGCTACTCATGTTTGCTAACGTTTATTCTCATTGCTTATTTCAACCCAAACAAACTGAATAAGCTTGTTTTGCCTGAACATTTACAAAATGTTAGTGTCCACAACTCACATTTTGCAATAAAACATCACAAAAAATATTTAGTTCACCTGCAAGTGCATTTTGTATGTCTGTATGCATTTTCTAGTGTATCTCACACTATTGAATTAAAACATGAATGCTGCCAAAACAAAACAATGCAATTACAAATACACAGAAATTACTTATTCATTTGTCATTTTGTTACATGTCATTGTTTCACTTCCCAAGAGTATTCACATGTCCAGTTGCATGTGTGATGAGTTGTTTAGTTAGTGAGATGACTGGCACTGCATGGAGTCAACAAGAGAGGTGTATGGTGGAGTGGAGGTTCACTCTTATGGAGTCATTTAAATGTTCATTTGTCAGTCTTGTTCTGAGCTTTGATTTCATGACATTCATGCCAGACTCACAGAGCTATGGAGACCCAAACAAAGCAGATATTTTCAGAGCTGCTTGGTTAAGATTCTTATAGTTATCTGGATCTACTAAGCTCCAGAAATACTGAGAATGCTGTTGAGACTTTAACTGCACATTATTTTCCATTTTTTCTATAATTTGCTTGAACATTCCGGTTGTTTTTGCGACTTCTCTCATTTCACTGTATATCATAGTTTGCTTGTAGTACTGATTTATTAGTGCGAATCCGAGTGAGACGCAGCGGGCAGAGAGGATGGAGGCGGGGCCCTCCTCACTCACGCTGCAGCCTTGGGGCATGTACCTTAACTCCGCTCAGCTATCGAATGAGAGAACAATTTAATTCAACCTTGTTTGATATTTAAAATAAAGTGTTACTTAGGTCTTGATGAGTTTGAGTCTGGATATTCTCTTAAGTGTATGCCACATTGAAAAGATGGATTGCAATTCAGATTGTGGATCATGATTTTGTGTGAAAAGGATCTTGATATGATTTTTTGGAAAGATCGCCCACCCCTAATTTGACTAATCAAGTTTTCAAATTTATGTAGGATTCATTAACCCTTTGGCGAGCTACTTGGAAAGGGGTTGTGAGCTACCAGTAGCTCACGAGTAACGTGTTGGAGACCCCTGCTTTACAGCCTCTTTATCACCAGATTGGAATGCTCTCTACTCATTCGGGGGACTTTTAGCTCATTAATCCAGGGATTATTTTTTGGAGAGCTTTATGTGGTTCTTGTAGGTAAAACAGTGTTGACACAGAAATTTATAATAAATTCTGTGATGCAGTGACAGAGTTCTTCAATATCATCCCCATGTGACTTATACATCATTTCCCCGCCTGTCTTTTAGAAACAGTCATTCAGAGCCATTTCAGCCTCCAGATTAAACTTCCCCACGATTTAGGTGGTAACTGGTTGCTTTTTAATAAGAGGCTTGCAGCTGGGAGTAAAAGGGATCAGATTATGGCCAGATCTGCCTCAAAGTACCACGGATTTACATTTAAGTTCATCTTCAACATTTAAAAGAGCAGGTCCGGCTAGAATTTACCTTGTTACACATCTACATGACAAACACTGATGGAAATTTGTCATTGTTCCTTTCATAGTCACAGGGTTAAAGTCACCACATATTATAAGTGCAGGGTAAGAATGATTATTATTAGAGTGTTGGTAACAGAGCGAATCATTTCTATTGCTGAGTCTCCATTTGCAGAGGGAGAAATATAACTATTAAAAGGATGATGCAACTTATTTCCTTTGACAGATAATGGGGATGAACTCTCTAAAGTTCTCAGCTTGTCCAAAAGACAGTTAAGATGTGCCGGCGCTCAGGTTGGCTACAACTGTAGCAGATCATTTAAAATCCATTTACCAGATTTCTAGTGGTTACTACTAGTGACAAGTCAGAAGCCACATCAAATTTAATCTTAACAGTAATTAAAACTAGGGGTGTCAAAAGAACTGATACTTTTGGTACAAGTGGATGCCAAAATTCCAAAAACATATTGCTACTAGCCTTTTCACAATTTTGGTACTACCAAAGACAGTCCGTTCTGCATACATGCATGGCTACAAGAACACAAATTACTCCAGAAGGCACAATAATACTTAAGAAAAACATGAATAAAAATGATATATAAAACCGGCTCATGGTAGTGATAATACAGATTTGTTCAACACATGTCAAATAGAAAAACAGCAGATACCAAGAAATGCTTCATCATCAAGGTAGAATAATTTCAGTATATGTCTGAAGGAAATTGTTCTTGTTCTTCTTCTTATTATTATTATTAATAAAAAAGTTAAAAAACACTGCATAAACCATGCACTGCTATGCATATAGGATTGAGTGCACTGGCAATGCCAACAGCTGTAGTAAGTAAAAATTAAGGCAATTTTCAGAAAAAGTAGCTATTTGACTTGTCTACACAGGTGATGAAATGAGTTTCTCCATTTGTTAGTACCAAAAAAATGTATTAAGTGCTTTATAGCATAAAACACTATGATTATGTATGTTAGCAGGCAAAACAGCATACCTCATTACTAAATGAGGCAAAATGGGTCATTTCCTAACTAAATACAGATGTGCATTCCTAAAATGCAACAAATGTAGTGAAAACACATATGTCATATATCTGACAGGTACTCTGGTGATTGCAATATAGTCTAATTCCTGGACTAGTACAAAGGCTAAACAACAGCAAAGTCTGATCAGTTATACAAAATACTATGAAAACAGGACAACAAAGGGTATTTTACATGACTTATGTTTATTGTTATGCTGAGGGGGTCCCTAATAGCCATCACACAATAAAGTTAAAGTCGCCTCACTGGTTTGTGCTCCATTTATTTGGGTGGTGGGAGAGAGAGAGGAGAGGAACATATCCAAATGTATCTCAGATGTTTTAAATCACCTTGGATAAAGGCATCAATTAAAGAGAAATGCACAATATTGCCCACTTTAATAATGGAGTTACGTTTAAAAAAAATTTAATGGGATTTTTATTTTTGCTGTGGTATCAAATATCATGAAATTTCACTGGTATTGGTAACAAGTATTAAAATTCTAATCAATACTAGAAACCAGTAAAACAAGTTCAAAAACAAAGAAAAACAAACAAAACATGGAGCTTCTGTAAAAAGCTCATGTTTTTTTTTTATTTTTTAAAGAAATCTGAACTTTAATTAGCAGGACATCAATGCATGTAATTTTTACATCACTCAAATAGAAATCTACAGCTGATGAAAGATAATGAGCCACAACAAGCTAATTTGGGCTACTTTTAAAACCTACAGATTATTATGAAGTGCTGTTAAAAAAAGCATGCATTAACTGTAGTCTAATAATGCATTTCCAGTAATTGCATTCTATTATTGCTGTAAGCTCACTTCTATTATTTACCAAACACAAATGTGATAACTGACTCTTTGACTCTTAAAATGCTTTCAAATTTGTTAACTAAGTCATTGAACGCAACTGAACGTTACCCTATGCCAACATTTTTTTTTAGCTTATTTACTTTTCTGATGCACACTTTCTCTACCCTTCACTAACTTAATTTCTTTAAGTATACTGGGGTTGACAAATTGTAAATGCATATGACAGTCTGCTGGGCTAACACTTCTGCAAAACTGGTAGTCTAGGAGCGCTTTCTGCTGGGAGGCAAGGACAGCATAATATAAGGTGAGAAGTTCCTATGCGCTTGAAAAATAAGGTTGTACATAATTAACAAACAGATATTGTGATTTATACTGTAGATATAGACATATATGGTTCAAATATTAAGACAACCTAGATATTTCACTACTCTAAAATTCATGTTAAGTTGTTTTCTTTCAGGTAGAAACATGGGAATTATAAACACCTATAAATATTCAAACATTAGATTCTTAAAACTAAAAATGCACAAATGAATATTAAAATACCTACTATATACATTTAAATTAAAATTAACACTTCAGCTACCCCCCGCATTTTAAATTTTGTGTTGTTTACTAAACATTTCAATTGTATACTCAAGTACTGTGTCTGCTGAAGCATATTTACACAATTCATTCATATAATTTCTTTAAAAAAGATGAAATTTAATCTCCTGTTGACATTAATATATATACTAGCCATGTGCGCCCAACTACGTTGCGCGTGTTAAAGTTGTCTGTGAAGGGCTCTCTGTTTAAATGCAGCTGCCAGTCATGAACTGGGCCCTTCGTCGCATAGCATTATGATTTTTTATAAGGGAAACAAAATTACAAAAGAAAACCCTTTGATATTGATTTGATAGGAACGGCCTACTCGGAATCACTGTCCGAATCGTAATTATGTGGTGGTGTAGGAGCATTTCTGCTTCTGTCCGTTCACAGTCCATCTCGTTTTCACAACGCTGTCGTTTCCTCTCACGATCTCTTCTCAACCTTTCTCCAATCTTGCAGGTTGTTTTGTGGCAATCCAAAGAGTAAGGCAATATACACGGAGCAATGGTTATAAAAGGGGGACACATAGGTATCCAGGCTCTTTAAAGCATAAATAGGGATCACTTCACTGACATGTGAGCAAGCCACGGTACAACTGTGAGATGCGCAGCACTCGCCAGCTACAACGTAACAATAATTATTTCTGGAACGTGCTGTTACGTTGTCATTCATTTTACCCACTGTCTTTCTTTCATTCACATGTTACGTAGGCACGTACCTTTTATCTTCGGCAATCTCATTCTCTAAACAGGCCTCAGGAGCTAACCAGCGTAACACTGTCCACCACCCCTTTCGTTATTCCGGCACATTGTTGACATCCGTGAGTAACAACAACGTACTAAACTGGAAGGTGGTTTACGCATGCGTGGAATTCGCGGACAAACAAAGATCAGGATCTAAATGAAGATCTCTTTAGTGGATTTAAAGCACAACAATTTGTTTAGTTTGAATGTCTGTGTTTTGAGGTGTGACTGGCGTACTACAGTCTTCAGTAGTATAAGCCTGGAGGAGATTCTTAATGAAATGCCTATGTTTTAGCTGCCTCTCTACTGCCATCTAGTGCTTCTTCTTCTAATTCATTTGCGGACAAACAAAGATCAAGATCCAAATGAAGATTATATATAGAGAAGAGATTAAATACTTACTTGAAACGTGATGGAGAAAGAGGAGTGGGAGGAAACATTCCAGGTTCAAATGAATCAAAGTAGGTCAACGTCCAAGAAAAACTACAACATGTCAAGCCAGCAGTCAAAGACAAAACCAGCAAACCCCAGAAACCTGATAAAATATATCACAGACAATAACTTAACAGTCAGCCCATACTCAACTCAAAAATGTATCACTATAAGCATTTATATGAATCAAAGTTAAGCAGGGTGCCAGTCCATCAGATGATCAACTCACACGCACTGTGATACACACACAGGGCCAATTTAGAATTTACATTTCAATGAACATAAATGTCTTTAGGGATGTGGGAGGAAAACCAGAGCACAAGTGGAAAACCCACACAGACAGCAGGAGGAGGACGTGTCAGCTCCTCATTGGCAATAACTGGGTGCTGGACTCAAACTCAAAGACACTGGATTTGTGAGGTTACAGGGTTAACTATTATGCCATCATAACTATCATGGCATAACTAGAACTATTTATTTATATTTATTTATTCCCAGATGTTAAGGATATTATGCAATTGAGTTTTTTTTTATTTTTTTAAATATGATCCATATTTAACATTTTGTAATGAAGACAGCCACTTGGTAAGGAATATGTAACCTAGCTGATCTGAGCTGGCAAATATTTGTAATAACCAAAAGATGAACGGTATGCCTACAAACATAAAACCTTCTGCCTTGTTGGCATCTTCATTTTAGCTTTTTAGAATACATTTTCATTGTTAAACAGCATTACAATAGATTACACAAATCAGATATTTAATTCATTCAATTGAAATTCCATGTCTCCTCTCCAGCCAATTCAGGGGAAAAAAAAAAATAAAAAATAAAAAAAAAATCACATTGAAAACTGAAATGACCACTCATAGATATTGAGGCATACTAAATACTCAGTTTTCTTACTCAATTAAGAACATTAATAGATGGTTGCCACATTATAAAGAGGTTTTGAATACTTCTCCATATAGTGAATTTCATTTTTTACTTTTTGATTGTAGCACGGTGTCTCTGGGAAACAAACTGGTTTTCACATTTTAAAATGACAATTTTCATTGAATAATTATGACTTTTTTGCAATATAAAATGCTCCCAGGTGACTACATTACAGCAAAGACTTAATATTTTAAAACAAGCGGTTTCCGGGTTATCCACCCAAAATGAAGCGACCTATGCACAACAATGACTTCTGAAAAGCATGACCTATCTTCTTTAGACAAGATGCATGATATTTTCCTATTTACAGGCTCCAAATCTATTGTTGCTCTAAGCCTATTGTTTTTGGTAAACTTTTCTCCAGTACTAATCTCCAAATCCTTCAAAAACAAGTTTGACCTATGTCCAATGATAAGTGTCATTGAAACTGTTTAATTTAACCAGTATTTCTGCAGTCTGATCCATTAAGTCATGGGACCAGGGGCCTCCCGTATAATGCCTTGCATAGAATTCACACTAAAAACATGGCGTATGGACAAAACTAGAAATGTGCGTACGCACAATAAAAATTCAGATGCATAAAACTGTGCGTAAGCAAAGTTCTACACATTTTTCCTTTATTAATGTCAATCAACGTTAATTTGAATGCACATGTACAAACCTACAGCCCCACTCCAACTCCTATCAGAATTTTGTCTATCTGAATATGCAAATCAATATAAACAGCTCCCTCCATTCAGTGTTTTAAAATACAATGGCAAAAGTGCATGTAAACAGAGAAGAATTTAAGCTCAGTGATGTGGAAGGAAGAAAAAAACTGTAGTATTTGGTGGCTTAAGCAGCAGTATCAGCAACAAAAGGAAACTGGTGGAATGGCACAGTGTGGCAGAGGCACTCAAAAGTTCAATTTCAGAAAGCTGCACAGTGTCCTAAATAAAAACGAAGTGGGCAAATATCAAAGGCGAGTTGCAGCCCACCATCAGAGTGTCAATACCACTGGAGGAGGTAGCAGAATTCCTGGGCTCACAAAGTTTGTGCAGCGAGCTGCTGGAATTATTGGTGAGATGCTTGTATATCTTGCCACAACATTAATGAGAGGCATTTTCACATCACAGATAATTTTCACATTAATAGAGTGGAAATGCTTTCTAAATAGATAGATAGATAGATACTTTATTTACAGTACATAAGCAAATTCATTCTCTGAAGGCGTTTTTATAGCAATGTGCATGCAGTCGATCATTCCAATTAAATTTCCAAAAAAAGACATTACTGCGAATTGTGCTTTGATGTTTGCCCGTTCAGGGGCGGCACGGTGGCGCAGTGGTAGTGCTGCTGCCTTGCAGTTAGGAGACCCGGGTTCACTTCCCGGGTCTTCCCTACGTGGAGTTTGCATGTTCTCCCAATGTCTGTGTGGGTTTCCTCCGGGCGCACCGGTTTCCTCCCACAGTCCAAAGACATGCAGGTTAGGTGGCGATTCTAAATTGGCCCTAGTGTTTGCTTGGTGTGTGGGTGTGTAGTGTGTGTGTCCTGTGGTGGGTTGGCACCCTGCCCAGGATTAGTTCCTTCCTTGTGCCCTGTGTTGGCTGGGATTGGCTCCAGCAGACCCCCGTGAACCTGTGTTCGGATTCAGCGGGTTGGATAATGGATGGATGTTTGCCCGTTCAACCACATTGTAAAGAAATCTTATATATCTGGATGACAAGTGGATAAAATCATCCCATACAGCTGACACGGCAAGACTCTGTAATGACTGAGAAATACTAGAATCGGTCAGCCAGTTCATGATGAAAAGATCCTCTGGCTAAAAACCCGTGGGTGGACAGAACTTGCAAAGGAGTAGGTAGAGCACAGGTTATTAAAGTACGCCTTTGTAAAGCTCACACCAGTTCAGCACTTAAGGCCAAGAGGATAGCCCTTGGAAATCTATATCGATTTAGAGGCCAGTCACCATCATGGGCCAAAAAAAATCAATGTGATCTGTAAATATGCCCTCTCTTTTAATTCTTCTATTTGCGAGGTCTTCTAACAACGATAAAGCAGACATGGTAGTTGGAATAGTTTGGCCATTCCGTGCACCATTACATTGTTACAGATTTATTACAATCAAGTGCTTTATAATTGGAAACGATATGAAAATAATGTCAGTGTATTTGATAATCGCTGTGTCATAGATGCAAGTCTAAAAAAAAGAAACCATACAAAAATAGTACCACTACTTTGACACTGGGTGCCACCCGTTTACAAAACCGAGCAGAAATGTGCGTATACATGGTCTGACGCAACTGTGAAAACGTGCAGCGTATTACGCCAAGTGTAGTTTTTATATGTCTTGACGAGAGCATGGAAACAGTCATACTAAACATTTTTGTGCTTACACACTGTTACACAAGGCCCTGGGTGTGTTGATTTGCAACATTTTTGCACAAGCAATATCTGAGATATATAACTTACTTAAATATATGTAGGCATACAGATGAAAATGCAAGCTCACACACACAAAGGACCAGATAAGTGAAGATGGTTGACAGCTTGTTTGCCCTACCTGGGCATATACTAGATGTTGAGAAAGAGAAAGAAATGAACACATACCCCCCTAGACCTGTAAAGGTCGATGTGGACAGAGGTATTATGCCAGCCCAGTCCCAATCTTCTTATGCAGCTTCATCTGACCTAATGTGTTAAGTTTCCGATTAAGTATTTTTAAGATGTTCATTTGATTGAATTTCCTGTTCATTTTACTCTATATTTAATTGTGTGTAAAACTAAATGTACTTGCTTCTGTATCATTATACAGTACAACAGGTATTATTGCAAAATTTTCTGTTGAGTAAATTCACTGTATTATTACTAAACCGTAATTTATATGAAAGTAAAATATGAACCATTTCATACTTTTCCTAATGTGTTATAGTAAACAAGTTACAAATCTTTTTTTTTTTGAGTAAGATATGGCGATATGGTACTTCAACAATGTAATGCGAGTTACCCCAACATAACGTTCATTAAGTAGAGAAATCTCATTAGGATATTCCGTCAAATAGTGCTGTCTGACACCAAGAGATTATTGTGCATCCAAAAGTGTATGAATAGTAATTAAAATGACATTCCGAAAAGATGATCCAAAGCATCAGCATTCATAATCAACCTTGTTGTCCTAGTGTGGGTTACAGAAGCTTACAGAAGGGTGACAAAGTCTGCAAACTTCGGCAATATTACATTAACAACTGTACAAACTCTTTAACAATAAAAAAAGACATTTAAGGCATTAATAAAATAAAAAGTACCTAGTATATTTATCTCAGTTCCATCTTCACCCCTTTCTTTTTCTGAACGCAAATCTACAAAAACAAAAAAATGTTTAAAACTCAACTCAAAGGAAAGGTTTAAATATTGAAGACATAGCACAATGTAATCACATAAAAAGATACTGATCAACACATTCCTGAAAACCAGTTACCTGCAACATTGTTAACCTTGTCCATTGCAGGCTATCTTATCAAATCCTTATGCAATCCAGCATACTAAATAAAATTTATGCAAGTGATTGGCGAACAGAGACTATAAATGAAAACACTTTAACTTTGTTGATGATTTTAACAAGAATTCAGATTAAACTTCATTCTAAAACTGCTATATGGTGCAAAAATTTAGATATAGTCAATGCTTGAAATGAACAAATAAGCCAAAACACTAAGTTTTACATTTCATTACAAATGTAACCGACTCAAACACGCAGTTTAACAGAAGCCAATGAAATTATTAAAGGAAGACGAGGTATAGTTACCTTTTAATATGACATACAAGAATGCCAGTATGAAAGCAATGACACAAAGTATAAGAATACAACACATCATTGAAAAGAGCCTGGTGGGCCACTTCCCGCTTTTACAATTTGAAGACAATAAGGTCCTTTGATATGTGCTGCCTCTGGATCGAATGTGGATCGTGGAGCTTTGGTTTGCTGCTGGGGTGACCCGAAGCGTCGATCCGCGAATAATTTCAGCAAAATCTTTATCGTAGGGTTTAGCAACATTGTCGGACGACTCTAAGATTTGCGCCGTGATTCTCTTCATACTTCGATTCATATTGTAATTTACAAATACTTTGCAAAAAAACTAGATATACTTCAGTAAATATGTAAATTCATAAGTGTTTCTGATTATAAAATAAGTATGTATAGTCCACAAATCCAGCCCACAAAGTTCACAAACACCGCCGATTCTTCATGTGGATACACAAAAATAATGTAAACAATATACTTAAAAACACTGATACGTTTACTTCATCTGACAATACGGTAAAATTACATCCGCAGTCTTCTTCTCCTCGATTTGGAACTTGCATTACCAACCGTAAACTTGTTTCTTTTTACATTCCCGAACTAAACGCTTTGTTTTTATTAATTACAGTACTTAAAAATCCAGGCCACTTCTTCCGACATTTTCCTTCGTATACGAAAGCACGAGTTTTACCTTGGGCATTCTGATTGGGCATCCGATTAGCCCGCCTCTTCCTTTCCGCCTGGCCTCACTCACAAACAGGTACGCCCCACGCGGAGGGCGTGTTAATGTAGCCTTTGACCTTTCAACTTGCGCTGAGGTAGCCAATTGCAGTCTGCTTTGTTGGATGGTCTGTAAAGAAAGGGTCACGGAGTATTCCGCAGACATGGTGAGTAAAGTTTGAATCTTTGTGGTTAATAAATTGTACTGATTTGTTTTTTTTATAGAATTAATTATTTGATTTCATTGGGTTACAAATAACAATATGTGCGTTACTGTTATCTTTTTTAATGGGACCCATGTAAATCATTTGAATAAAAGCTAGCAGTGTGTTTGGAAGAACGATTTGCTTAAAAATGATCATTTGCTTTATATTAGTGCTCTCTTTTAGTTGCCTCATTTTAAAAGTTAACTCATATTACGGGCGAAAGCGATTATTCGATAATTCTCCTTATCTTTGGTCGTGAAGGGTTCAATCAAGTTTCTTTTAAAGAATCAGACGCGGGAATGTGTTTTTCTTGATTTCATGCATTAAGACAAGGGGAGGCCTCCTGCCCGTCACATCCCGCTAACATACGGGGTCTGAGTAGTGCTTTGTTTTGAGGCTATCGAGAGCATCCGTGGTATTCAGTCATTAAATGTACTGCTTCAGATCGTGCACAATGTACCGAACGTAATAACCGAGGTCGAGTCCACCTGCTCGGTGCATTGGTAGAGAGAGCAATAACTATGTGTGCCGCAAGTGTACGCTCGGTCAGTGCCTGCAAAACATGTTCTTTTTGATCAAAGAAGTTACTCAATCTTTTAGCAAACTCGAATGACATCAGTCGTTAGATTTAAAAGCGAGACGGTTTACGTTTTGACTGTAATAAACCCTTAGCTGTCAAGTTAAAAGCTCATGACATTCTATGGACTTTTAAGAGATGTTATTTTTGTTCCACAACGTCAGTTACTTTACCTTTTGCGTTAGGCAAAAAAGATCTTAGCAAAGTAGTAGTTTTTCTCCCCAAGCAACACAATGCAAAGTGCTTATTTTTTACCGTACCTCCATACTATAGATACTATGGTATCATTAGACTTTCCGCTGGGAGTCTTAGTGTCATTTTTGATTCGTTACTTTCTTATTTTGACTACATATCCTGTATAACGTTAAACTCGGTCTCAATTTTATAGTTTGCTGTAACACTTCCTTTTTGGCCTCTTGTCACCGGTCCGACGGGCATAGCTAAAACCTGTAAAATGTCCGGCTTTTGCATGTTTGGAGTATTGCTTATTATTTTGTGACCGTTTTCAGTTTAACCGCCGCACGTTACACAGACATGTAGTACTTAAACAGCTTGTTTGTTTGTTTCCTTTCATTTCAGCTGTATTCCCGATAATGGCTACAGTGTGTCTCTGGTAAAAATGGTTATCTTATTTCCGGTAACCATGAGTGATTGTTTTTGTTATTAATTTTATGACCTTTTAATTAATGTGGCTTCTGCTATCAGAATTTGCATATTTTCGGGCAGTGTGAAAATTAAGTATGCTTGCTTCGCTAAAGAACTCAACGAAATCGAAGCAAAGTGTCCTTATTCGTTACAGATAAGGGAGCTACTAAGAAGTATATAAACATGGTCATAATATCAACATCAACTAGCAAACTGACGTCATATTTTCAGGTTCCATCACTTTAAAAGTTTCAGTGAATCTGTCGGGAGCAACCAGAAAATAATGATCATGAAATATCTCTAGTTTTACTGTTTTGAAGCAGTACAAAAGCAGGAGTCTTTTCCACCACTTTTACAGTTTTCAAAAAATTTCTATAGCATACATATCCAATATTGAAAACCCACGTCATTTTGAAGGACAGATCATACTCTGTTAGAATATGTATAATAGGTAAAGAATTTATAGTGTATATCCAGTTTACAACACCAGTAGTTAAAGGTTCAAAAACATCTGTACAAAAAAAAAATCTGAAATATAGAAATTGGAATGTGGTATCAATTGAAACATGAAACATCTCCCTCATTTAGTAGATAATAGTCTCACCGTCAAATTGTACGCAGTTGAATCAGGGCATTCAAGAAAGCTGGGAAGGACAGGCTTTGCTGTGATGCAGCATTTCGGCCTTCTGCGAGATAAAAAAAGAAAAACATTGTGACCGTAGTGTCAGACTATGCAGTACAGCATTTTATTGGAAAAATACTGTACTTTTAATTTTAGCAGGGAGTAAACAAATTTAAACATCTTGTATTATTATTGCATCCCTTCTGGAGAGTCCAAAACAATAGGACTGACTTTAAATTACAAATTTTCTTACCTCCGTCCATCCATTATCCAACCTGCTATATCCTAACTACAGGGTCATGAGGGTCTGCTGGAGCCAATCCCAGCCAATACAGGGCGCAAGGCAGGAAACAAACCCTGGGCAGGATGCTAGCACACCGCAGAATTTTCTTAACTACCACAGCATATCCCAGGTTTGCTCATTCTTCTCCTCTTCTGATACTAAGAAACATCTCTATTTTTTTAAAATTACATCTCACATCGACTATTATAACTACCTACTGGCAGGTGCCTGTTTCTAATTTGTTATTACAGTTCCAGCTGGTTCAAAACTCTGCTGCAGGAGTCCTTACACAGACCTGACATGCACTGAGGCATTGAGACTCCCTTCTATATACCAATCTCTCTATGTAGGTTGTTTACTTAATTTGGCCCAATATCTTTAGTTTTCACATAAATGTTATTTAAATTGTTCATTTGATTCAATTTCCTGTTCATTTTACTTTACATTTATTTGTGTAATAAATATTATATCAATTAATGTACTTGATTCTGTTTCACACAATACAGTTGGTTGTATTGCATTGCAAAATCTTCCTGAAGTACTGAACCCTTCAAAACACTGGCATAAACCTTAAACCCAGTGTGGCTGTCATAATGACTGACTCGCTGTGACCGTAAACTGGGCCGATTAAGTTTAACACCCAACACATGCATGATTAAATGTGTACTTAGAACATTTTTTCACATCTTGTCACTTGACTACACACTACACATATGCCTAACCTCTTTCTCACTAGCTGTTTCCAGATGGCTGGTACGCACGTGTGCATGATGTTACCAAATAAACTTTACAGTGGAACCTCGGTTCACGACCATAATTCGTTCCAAAACTCCGGTCGTAAACTGAGTTGGTCGTGAACCAAAGCAGTTTCCCCCATAGGATTGTATGTAAGTACAATTAATCCGTTCCAGACCGTATGAACTGTATGTAAATATATATTTTTTTTAAAGATTAAGCACAAATATAGTTAATTACACCATAGAATGCACAGTGTAATAGTAAACTAATGTAAAAACATTGAATAACACTTACACAAAACACCCAGGCTCCCTGCTCAGCTGCACAAGCAGGCTCCCTCGCTCTCTCTCTCAGCAGCACGTTAAACCCCCCCCCGCACGCGCTCTCTCTCACTCAGCAACATGCAC
>JANRMT010062814.1:37775566-37786744 GCA_026402145.1 Polypterus bichir lapradei
ATTTTAGGAAGTTATTCATTTCTTGTTTGCCATCTTTAGAAATAAAATTTCTCTGTTTTATTATAGGTAGTGCCATTCTTTTCAAAAATGTTTATTAAAGCTAGGGAAAAATTACTAAAAACATTGTGCCAAGAATCAATTATTGTGTTTCTGAAGAATAATACATTCTATACTCTAGTTTAGTGGTGATCCTTGCTCTTTAACATTCCCACGAGTAAAAATATTGCACTGTAGTTCAGTTTCCTAGCGACTAACCTTAGCTTTTGTTGATGGTCATTGGAAAATACAATTTTACAGGAAATTGTATACTTTTAAAATCAAACGGGCAATTAGTTGAATAATGAGAATTTTGGGTATAAATATAATTGGACTATGTAGTACATCCAGTGAAAATGTTAGTTTCAGTCAGATTTGAATGTAAAGCTTTGAAATCTAATCTTCTACTATTACAAAGTTTTGGAGGGTTTAGATCAAAATCAGTACATACCTTAAAACAGGCCTAGTGTATAGGAATAACACTTTAGCTACTTTAGCGTACTTATCATGCAACAGTAGCAAGTGAACAGAACTAAACTTTGTTTCAGATGTGTGTTTATACTTTGTTCACTCAAGAATTTGTTTTCAAGTGTACCACCAGTTGTGTATTCACAGGGGAAGGGGAATGCAGTTTTATAGTACATGTTGTTATAATAATTTATTTTTATTTTGTTAATATGACTTTATGGCTGAATCATGTTTTACTTGAAATTATAACACACAGTAAAGTTGATTACAGTAGGTTTGAAAAAATCCCTATCAACCAAAAAAACAAAATGCACTCACTCAGAAACACTTTGAATTCAAAGACTCGCCTGTTCTCTTTCTATCACATTCTGAAAAACATTGTCTACATCATCTAGAAAAAAAACTGAGCTTCATTCTGTTCCTCCTTGACTTGATTCCATCATTTTTTTCTTTCTTTTTATTCCCTTTCTTAAATTCAAAAAGCACTTAATGCTTTGTTGATTTGTATTGTGAAGTTAATTGTGATATGCTGGTTGACAACAGTGTTGGCTTTTTCAAAAACACAAAGTTATGTTGTGATTTTTTTTAAAAAAAAAAAAAGGTAATCAGTTTATCTCCAATTTATTGTCACATATGATGTACACATTAAATGAAGTGCACACTTAGCCAAGCATCATGCCACCACTCTCTAGTTGCCATAATCTTACTTCATAGATTATGTCAACTATAACATCATAATAGGTAATTATAAGCAAAACAGCCCAGTTTTCTGAAGCATACATTTATTTTGGAAACATATTACTTGGAAAAGGATCCAGATTAAAATAAACTGGGGGGATGTCTTTTGTAAATACAACATGTATACATACAATCTAAGATGAGACCAAAACACAGACTCTTAAGATAAACACTGTAATCCAGCAAGATAATGAAATTATTATCCCAAAGCGGTTGAGAATCCAAAAAAAATGCAGCAGTTCCTTCCTTTGATATGCATTGTTTGTGGATGCTTGTACAATATTTAAACTTTGTGAACGCTGATGAAATTATCTAGAGCAGTGCAATGGCTGATGGGAATTATAGTCCCCATATCGGCATTTGCCACAAGGGCGCAAATGAGATTTTTAATATGGGTTAAAAACCTTTTTATATTGGATCAGTTGTGCAAAACTGACTATGCTCATAGCCACAGAGCCTGACCATAGTGTGCTTGCTAAACATGTCATTTTTTTGAGCTTTGCTAAACTTTCCTTCTCCCTCTTCACTTCCTCAGATAGCCTTCATTTGCATTAAGCAGTAATCCTAATTTCTGTATGCACTGTCGGCCATCAGCACTGTTGGGATATGGTGTGGTAGAATGTCCTACTCGCTACATCATTATTAACAAGAAATATAAAGGTTTTCTATCATGGAGGGATTCTTACCCCATAATACTGAAATGTTCTTACTTAGTGGATACCTGCCGGCCCCTTGATAGATAGATAGATGTGCTTTATTTGTCTCCAAGGAGAAGCATAAACTTTCTAGATATATTATCCAGCCAAGTTTGAACTTTTTAACTAAATAGGAAGTAGTTTTTCTTGATGAGTGAGTCAGTCAGTCACTTACCCATAATAATGTTAGTATGGCTGCAACAACTAATCATCTCTGTTGATAATATTCAGTTATCAAAAACATTGACACCGATCACTTTCATCGATTAGTTGATTACATCATAAGGCTGCGTACCTTGTCATGTGCAATTGTGTCAGTGCTTAAGTTGTAAACACATTTGGAAAAAGGCAGATGGTACACAAGTTCCAAAAAAGACAGTGTTATCTAAGACTTCCAGAGTTTGGGAGCGCTTTACTCTGAATTCAGAAAAAAAAAGCTGTCACTTGCAAAATGTGTAGGTCTGACCTCGTATGGCATGAGAGCACAACAGAGATGCACATACATTTAAACAGAAAACATACCATTTAGAGGTTCTGTGGAGGAGGAAGACTAGCCGTCTCCACTGTAAGTTGAATGTTCAGAGTTATGTGATACAGATACAGTCATGGCCAACCTGGAATTTTCCTAGAAAATGCACCATTTCTCCCAGAAAATTGTTGTAATTACAAACGTTTTGGCATACACATGTTTATTTCCTTTATGTGCATTGGAACAACACAAAAAAACAGAGAAAAAAAAGCCACATCTGACATCATGTCACACAGAACTCCAAAAATGGGCCGGACAAAATTATTGGCACCTTTTCAAAATTGTGGGTAAATCGTTTTATTTCAAGCATATGATGCTCGTTTGAACTCACCTGTGGCAAGAAACAGGTGCTGGCAATAAAGCAATCACACCTGAAGCCAGTTAAAATGGAGAAAAGCTGACTCAACCTTTCTGTTGTGTGTCTGAGTGTGCCACACTAAGCATGGAGAACAGAAAGAAGAGCAGAGAATTGTCTGTGGACTGAGAACAAAAATTGTGGAAAAATATCAACAATCTCAAGGCTACAAGTCCATCTCCAGAGATCTTCATGCTCCTTTGTCCACTGTGTGCATCATAATCTAACACATGGCACTGTAGCTAATCTCCATGGACGTGGACGGAAGAGAAAAATTGATAAAAGACTGCAATGAAGGATAGTCCGAATGGTGGATAAACAGCCCCAATCAACTTCAAAACATATTTAAGCAGTTCTGCGGACTCAGGGTGCAATGATGTCAGCTTGAACTATCCGTCGACATCTGAACGAAATTAAACGCTATGGCAGGAAAGCCAGGAGGACCCTACTGCTGACACAGAAACATAAAAAAGCCAGACTGGAGTTTGCCAAAATCCTTCTGGGCGAATGTCTTGTGGACAGATGAGACCAAGGTAGAGCTTTTTGGCAAAGCTCATCATTTTACTGTTTACAGAAAACTGAATGAGGCCTACGAAGAAAGGAACACAGTACCTACAGTCAAACATGGTGGAGGTTCTAAGATGTTTTTGGGGATGTTTTGCTGCCTCTGGCACTGGATGCCTTGACTGTGTGCAAGGCATCATGAAATCTGAAGACTACCAAAAGATATTGGGGCACAATGCAGGGCCCAGTGTTAGAAAGCTGGGTCTGCGTCAGAAGTCATGGGTGTTCCAGCTCGACAATGACCCCAAACATACCTCTAAAAGCACCCAGAAATGGTTGAAGACAAAGCACTGGAGAGTTCTGAAGTGGCCGGCAATGAGTCTGGATCTAAATCCAATTGAACACTTATGGAGAGATCTCAAAATTGCTGTTGGGAGAAGGTGTCCTTCAAATTTGAGAGCCCTTGTGCAGTTTGCAAAAGAAGTGGTCAAAGATTCCAGTTGAGAGGTGTAACAAGCTTGTTGATGGTTATAGGAAGCGCTTGATTTCAGTTATTTTTTCCAAAGGGCGTGCAACCAAATATTAAGTTGAGGGTGCCAATAATTTTTTCCAGCCCGGTTTTTGAGTTTTGTGTGAAATGACGTCAGATTTATTTTTTTCCTCTGTTTTTTTGTGTTGTTCCAATGCACATAAAGGAAATAAACGTGTGTATACCAAAACATTTGTAATTGACACAGTTTTTTGAGAAAAATGGTGCATTTTCAGGGAAAATTCCAGGGGTGCCGATAATTTCGGCCATGACTGTACATGAATACAATGTTTGCTAGGTTAGGCATAATGACATGACTTCTGATTTGAAGTGAGGAATTATTTGAGTCATAGTCCAGCTCCCTACAATATGTGTAAAACATTAGCATATATGAAAGAGTTTTATGATAGGCAACTAAAAAAATTGTCATTAGCCACTAGCTAGTAAACATTCAGATTTTCAGTTGCCAGATTTTTTTTTTTTTTTTTTTTTTTTTTTTTTTTGGAGACATGGTCACTCTGCTCTATTTATAGTGCTGCATTACATGCTTGCATTCACATGTAACATTAGTGTATGTGTTTTTACAAATAATGGTTGTGAAGAAACATAAGTCCCTGTCTGAGCTGAAGTCTTTTTTTTTTTTTTTTTTTTTTTTTTCTTTTCAGTGAAGTGTGCAAAGAAAATCAAAATCTCAGCGAGAGTGCAGTGGTGAATCCCACAGCATATCAACCGCAACTGAAATACATATCGTTCATTCCGAGTCACAAGGCAGGAGTAGGGTCGAAAAGTAAAAGTTCCAGATTAGCTGGCTTTTATACAATCTGGAGAAAGACGTGATAATGTGCAAGTGCAGCTTCAGCAAGCCTAGTGTGACCCATAAAACAGATTTTGTGGCAGGATCAGTTTTAAAACATGAAAATCTAACGGCACACTTCTGCCGGCAAATTACATACGACAGTGTGTTAGCTGCAAGCAAATGTGCCAAAGATTCTGCAGTGGCAAAAGGTTTTTAGACTCAAAAAAGACAAATAATGATGCAAAAAGAAATCAATTTTCGGTTACAATAAATACATAGCAACGGAAGAGCAGATTTTTACACAACTTTGCTGCAAAAGGAAAATAGTTTGGACATTTCCCCAACATATGACGACTAATTTCAAACATTTACTGCAGATTTTAAAAAAAGAAAAAAATATTAAAGTTATGATGGAGCAACATATTAGTCTGTGGGGGTCAGATATTTAGATGATGCTTGTCTAGAGACTGGAAAATAAAGTACATGTTAAATTTTGTTTAGTTAATGCAGAACCGGAGCCAGAAGTGCTACTAAGTGTTTTATTTCTATTTATTACTATTTTTTCAGTGTATTTATTATATAAATGTTGCATAAGAACCTATATTTAAAATATATACAAGTATTTCATTTAAAAAATACATTTCTGAAAATTTTATGCAAATCTGTTTATTTGGTGGAAAGTTCCATTTCATACACTTTGTGTTTAATCACAAATGATTTTTTTACAATCCAAATAATTGATTGATTGACAAAATAATTGCCAGATTAATTATTAATATAATCATTAGTTACCACCCTAATGCTAAGATAGTGGCAATAGATTTTTACTGGGATTGCATGTGTAAAGCTGGCACGTTGCATGAGAGAGCTGCATGTCATTAAGGGAGTAAATTATGCATTAAATGATAAATTAAGAATTAAGCATTTAAAGCTATTACTAAAGTGCAAACTTCTACATTTATTATAAATATAAATTTCACACTACTGCATTTTTCTAAATACAGAATATGAGAAGGAAAAAGAGGCCTATAATTAAATAGTCAGACCATCACAGATAAAAAGATTCACTGGTTATAATACTAGTTGAACCAAAAATCTGCAGTCGCAGTGACCTTCTTGAATGAACATGAGGAACACTGATGTATACAAGTTCTGCTAGTCCAGTTAGAAGTTGCAGTAAAGCCGTCAGTGTCTTATCCTTGAAACTCAATGTATCTATTGTGTCAAAATGAACTAAACAATTCTTACATGTACCGTAGATCCCGGAATATAAGCCGACTCGGTATATTAGCCGACCCCCTTCTCTACCTACTAAATTACATGTATTTGCCCATGACCGGTATTTAAGCCGACCCCCTTCTCCAAGCAAAGTTTTCTAAATTTCCTTAAGTGTCTCTTCAGGTATATTTATCATGTTTATCGGCGAGAATTTGAGACTGCCGGCATTTTTGATGGAAACCAGGAAGTGATTGCGTTGAAGTTTAGTAAAATGAAACCTTTGTCTTGAAACTATATACGCAAATACGGTACATCAGCGGGTGGATTTCCGGAGACTCGTTATAAATTTGATTAACTTAAATACGCAATACAGTGGACCCTTGACTTACGAACTTAATTCGTTCACGAAGGCTAACCCATTATGCATTCAGAACCTCCCACTGCAACACTTGCTTAACCTTTTCATAATAAAAAAAGGTTGTATAATGTGCATAATTTACCAAAACACCAATAATTTTTCTAATGTACTAACCAAAAAGTTATAAAAAGTGCCTAGCCTACCAGAAGTAGGCTAGATTAAGTAAGAGCATGGCGGCGCGCATGGTCACAGCGGCTCACAGCTCTCTTTTTCAGTGCACTTTTTTGTTGTTTTTGTACTTTTTTTTTTTTTTCCTTGTTTGTACACGATCGGTTCGGCGAACATCCGCTACACCCGTCAGAACCTTATAGACATCGGTGTCCAGAGCCAGACATCTGTTTCGAGTGTTTTTCATCACACGCACAACATCCCAGACAACATAGCGAGACCAGCGGGCTCTCCGTGGATTATTGTCGGGTCTAGGAGATGACACAGATGAAGGAGGGAAAGAAAGCAGAAGCAGGGCCGCAGATACGGCGTTATGCTAAGGCTAAAAAAACAACCATACAAGCCCTATACAGAACTTTTTTTTTTTTTTGCACTGAAGGAGCTGCTTTTAATCTCATTGTAGATGTGTATAGTGACAATAAAAGGCATTCTATTCTAGAAACAACAATTTCATACTGTACTCGCCATTTAATTTGACATCTTTGGGCTGCAGGAAGGGAGGAAGAGGAGAATGAAATGAAAGGTGGTTATTGTTTAGAAGGAGCCTCCTTATGCAAATCTTTTCTTTGTAAAATTGTCGAGATGGTGGATTTCGACATGCTGTACATATTAGCGAGATCGGTCACACGAACAGCACCCTCATATTTCCACACAATTTCCATCTTCGTTTCCATTTTGATCGCTTTCTTTACCTTCTTTTCCTTCCTTAGCAATTATGTGTCTTGCTTGCATGGTCTTAGTGAATTATATATACAGTAATCCCTCCTCGATCGCGGGGGTTGCGTTCCAGACCCCCCCGCGATAGGTGAAAATCCGCGAAGTAGAAACCATATGTTTGTATGGTTATTTTTATATATTTTAAGCCCTTATAAACTCTCCCACACTGTTAACATTATTAGAGCCTTCTAGACGTGAAATAACACCCTTTAGTCAAAAGTTTAAACTGTGCTCCATGACAAGACTGAGATGGCAGTTCTTTCTCAAAATTAAAAGAATGCAAACATATCTTATCTTCAAAGGAGCGCCGTCAGGAGCAGAGAATGTCAGAGAGAGCGCTCGCTAAAGAGCGCTCGCTAAGAAAAGCAAACAATCAAAAAATCAATACGTGCTTTTAAGTATGCAGAAGCACCGTGATAAGGCGGCATTTTGTAGAGGAGCGTCTGTATCCTCTAGGCAAACAGCCCCTCTGCTCACACCCCCTCCGTCAGGCGCAGAGAGAGTGAGAGAGATAGAAGCAAACAATCAAGCACCGCACGGGAAGCATATCTTATATCATTGAGGAGTTTTAGTTAATATGTAATACATGCTCTGATTGGGTAGCTTCTAAGCCATCCGCCAATAGCGTCCCTTGTATGAAATCAACTGGGCAAACAAACTGAGGAGGCATGTACCATAAATTAAAAGACCCATGCAGAAAGCCGCGAACCAGCGAAAAATCCGTGATATATATTTAGATGTGCTTACATTTAAAATCCGCGATAGAGTGAAGCCGCGAAAGTCGAAGCGCGATATAGAGAGGGATTACTGTATAGGTAAATCACTGCAATGACCGAAATTACATCCACAAACACATGTATCTGGGCTCCGACTGACACTACTAACGCTCTCGGTTGTTTGTTTACAATCGCGCAAGCGGATACACGTGACCGCATTCGGGTCGTAACGCAAGATGTTGGTCATAAATCAAAACAAAAATTTTTATTTTAATCTTCCCGATAATTTATTATACATTTTATTAATAAAATTAACAACTAAAACACTTTTTGAATAAATTCTTTATTTAATTTAAAGTACCGGCATGCAAAGTTACTTCTTCATCTGAAAGATAGCTCTGTGGTTTCGTCATTATTTACTTCCGTATTCATCAGCAAAACCGGCATTGCGCTGGAAATCTTGAATCTGAAACGATGCTCGTCGTATAAGCCGACCCCCAAACTCCAAGCCAAAAATCTAGGACGAAATTCTCGGCTTATATTCCGGGATCTACGATAAACTCCCAGTAGGTCCGTGGGAGAAACAAATCTTGACGTATTACATGATGGATACCACATTGATGAGCCACGGGTTAACATGCTGATAATATGGGTTATGTTGTGTTTAATCCAAAATCCATTATTTATCCTGCGAATGAAGTATAGTATAAGGTTAAAGTGCAAACCTTCATAAAAGTTCATTTTGTTGCTGCTATTCATATCCGATCCACTGTTTTCCAGAAACTGTTTGCTAATGCTTCCTTCCTCAAGTTAAATATCAGTTTGTGTAAAACTGATATATTTTGTTTTGAAGATACTCTTCTTTGGCACTGCACCTGTAACACAGCATCAGAAAATGTACACCTCAGACGCAGATGCCAGTCTTTAACAAGTCTATACCACCATTGGTCAACGCCCACAACTAAACTCCAGCTCCAAACCTTGGACCAGAAGTTCCCATGTTCAATCCTGGAGGATTACTCTGCTTGCAGGTTTTCGTGCCCACTCATTTCACAATCAGTCAGTTATTTTATCTTGAATTGATCACATTGTTTGTTTAGATACTCTTATTTCTTTCCCTTTTTCTGCATTCATAAAAGCAGTAGTGTGAGTTTTACATTTATGATAAATCAAAAACAATGGAATTTTTAAAATATCCATCTTTTGTCATTTTCCTATTAATCTTTTTGCTTCCTTAATTACCTTCTAATAATGACAAATAAGTAGACACTGGGACAAACAAAACACAAAGTGATGAAAGGCTCCAACTATACTTGAGTGTCAGATCCACTAGTATGCTTATTCCAGGACACATCTTAAAAATATAAACTGCTCAAAAAAATTAAAGGAACACTTTAAAACACATCAGATCTCAATGGGGGAAAAAAAAAAATCATGCTGGATATCTATACTGATATTGACTAGGTGATGTGTTAGGAATGAAAGGATGCCACATTGTTTGATGGAAATGAAAATTATCAACCTACAGAGTTGAATTCAAAGACACTCCGAAAATCGAAGTGAAAAAATGATGCGGCAGGCTAGTCCATTTTGCCGAAATTTCATTGCAGCAACTCCAAATCGTACTCCCCCACGTGCTTGTAAGCTCCTAATGAGACAACGGATTGTGTCCTGGGGTGGGGGGGATCTCCTCCCAGATCTGGACCAGGGCATCACTGAGCTCCTAGACAGTCTGAGGTGCAACCTGGCAGCGTCGGATGGACCAAAACATAATGTCCCAGAGGTGTTCTATTGGATTTAGGTCAGACGAGCGTGGGGGCCAGTCAATGGTATCAATTCCTTCATCCTCCAGGAACTGCCTGCATACTCTCGCCACATGAGGCTGGGAATTGTCATGCACCGGGAGGAACCCAGGACCCACTGCACCAGCATAGGGTCTGACAATAGGTCCAAGGATTTCATCCCGATACCAAATGGCAGTCAAGGTACCATTGTCTATCCTGTAGAGGTCTGTTGGTCCCTCCATGGATATGCCTCCCCAGACCATCACTGACCCACCACCAAACTGGTCATGCTGAACGATCTTATAGGCAGCATAACATTGTCCACAGCTTCGCTAGGTCCTTTCACGTCTGTCACATTTGCTCAGGGTGTACCTGCTCTCATCTGTGAAAAGCACAGGGCGCCAGTGGTGGATCTGCGAATTCTGGTATTCTATGGTAAATGCCAAACGAGCTCCATGGTGTCGGGAAGTGAGCACAGGGCCCACCTGAGGACATCGAACCTTCAGGCCACCCTCATGAAGTCTGTTTCTGATTGTTTGGTCAAAGACTTTCACGTCAGTGGCTTGCTGTAGGTCATTTTGTAGGGCTCTGGCAGTGCTCATCCTGGTCCTCCTTGCCCAAAGGAGCAGATACCAGTCCTGCTGATGAGTTAAGGACCTTCTTAGGCCCTGTCCAGCTCTCCTAGAGTAACTGTCTGTCTCATCGAATCTCCTTCATGCCCTTGAGACTCTGCTGGGAAACACAGAAAACCTTCTGCCGATGTCACGTATTGATGTGCCATCCTAGAGAAGTTGGACTACATGTGCAACCACTGTAGGGTCCAGGTATCGCCTCATGCTACCAGTAGTGACACTGACTGTAGCCAAATGCAAAACTAGTGAAAAAACAGTCAGAAAAGATGATGAGGGAAAAATGTCAGTGGCCTCCACTTGTTAAACCATTCCTGTTTTGGGGGTCGTCTCATTGTTGCTCCTCTAGTTCACCTCTTGTTAATTTCATTAACACCAAAGCACCTGGAACTCAATAACAACCCCCTCTGCTACTTAACTGACCAGATCAATATCCCAGAAGTTTCATTTACTTGATACTATATGGTGATTATTTTGAGCAGTATAGATAAAAACGTACAGTATATCCGTGTAGCATATAGAAATGCTTACCATTAAAATTTACATATCCTGTTTTGTCTCTTTTGTAAACTCAGAGGTGGGGAAATAACGTATTGTTATTTTTGGATAGGAATCTAATTATAAGTGAAGTTTGTTACAGCCACAGAGGCCCATAAGGCTGAACTTGGGAACCTCTGCCATAGACCAATGCTATCTGGTAACATTATATATGATATATATAGAAAAAAAATACTATGGCAATCGTCTGTTTGCATTGTGACTAGTAGTAGGTAAAACATTTTTGAAATATCAGCACAATTAAATCAATATTGTTCCTTTATACAAAGCAGATCTGATGAGTTAAAATTGTAAACTTAAAAGTATTTTAGAAGTATAAT
>JANRMT010062814.1:37786754-37818433 GCA_026402145.1 Polypterus bichir lapradei
CATTGAATGGGGTGATTATTAGTTTCACCCTTTTACTCTGGAGGATCGAGGTTGGGAAACACTGCACTAGAGCACTATTCAGAATACAAAGTAGATCAGAATAACAGGCCTGCTAATTAAACAGTCAGATCTAAGAGGGCTTGGTTGTTTATAAAGCTGGTTGGAATGAATACCTGCAGTTACAGTTGCAGACAAGGCCTGACTTAAGAACCCCTGTGCTGTGGTTTTTGTTTTGCCATTTAAGGATAATGCTGCCCTCTAGTGTTTCAAGTTATAATAAATATATGCAGCAGTCCTTATTTGCCTTTAAGACAGATCATGAATTTCACTGTCAATTTAGCATCAAATATTTAGTTTTTTCTTTTTCTCTTCTGTCAACAGACTTAAAGGCTCTCCGTTTATGTTTTTTATTCAAAATAAAATGGAGAGCAGTATTGCATGTCTTTATGGTCTTGCTACTATTTTATGTTCTTATAGTTAACTTCAACAGGTCATGTGTGAGCAGTAACTACATTTTAGCAAGCAATTTCATTGAATGATCTTGGGATAAGTAATTACCTGTTTTGCATAAATTAGATCATAACTATATGAATTGTATGTTCATTCCCACAAATTGATCTACTTCTCTCTTTTTTCTATAGTTCTCACTTTAAAATAAATTGGAAGCAATGTAATCAGTTACTCTTCAGAAAACTATTATTTATATTCTGTCAACTTTCTCATCTAGCAGACAGCAGTTTTTTTTTTTTTTTGTTTTTTTTTTTAAAGCTTAAGATGTTTCCATAATACCTCTATTCTCTAGCATGGCCCTTATTCAACTGCCGTTTTATTTTCATGGCTAATTATCTCATTTTGTACCCGAAATTAGCTGACTACTAGAACTGAATGGGACAGTAGGCTATTGTGGAATACACAAAATTCTAAATCTGCTTGGAAACTCCAGTAAACCTAGCTGAGTGTCTCTGGACTTATACAAACAAGTTACCAGTGGTAATTTTCTGCATGAAAGTCCCAACTAACTATTTTAGTAGGTAACTAATTGGTCCAGGTTAAAGGTTACCTTTCACAGATCACACAGGTCTTTTACTTTACTGGAAAGGGCAGCATATTGACAGGTTCGTTAATTTCTTAATTACATCTGCTTTTTTTAAATTAGTTTTCCCTTTTGTAAAGTTCAGCAATTGCCTAAATAACCTGTAGTATTGTCTTACCGGCAAGTAAACATTTTTTGTTTATTCATAACTATTAATTATTGCTGATAACTGCTTTTTAGGATCTTCTTTGGTCTAGTTTTAAAAACTGCTTAATTAAATGTATTGTCACAGGATCAAACCAATGGATGTTATCAGATCTTGTCAAAGTTGGAGCCCTGTGTTTTTTGTAATAATTTTCCCAAGTTCTTTTTTTCTTGACAACCAAGTTATAAATACATTTTCATTCTTCTGGGTTGACAGTTCTACAGTGATAGTATTTTGTCAGAAAAATCATATTGCTAGACCATTTTATTGTTACTTAAATTAAGACACATCCTGTGAAACGTTCACTGTCATATCGGGCATGGTTTAAAAAGAGTAATGATTTGACATATTGATCCCCTTACTTTTGAACACTTAGTTTATAATCAGTTGTTAATAAAATGAAGACACAAAATTTTTCATAATGATTGATTATTGTGATAGTGATTATTAAAAAAAATTGATTATGTTCCATATAGCTAAACTACAACAGACAGCTTAAAAAATTAAAACTATATATGAAATAACACTGCAAAAATCACCTCTTTAAGTTAGCTATTCTTAGTTTTTTTTTGTTTTTTTTTTGCATTGAAGCAATTACTACAACTTTCTGTGCTCTATAGCTCACAGTTAGAAAAGTGTTGCCTGTGGTACTAAAACATATCCCAAAAGTACACCCATCACACTCACTCACAGATGTTTTTGAGTCCAGTTGGCCACTAGTTATATTGTTACCTGAACATGTTATGGGCCATCTTTCTCAGTTATTACTCCTTCCTGTAAGCATCTTCTAAATACTCATAGAACAAAAATTCAATATTATGGTTTATGATTGATTCAATCGTAGTTTTCTTTATAACATTTGCCTGAGGCAACATTTAATTTTTCATTTTAGAATCATTTTAATTCCCATATTTAAGTCCTACTAGTAAAATTAAGTCTGTGTTGTTTTTTTCCCCTCTGCAGCCAGGTGTTAACGGTTCAGATGCTGCTGTAGGTAAGGTCAATTTCTATGTCTCTTCAAGATTTATGTTTTTATGTATTAAGTGAATAGTACTGAATTTACATTAAGTATCTGTTTGTGTTTTAGCTTCAGCTGTACCTGCACCTCTGGTGAGTGTATATGAAATTTAAACTTTTTTTTTTAATTCTAACTTTGCCAGTATAACTGATTGATGCTAAAACAATGTACTTTTGTCAAATTAGCTGCTTAATTAGTCTTTCTGTATGACCTTTCGGTACTTAAGTTTTATTTTTATTTTTAACACAAATGTAATTTTTCAAGAACTTTCACTATCTAAGTTTACTTATTTAATTTTAATTAGGCTGCAAATCCAGCAGTATCCGTTCTTCAGCAAGGTGCTGCATCTAGTAGCTCACCTCAAGATGATCAGCAAAAGAAGGTAATCTTATGAAAAATGTGTTGCATACTTGTAAATTCATATAGTACATTTGATCTTCTATTGGTTATACATGTTTCTATATATACGCTCAGTAGCGCATGTTAGTAAGAATTTCATAGTGCTTTGTTAAACCTTTAAACCTATATAAAGCTACATTTCCCTGACTGGCTAAATAATAAGGCATTCCTGGCTACTTGCAAGACAGCCTCAGGAAACCCAGTGTTCACTAAAGGATCCATCACATGGCCCTTAGTCTGATAAAAATGCAACCTTATCCAAAGATTAATTTAATCCTGAAAAAATCGAGTACCTTAATGGTGATTCACAATTAATATATGGAACTGGTGATTTTAGTGCAGATCTACAGTAGTTGCAGAACAGCACACATGATAGAATGTCTTACTGGGAGTCACCAGCATTGGGGTTCAGGTCCTGCCTATACCTTTTTTTTTTATGTGGTCCTTGTTTATTTTTGCTTACAGAAACATTTAAAGATTAGTAATTACTATGTAAGTTATATTAAAAAGAAGTTTATTGTTATAAAATTACCTCTTAATTTAGACAAAATATTGCCCACCCACAGGATGTTCACAACTTTCCATCTATACTGGTATCTATATTTTATGTGTTTTGAATATGCATTTATTTCATTTGTCTGGAAGCATAATATAATAAGTTTGATTTTGTTAGATTTTTCTATTCCAGCTTCAATATTCTGTACTTTGTCATTAGTATTGTGTAAATTTCTCTGTTCCTATATATACTGTTATAACTAATGTGTAATCCATTTCTTGAGAAAAAATCTTGCAGAACACAAGCCTTAATTACTACCAGTATGTATATACGTGTGTGTGTGTGTGTGTGTGTGCATGTGTAAGCAGAGTAATTGTTAAACTGTGAAATTACTTCTCCAGTAGAAAATAACATGCAGTGGTTCTGAGTGCTTTAAAATCACTATTTTCATTAACTAGTTCAACTCTAAAACTATTAACTTACGAAACTATATTTTCATACATCTTACGGAAGACAATTATGTTTTACCTGTATTAAAGTACTGCAGAAATTATACATTCTTTATATGCACGTTAAATGAAATGTGAAGATTGTGTATATGCATAATAATTTTATTTTACAGGTGAACATGTCTTATTTTGTAGTGTTAGTACTTTTCAGAAACTTTAATAATACACTTAAAAATTAATTGGAATTGAATTTGTTTAGCATACATTATATGTAAACTTTATTGTAATTATACAGTATATTATACAATATATTATAATAAAGTTTCATAAAGAAAGCATTATCATTCATTATGGGTAAAAAAACATTTTTTTTAGAAGTCTGTATGGACTGAGCACAAGTCTCCAGATGGAAGAACATATTACTATAATACAGAGAGTAAACAGTCAACATGGGAAAAGCCAGATGAACTTAAGTCCCCCTTTGAGGTGAGTTTTTAGTTATTAATGCTTAATAGATTTGGTTGTGTATTTCATTGTTTGAGGTGCAAATTAGTACACATTTAAATACTTTAACTTTTTGCATGTGAACTATAAAATGAAAACATGACGGGTGACAGTGGTAGAAGGATGTAGCTTCAAAACAGCAGGGGTACATTTTGGATCCGGATGGTTTGGAAACAAAATGTAATTTAGGATGTGTTCTTTCCCTTAAGTCAAAATACTGTACTTGATGGCCTTGTGTTTTTCTAATTAGGAAGAAATGAGATTTAAGTTATGGTGCAGTCAGGGAGGGAATAGCCAGTTGAAAAAATGTTCAGTAGTCTTATAACACTCTTGTAATAATAACAATGCAAAAGCTAGCTACACTTTTCTATGACTTAAATATCAATTTTTCACATTTGAATAACCGTATATAATTTTATTTGTTTAGTATTTAATAGCAATTTAAAATTGGATCATAGCTTTAATAGTCTTGCATCCAATACTGGCTTTCTTTTTCTTTTTTTTTTTTTTTTTCTTCTTTATATTTAAAAAAAAAAAAAAAAATTAGTGTGTATGTATGCATGTATGTGTGCAGTAGAACCTTGGTTCATGGAAGAAGTACTCTCCATGGCATGTTATATATTGGAAAATTGTGTCAAGTGAAATGCCCCTTGGTTTTGCTCATACACATTAATAAGTTCAAGGTGTATTTACATAAGTAGCTTTAAAAGCAAGTCTACACCAATAGTTTAAATATCATGTACCCTGCATACAGTAATGTTATTTTGCAGGCGACTCCGACTCTGTTCACGATGCTGCAACAAAGGTAGACATAGAACTTTTTTTAATTCCTTTCCTTTATTTTCTGAGTGTGCTGCAATTTCATGTAAAGTTGCATTTGCCTAAGTTAGGGTTCTGCTGTGTGTGTGTGTGTATACTGTGTATGTTTTTATATGTATACATAGTTAATAACTGTTTTCTTTGCCTTAAGCAAATGCTCTCCAAATGCCCATGGAAAGAATACAAGTCAGATACCGGGAAACCTTATTATTATAACTCTCAAACAAAGGAATCTCGCTGGACAAAGCCTAAAGAGTTAGAGGATCTTGAAGGTAAATGTTAATTTTATTTAAAATGCAGATAATTGTATTGTTTCATTTCAATACAAAAATTAAGTTTCCATGGTGGTCATTTTGCATTTTCTGCAACTTTAATGAGATAATTGAATGATATATTCAGCAACACTGTATAGTAAAGAGGTGTTTCAACCTAATCATATGTGTAGCCCAACTGCAGAGTATTATATTGAATTGTGTCTAATAAATACTTAAAACCAGCATTTCAGCATTATAATTCTGATTTATCTGAGTATAATTCAGCTTCCATATAATATATGGGGTTTACTGAGTGTGAGTAATCTGCAGTACTTGTACTTCATAATTTTTTTATCCATTTAATTATTTTGCCTAGAAAACTGTTATGCCAGAATTAATAATAATGTGCCTTCTAATATAATAGCAGTCCAGCTTGAGCAGTGCTCAACATGGGTAGTGTTAGAGTGCTTGTATTATTTTAATTTAACTCTGTATTTGTTTAACCCTACACAATCATGTTTAGTGCACATGGAGTATACAAGGAATAGGGAAAGTCCAGAAGGGATTGCTTTGCTTTTGAAAGATCAGGGTATTGTTTTAGAATGTCGTATATGCTTCTTCTTATCCAAGTCTGCAAATTTGCACTGAGTAACAGGGTAATCTGTAAATGTTGAATACGTAAAACTGGGCAAAAAGTTCTTACATCAATTCAGAGCACTAAAATTCATGTTTTACTTGTATTTCATTCTTGATTGTTCACCCAATTTTCTACAGACATGTAGAAATCATCTGTCATAGCTTATTATTTTGAAACAGAATATTTTTTGCCACTCTTGCCAGAGAAAATTAATAAAAATGCATTCAATGCTGCGCTGATTATGGGTAAAAATCAAGGTGGCAATCAACCACTATCCCACTCTTTTATTTTCATATTCAACCCATTACCAGACCTCCCATTCCTGAGCCAAGATCTTTTTTTTTTTTTTTTTTTGTCACATGTACAATTTACAGTGAAATTCTTACTTGTCTAATGTTCCTTGCAGACACAATAATCAATATAAAACTTCAGGAAGAGAAATAGCTCGAACTTAAATCTAATAATAATAATCACAGTAAATAACATGAAAGCATAACATTACTTACATAAGAATCACAAAAGATGTGGCTCTTAATTCGCTCAATTGATTACAGTTTTCCACATTTGACAGTCGAGCAACCTTATTACCTGTGAGTAGAAACTATTAAATCTCACAGTTCTGGTGTTATAATTCCAGGGTCACTACAGCCAAAAAAATAACTATAGTTGATGGCTGATGGTTTTAATTAACAGTGAAAAATGTGTACTAGTTTACTTTTCAGTTCAATAGTTATGCATTGCTTGCCATTTGGGAATAGTAATGTGCATAGGCAACTATGTATGATATTAACTAATATTAGTGGGCTACATTTTTAGGTAAACTCATCAAAGCTGTCTAGATAAAAACCAGGATAGCCTAAAAGTATAATTAATCATTTTACAGCTGCAGATGTAGAAGACTAAAAATAAAGGCAAAAGAAATAGAAACACGTGAATTTGAGTAAAGATTAAAGGTCATTTTAATTTAGGTTATACAGTAATCCCTCCTCGATCGCGGGGGTTGCGTTCCAGACCCCCCCACGATAGGTGAAAATCCGCGAAGTAGAAACCATATGTTTGTATGGTTATTTTTATATATTTTAAGCCCTTATAAACTCTCCCACACTGTTTATAAATATTCCCCGCAGAGTTATACAGCATAATCCCTTTGTATTCTCTTAGATATTAGGTAAGATTAATTGAAATTATGTATATAAACACACTGTTTATATACAGTAAAACCTAAATATTATTTTAAAGATATTGAGTGTCTCCGATATCACATATGTTACAGCCATTACGACAGACAGGCCACCAGCAATAAATACGTACAATGCAAGAAAAATAGTATACAGTAAATGTGTGTACAGTGACACTAAACATACGTACATGTACTAAGCACTGTAAGAAGAAAATAAATTATGGTTATTCACCAACAATGACACGATGACTTGTCCGATAACAATGAGTTTAATTTTACTGCACAACAAAGGAGAGCGTTACAGCCCTTGTAAAGGAGCCACTTCAGGCGATTGTGTAGCACTGCCGTTGTTGTTCTTCTGGCAGTCTTCAATCCAAATCCCTAAAGCAGATTCCATCCAGACTACTGCCTTATTACATCCACTTACAACTCGTTTTGCACCCTGGTTAAAAGGACACTGCGGCCGTAGATCTTATATTCCTTTCCTACTTTTTAAATAAAAAGAATCGTAGCCTTCAACAAATCCAAAACGTTTACCTTTTCGGCAATCGTTAACATCTTCTTGCGCTTGGGCACGGCCCCTGAAGCAGTAGCAGATCGTTTTGGAGCCATAATGAAGGGCTTGACTATGCACAAAGATAAACACAAAAGAGCACAACTCTTTACACAGCGAAACACGTTGATGCTGAATGAGCGAGACGAGACTTCCTGGTTAACACTGCATTCAGCACGCAGGAACTCCACTGCGTGCTCTGATTGGTTAGCTTCTCAGCCATCCGCCAATAGCGTCCCTTGTATGAAATCAACTGGGCAAACCAACTGAGGAAGCATGTACAGGAAGTAAAAAGACACATTGTCTGCAGAACCCGCGAAGCAGCGAAAAATCCGCGTTATATATTTAGTTATGCTTTCCTATAAAATCCGCGATAGAGTGAAGCAACGAAAGTCGAAGCGCGATATAGCGAGGGATTACTGTAACTGCAAGTTTATTAATATTGCTGCCCTACTTGTTTTATTAAATTAGCCAGTGTTGGTTAGTTTGCAGCCCACTTAACAGTATCCAAGTTGGAGAAAGGAAATGTATCCTTCCATCTGATAATGTGGAGGAGAATTTAAAAAACTAAAATCCATACAATAGCTACTCAAATAAACCACAAATCTTTAGCATTGTAAGGCAAAGCAGGTAGTCATTGTCGACACAAAAGTAGAATCCCAGTGTTACAGCCTGTGGTTGAAGTATAATAAATACAGTACTCAAGAACATAACTTGCATCACTGGAGCCACAGTTTTAGCTAGAATTGGTTTATTGATTCACAGTTTTAGGTAGTCTTCTCAGTTATATATTGACTGTTGAAATTTAATGTAAACCAGATTTCAGAGATTGATTACATGGCTGTGGTAATTATTTACTTTAATTGTGGGAAAGTAGGAAGTTCATGGCAATGAGTTTTCAAAAAGTGTCAAGTCAGATTTCCAAAATCACAGTTTGCACTCCCGAATTGCTAATTTGTGTTCTGTTACTTTACAGCAATGATTAAGGCTGAAGAAAATGGGTATGCATTTTAATATTTTTTTATTTTTTATTTTATTATTTTACTTTTCAAGTGTCTTTTTTGACATTTCTACAGTTTTTGTTATGTTTAAACATTCTTATATAATTTGCCTCATTTTGTGTTTTATGAAAAATCTACTGGAAAAAGAAATTTACTTCGGGGGGGGTTGCCTTTTGAATTTTTGATTTTTATTTGTACAAATTGATCACATTTAATGTGACATTTACATCACGTTTTAGCATATTCCTCTTTGCTTTTTATAGTTTACATTTTGATTTCTGATTTTAAAACTAATGTGTAAAACAAGTTGTTAGATTTGTTATAACAAAGTATTCAACAATGTTTTTATCTGTTTATTGTGGCAGAACGACTGATGTTTCAACACCTGCTACTGTGCCTCCTGCTTCAGTACCAGTCTCTGAAACAAATTCTCTTCCAGCTGAGGCTGAAACAGTAGCTCCAACTGTTTCTGAGGAACCACCCGTTCAAGCTCCTGTTGTAGCTGTAGAGGAACCACCAGAAACCACTGTTAATTCAGTAGAAGAAGTTCCTGTACAAGAAGTCCCAGTTAAGTATGTGCATCTTAAAAAATTTCCTAGTATACAGTATGCTTTCTTTTTAAACTCGCTACAAATCGGAAAGGGTCATTTGTTCTTTCCAACTTTCAGCATTTTTCAACTTTCTGGAAAATTATAACGGCTAATTGAACACAACATAAGTAATAGCATGCTCCCTTTCTAAGCAATAGTACATGCATTATGTACTCTTTTGATTACCCTTTATGACTTAACCCAGACATTTTCAACCCTGGCTCATTAATTACACATATGGTTGCTGGTTGCTATTCAGTCACTGGCTTAATTGAATGTTAATGCCTGCTTTTAAATTAGTATTTATTTTTAATCATGTAATTTAGTTTTGCTTTTAGTCCGATACATTTTGCTGTATTGTTTGTTATTTAATTGTTTCTGGTTGAATTTTAAAATGAAGGGTCAGCCAGAATCTTGGTTTATACTTTTCACACAGAGTTGCCAGTTTTTCCAGTTTATTGATTGATTACACTTTACAATACTTTGCAAAATCTCTCATTATAAAAATAGTTATGTGAACTAAACAATAGTTAATAAAAGAGATAATGTACAATTAAATTAATCACTACTTTCCTTTTTTCCCCTCCTACTTCTCTATCAGAAAATTCAGAAAAGTTAATTAGTACTAGGAAATATTCTAAAAGGATGGATTTTATTTAAAATCTATTAAAAACACAACTAACAAACAGCTCAAAAGATATTGTATAGTCAATAATAATAATAATGCATTTTATTTATATAGCACCTCTCCCCAAAAATCTGTTTTCAATGTTGAATTTACACTCTGTTGCTCCTCAGAATATGATACGGTTCTATAAATACTGAGTTAAGCAATAATGCTAAATATGATGATATAATGTTTTAGAATCTAATTTTGGTGCCACTTAGAGTATCCACAATGGGTGTAATTACTTTTTAATACATTGAAGTGCTGGGAAGTTATTAATTAAAAAAAAAAAAAAAAAAGTGTAAAAAAATTCAGTATTGTTTGTATTAAGCAAACATTTCATTCATGCCAAGTGTCCATTTTACCCCATAATTCTGCCATATTCCTTCCTGTGAAACATGCTGAGGAGCATACTGTATGCTTTTTCTAAATCTATAAAACACCTCTAGACTTGGTCATCATACTCCCATGCATCCTCTAGCAGGGAGCCAGGGAGAAGAGCTGGTATATACTGTTCCACGGCCAGGACAGAATTCACATTGTTCCCCCGTGTCTTAGGCTCAACCGTCAGACAGTCTCCTCTTCACCACTTTGGCATAGGCCTTACCTGGAAGGCTAAGGAGTATTATCCCTCTGTAGTTGGAACACACCCTCTGGTAGTCTTTCTTAAAAATGGAGACCACTACTCAAGTCTGCTAATCCAAAGGTGCTTTGCTCACCTTCCATCCAACATTGAATAGACACGTTAACCATGCTATTCCAACAATGTCTAGTGCTTTCAATATCCCTGATTAAATCTTATCCACCCCAGCACACTTACCCACCATGGAGTCTTCAGATCGCCATAAAGACTTCAGCAACTGTGATGGGATTCGCCCCACTGGATATGTTCAGTCTCTTGATAGGGGGGCATGTCCACCTGGTTGAGGAATTTTTAGAGTGTTTCTTCCACTATTCCACAATTTTACTAGAAAAGGTCAGCATCTCTCTACGCCTATTTAAGACAGCGTGGGGTAAAGTCACACCTTATACTTATGAGAAGTTGAACACTTTGCCAGAACAGCCTCAAGTCCATCCAATAGTCTTTTGCCATGGCCTCTTTGAATTACTCCCATTCTCAAACTATTGCTTCTTGGAACCACTTTTGCAGCATTCCTGTGAGCCTGTTGGTACCTCTCAAATGATTCAGGAGATCCCACACAGAGCATTTTCCTGAAGTTCACCTTCGGTCTGACAGCTTCCTCTAATGGCTGGTGTCCACCTTCAGGTTCTAGTGTTGCCGCCTCGATTATTTGACAGCTCTGCCCCATCTCTTCACCCATACACAAAACATATGACCTCAGATGAGATGACACAACTACAAGGTCCTCTGGTACTAGGGACACTTTGGAGCCTCCTTGTGTTTGAACATGGGGCACAGAAGCCAATAACAACTCACCATTTTGGTTCAGATTCTGCAGGCGGTTCCTCCCAAACACACCCCTCCAAATATCTCCATCATTCCACACGTGAACATTGAAGTCACCCAGCAAGACAACAGAGTTTGTGGGTACCACCTTTTCTGGCACCTCATCCATCTCCTCAAAGAAGGCTGAATACTTGAAATAGCTGTTTGGTTCTTATGCACAAACACAAGTTAAACTTTTCCTTTAATATCTTGTAGTTACATTGACGCAACCCTCTCATCTACTGGAGAAAACGCCACATAGCCGGAGGTTGCTAGTATCCTTATACCTGTCCATAGACTTTCACACAAATCAGAATTCTGAAGTAAAAGGGCGACCACCCTCCAATCAAGACATTTGGTTCCAGAACCAATGTTGTGTGTGTGGAGGTGATACCAGCTATATCTGGTTGGTACTTTTCACCCTTCCACACTAGGGCAGACTCCTTCCCCATCAGAAAGATAGTGTTTGAAGTTCCTAAAGCCAATCCCCATTGCCAGGATCTAATCCAGGGGTGTTCAACTCTGATCAGCTGCAGTGCATGCAAGTTTTCATTCTAGATCTTTTCTAATCAGTGTTTTGACTGCTAATTAACTTCTTTTCCCTTCATTTTAATAGCCCTGTTTTTAAGGATTCAGTCTTCTGAATGGATTCCTTTCTGTGTTAAATGGCAGGCAAACAGAAATGAGACATAAAGTGAGCCAACAGGTGACCAGCTGAGTCAGGGCGTCAAACTCCAACCAATTTCATTCTAATTCTTGTTGTTAATTAAACCCATTATTTAATTACATGGCTTTTTGCTACTCTTATTCTGTCACAATAGACATTTCTAAAACTGTTTTGGTGACTTGAACAGATCAGCCTTACCGAGACCTTCACTTTTCTTTATTCTTAGATATTGTGTGATGGACACAGGTTAGCTGGTCATGTGTCGGCTTGTTTTGTGTCTCATTAATTATTGTTTGGTTCAGAAATTAAGTAAAGAAGAAACAAATCAGGTGTCTGAGTCAAGTCAATTAAAATTAAGGCAAAAGAAATTGATTAGCAGCAACTGGTAACTAATTAAGAAGATGGTTAGAATGAAAACATGTAGCCACTGCTGCCCTCTAGGACTGGAGTTTGGACACCCCTGGTCTGATCTGTCTTGGTCTTTTCTGCTTATGACTGCCACTGAACTGGCAAAGCACCCAACGTTCACTCTTTGTCTTGCAGGTTGTGAGCCCACAAGACTCCTTCACATCCCCAATTCTGGCTTAGTCTGGAAGAGTTATGTGAGTTGCTCGACCACTTGGCAGTCGCTGGCAAATTCCAGCCTCAGGCATTGCTCCAGGGGTGGTGTGTACATTGTAACCCTATCCAGGGCAGGGTACACTATTTTTTTAATTGGTACTGCCTGTTCACTAAGGGAGAACTGACTAGGAGCTCAGAACTCCAAATGATCAGGGTCTGAGCGTCCATAAGGTGCAAAAGTCCCACCACCATGGCAAGGAGACAATCCGTGGTGGGGAAACATCTCAGTGTGCATTCAAAGCTAACATTTTTACTTCCTGTGTAATACTTTTCATGCACTGACTTTACATCTCATCTGCTACAGATTTCTCCAAGCCTGTGTGGTGTCCAGGTCCCTCAGTAACAATTTAGCTGATTATTTAGCTGTGCTTCTGCCTAGTTTGGTGTGAACTGTAAACTTAACCTTAACCAGCTTGTTGTTCAACCACCACTCAAATTAAAAGATTATCAGTAATCCATTTTACTGGAACATGTATCTCCTCATGATCCTGTAATGGAAAAATAAAGTTCAGAAGTGAATGAGTAATGGTTCAGTACAATGAAAGTGGTGCTCAAATTTGTCCTTAGCTGGTTATAGTTTAATAGTAATCTGAGCTTCATTTTTTTCACAAATAATATTTTCCTGCCTGTGATCTTCCCTTTGAAAATTAGTAGATTTAATAAAAAGGTGTTGATAAACTGCCATTGTTTTAGTGAATATGTATTTGTTTCTGTTAGTGATGTACCCAAAAAAGAAGAGAAGGCTGAAGTAGTGAAAAAAGTATACAAATGGAACACAAAAGAAGAAGCCAAACAAGCCTTTAAAGAACTTCTAAAAGAAAAGGTATTACAAAATTAATTTCTCTTTAGATACAGAAAAATCTAAAAACCTATTTATTTTGCAGTAATACCATACTTACTGTATGTGTATAGAAGTCATTTTTACTTGACCTTATAGAATGTAATAGATCTGTGCCTTGCCGTGTAGCAGAATTGATACGTATATGCTTACTTATAAACAGGCCTTCTATCAAATTGTAGTTTTCATTTTGTCTTTATTGCAGCCTTAAAGGAGTGTTTTGTTTGAGTAAATGAAACTAATTTCATGAACACAGTATATGTTGCATGTTTTAATTCCTCAAAACTACTTCTTGGATCTGCCATTTGCTACTAAGCAAATACTCTTTATCTCAACCACTGGCCACTCTTATTCCAAACTTTATACTGTTAATAGGTCGGTGCAGCACTGTACTTTACACAGCATCTCTTTTCATTATGGATCTAATGCAACTTTTATCTTATCATTATGACCTTGTTTACTCTACATTTACTTTTTGATATTTTTAAGCAGAATGTTGGTATTCTCTTTTCAAATTAAACTTTTGTTTTCTCATAAGAACTTTAAATAAATGTCACAATGTTTGTGGAATTGGGTATTCGCAGAGCAGTTGGCATGAAAAAATCAGTACATTTACAATCATGAAAACAGTGATAGCCACAATTGTAATTTGTTTTTACTGGTTAAATATTTTGTTTCCTTAGGGTTGTAATGTTGTGTTAATTGTGGCAGCTTCAGTTATTGGACATATTTCAATAGTGCATGTATGTGACTTGGTAGAGCTTTCATTCATTATACACTCAAATAAAGCAATCAGTTAGTCATCTTGTGTATTGTGTAAATTTGTATTCTGCATTTTTTTTATTTAATTATCTTTTACATGATGTACTTTTTAAAATCTTAGGAGCCAGTCCTTTATATTGATGGTTGATATCTGCATCAATGAAAAAATCTCAAATGTGTGCCACAATAAATGTAAACAGCATGCTGTTCATATTTACTGGACATGACAATGCTTAGCAGTTAAGCAAAAAATATATATTTATGCATCAGTTAGAACTATACTGGAGCTATTATTTATTTGTATTATGTTTGTTCTTTTTTTTTTTCTTTTTCTTTTAACCTTTTAGGGTGTTTCTTCAAATTCTACTTGGGAACAAGCTATGAAGCTAATCATAAATGATCCTAGATACAGGTTTGTAATATAGTTTCTATAATAAATTTGTCTTTTAACAAAGTAACATTTTAAATATTTTTATAGCAAAAATGTAAATCTTTTTTTTTTTTTTTTTTTAAATCTGAAGTGCATTGCCTAAACTGAGTGAGAAGAAGCAAGCGTTTAATGCTTATAAAGTACAAACTGAGAAAGAAGAAAAGGAAGAAGCTAGAATTAAATACAAAGAAGCCAAGGAAACTTATCAGAGATTTCTGGAAAATCATGAGAAAATGACATCAACGACCAGATACAAGTAAGATTTCCATCCATTTTAGAACTTGACAACTCTTTTACAACTACTGTATACAAATGTCTGCGTACTTGAGGTAGAATAAGACGCAAGTATGTGCTGGATTATTACTAGAATATTAAAATACTTTTCCGTTTATAAAGTTTGAATAATATTTTTGCCTTAGCCTCGAACGAGTGAAAAAGAACTCCATATTAGATGTTTCCTCTCCACAAATACTTCCAGTATTGATCTTAACAATCTTTTACACAGATAACCAGTGACGACAAAAGTTAATTTATGTCAGTAAACATGGCTTTTATGCTAACCAAACAATTTTTTGACAGTAACTGGATTTTGGAGGTAATGTAGCATTCATTGATTACTGCTGTAATTTGAGCAATATTTTCCATTGACAGTTTGACGTAAAATGTTTGTATAAAAAAATGTAAAATAAATATCCATCCATTCATTATCCAACCCGCTATATCCTAACTACAGGGTCATGGGGGTCTGCTGGAGCCAAGTAAAATAAATATTTTTTATCTTGCTACCTTACATTTCTTTACATAACAGTGGGTAGTCTACCATGTTTCTGTAACACAAGAACTCATAAAGCTATACATTTCTAGAAAGCTGGCAATTGATGCTTTATCCTTGTATGGCCTTAGACATAATATTTATATTTGGCTTAGTTATATACACCCTACATTGCTTTCAGATTTAATATTGAAGTTATTTTAATGCAGTTATAATTAAAAAAAAAAAATGTAATTTGCATGTGATTTATAATAAAGACTGTTCAAATGTATAAATTAAGTTTTGTAGGAAATCCTTTATTTGAGATGAACTCTTACAATGTCATGGTGACCTTCAACTGAAAAACCATATATGTTTGTTTATGTTCCATTCACCTTCAGAAAAGCTGAACAAATGTTTGGAGAACTAGAAGTATGGACAGCTGTTCCAGAAAGAGACCGATTAGAAATCTATGAAGATGTTTTGTTTTACTTAGCAAAAAAGGAAAAGGTAATATACAATTAAGTTTTTATGAGTAGTTTTGTACTGCTTCAGTTACACTGTGTGTTGCAGTTTTATAGTTGAGTAAGTGGCTTACTTATCCACAAATTCAGGTGGACTTTTTAACTGAGTGTGTAACACCTATGGCATTGTTGTGTAAAACCCTCAGTTAGGTTAAACCCTGATGTATGAATTTGCTTACGAACAATTGATAATGGCTGAGCCTAGTTGCACATTATGCCATTTGTCTCAGACAAATGTTATCTGTGACCCTGAATAGAATAAACACTTGTAAGGTCATTAAAAAAAAAAAAAACTAAAGTAAACACGGCTCTTTCAGTTCTGTGGCGTAACATGTCAGAAGATATATTGTAAATAACAATCAAATCCTCACAAAATCATAAAATCAAATAACATCCTTCAGTGCCAAACAACACAAACAGTACATGCTGAATGTGTGCTGCATGATTGAATATGTTGTAGAATCCCCTTTAGCAAAAATAACTTGAAGTAGAAAATAGAACACTGCCTGCTGCTTTCATGACTTGGTACTCTTGAAAGGTGTATGAGTGCTTGGTGCTCTGATTGACAATGGTAGACCATGATACACCCTCTCTTTCATTGGTGGCTGAACACACACAAAATTGAGGCATAAAGTATATCATCAGAAAGCTCTTGTTGTCTACATTTTTGGGGAGTGTCAAGCACCATTGTGCCTAAAACCATTCTTTAATTAAAAGGGCTTGAAAAAGATGTTGTGAAAGTATTGTCCATCTCTTACTGGCATATTGCTGTTAGTTTACTGGAGCATTTAGGGTTTAAACACTGCAAAGTGCAGAATTGTTTGTTTGCATAGTTTTGTCAATCATAATTACTTTCTGTAATCTGATGAAGCCAGTTCTTGGTGCCTTGATTGATTGGCTGCTGTCAGGTCAGCCACCAAACTCCACGTTGACAATAAAAATGAAGAAAATAAGGTAGAATATTGAGGACCTTGGGGATGGGACATTGCTTGAATTTTAAATCTTTGTAGAATGGTAAAACATGAGGTTCATTTAATGACAAGTACACTTATGGAAGGGCACTTAAAGCAAGCCACTGCATTAGAAACTACAACTATATTGATATATTGGGCTTGTTGTACTGAATCTCTTAATATCAACATGAAAACTGAAGCAGATGTGAGGGTATCTTAATTAAAATTAATAGGAATTGAGCTAGCAGTCATAGCTAGATATCCCCAGAATCATTTTTGATTAATTAAGAAAAAAAGAAAGTTGCAATTTTGATTGCTTGGAGCTTTTATTTGCTGCTTGTTCTCTGAGAATTGTTTTTTTCATTTTTAGGAACAAGCGAAACAGTTAAGGAAAAGGAATTGGGAAGCTCTAAAGAACATCTTAGATAATATGGCAAATGTTACATATAGCACAACATGGTCAGAGGCACAGCAGTATCTTTTGGATAACCCTACATTTGCCGAGGATGAAGAATTACAGAGTATGTTGAAACCTGATGGTTAAAATGTATTTCTTAAAGTAAACTGTTGATATTAAACTGAATCACTAGACTAGTGGGAACTTGTGAATGTTTTATTATTTTTATCCCTTGAAATTTCGGCATGAGGAAATAAATGAATAAAGAATTTCCTTAAACTGTATATAAGAATAATTTCAAATCTCATATTATGACTCTGATGCATTTAAGAAAAAAGATCTTGTGTCAGAGTTAAATTTATCAATCATTTACTATTTGTCTTTGTTTTTACAAGTCATCGTAACCAATTTATTGCACTTTTAAGGCTATTTTATCTATTTATTAGATATGGATAAAGAGGATGCACTTATTTGCTTTGAAGAGCATATACGGGCATTAGAAAAAGAAGAGGAAGAAGAGAAACAGAAATCTATGCTAAGGGAAAGAAGACGGCACAGAAAAAACAGGGAAGCCTTTCAGGTGATACTCTATATTAGAGTTCATGTCATACTTAATTGGGAATTTCTGAAGATATGCTAAGCCTGTCCTTAAGAGATTTAAAAATTTAGCATTTTTTTCCAGGAAAGATCACAAGTCTGATTTTTACATGCATTGAGAAGAAAGTTTAAGGTTCTGCTGAAAACACTGAAGAGCAAGGAAAACTATTTAATTGGCATTTTGATTTAAGAAATGGTATTTAACAAGAAACACAATGGTCTATCATTAGGATTTTATATAAGTATGCATTTAGTTGAAGAGGTTATATTCCACCTCCTCATTTCATAAAACAAGAATAGACTGAGGTGTTTCTTGAAAAAGTTGTTTTACTTTGGCTGTTTGAACCTTGAATTGAACTTTAGGAATGCCTGTACTTTGCATTAATATAGTGCAGTCCATACGTATATGGAGAATGGCATGATTGTTAATTTGTGTGGGTTTCTATTCAGGCATATTGGTATTGGGAGTGGTTTGACTTTGTGTTGAATGAGCGGTTGCTCATGGAGTCTCGAAGTGGTTGGACTAGGCCAGGGGGTCACCCACGTAACACGTGGCTGCGGCAGATAGAGGGTCATTTCCGGAGGGGGGACCTGGACCGTGTGTCCGCCTGGGGGGTTGCCAACTGGGATCACAAGTTGTTTCATTGTATATTGGGTGTGGCAACGCACTGTACCAGTACATGCTCCCCAACTTGACTTGATACTGGTATTGAAATGAAATAAAGTTATACAAGTTTTTAATGTAGACTTTCAGGAGTACATCGAATAGAGGGTATTTACATATGAACATTATGAACCCATAATTGTTTAAAAAAGTTCTCTTGTCATGTACAAAAATATATAATGAAACGGCGGGCTGCTTCTTATTGTGATCAAAGCAGGCATAGAAGGTATTAAATGTAGGCATAAGAAGACATAGAAGGCATTAAATTAATTTCTCAAGGAGAGAAAGTATAAATGAAAATAAATGAGGTTTTACTTCATACACCATAAGCACAAGCACTCCCAGCCAGAGTTTTCACTAATTATTACAGCTGCTCTTCCCAGTGTCAAGATCACATGACAAATTAATAAATCTTACAAGCACTAGGCATAAATATTTACCATTATGACCAAAGGATGAAAGGGTGCAAACACATTTAAAATGGAGAGAGAACAGAAAGTGAAGTAAAACGATTTATACATTTATAAGCAGTTTGAATTGTGAAGACTCATATAGTGTACCTTCAGTCTCCATTTAGGTAAATCGGCAATTGTGATCTTGGTTAATAACTCTCCACTCCTCAGTTTCATGCTCTGATACTGTAGTAGAGCCAAACCGTAGTGAAATTTATTACTTTAAACTTGGTTTTTGCCTATGCCCATGAATATATGCAATAAGTAGCTTCAAATTCAGTATACACTGAAAGCCTTCAATTCATCTCTGTATAATTTGCAGGCAACTCAGGCTCTTTGTCTAAGCTACAGTTGAAGCAAGCAAATCATCTCGTGCAGGTCCAATATAACTCAAGTTGGAACAGAGTGCCATTTTTTCAAAAATCATAGCTAGCAAAGTATGGTCTACATAAGAGCAGTCACATGTGGTGAGCAGGACCGAATGGCAATATGGGAAGTTCCCCATCTTTCTCTGTGTCTCAGATCATATTGGTTGACACAGAGTGAACATAAAGAGGAATGTATCTCGCTCTTTCTCACTTCACCGCAAACTGAGCTGAATGAGGCATGAAGATGGAAAGAGAATGTATCAATTTGAAAGTTAATTTTAGTTAAAAGAAATCTCTCCTGAGATCTAATTTCTTGAAAGCATAATGTTTGCAAGTAACCATTATGATCATAGAATGGAGGGGAGGGGACATCATAAATGTATGTGAAAAGCATTTTATTTTAGAGAACATTATATTTCCTATTAAATCTCTTTTTATAGAAATTTTTGGATGAGTTACATGATCATGGCCAGTTACATTCAATGTCTGCTTGGATGGAGATGTATCCAACTGTTAGCTCAGACATACGATTTTCCAATATGCTAGGTCAGCCAGGTAAGATCTCATTTGCTAAACTCACTTTTCTTTCTGGCGGTGCTGTTAATATTTCTTTTGTTGTGGAACAGATATTTATAAATAATATCCCTTTTTTTATGTTTCAGGTTCAACACCACTAGATCTTTTCAAGTTTTATGTGGAGGATCTGAAAGCAAGGTACCATGATGAAAAAAGAATAATAAAAGATATACTTAAGGTAATTAAACATTATTCTTAGTAAATGTAATCATTAAATTCAGGTTCAAGATTCTTCCATTAATTTTTTTTTTCTTAGCTTCCTCTATAGAACAAAAATCCTTGTGCTTGGAGCTTAATATGTAATCATCTGCATTGTTGGGCTTCTTGAGAAGAAGTATTAAATTAACACTGAAGATTTTATGATGTTGTACATTTTATATGTTTTAAACATTAACTTGTGCTGATCTTTTATATATATATATATATATATACATTTTATTTCTTTCCAGGATAAAGGATTTACGGTGGAAGTAAATACCACTTTTGAAGATTTTGGAACAGTTATCAGCTCAGACAAAAGAGCTACAACATTAGATGCTGGCAACATCAAACTAGCATTTAACAGTGTATGTTCAACCTCTGTTTATCTTTTAGAACTACTCATTTAAATACAGTGTCAAGCATTAATAATCTGCAGGGATCTGTGGTATCCTGGGTGAACTGCTCCAGGCTGGTGGTAAGACTGTCCTCCTACCATTGCAAGCCATCTTTGCTTCCATTTGGGAGCTTGGCATCATCCCAACTGACCGGAAAACGGGACTTATTGTCCCTGTCTGGAAAGGGAAGGGTGATCAACTGGATTGCGGCAACTACAGGGGGATAATGCTGCTCTCTGTGCCGGGTAAGGTCCTTGCTAGGTTCCCTTCAATAGGATCCATGATCACTTGCTCACTTACCAGTGACCGCAGCACTCTGGTTTTACGCCTAAGAAGTCTACCATCAACCGTATCCCGGCACATGTCTCTGGTTATTCTTCCTATGAAGTCAGCAGATGGATTGGGAGAGCGTGGGGGGAGGTTGGGTGGTTTATGAGGTTGCTGGAAAGGGGTGTGTGACGCTCCCGATATCTATGCTAAAGGACGAAGTCCAAGTCTTTAGAGTCCTGGTGCTTCCTTTCTAGCTATATGGTTGGTGAGACATTGACAGTATCCAGTGACCTGAGACAAAGATTGGACTCCTTCGGTACTGTCTCTTTTGAGAATCCTTGGGTACCGCTGATTTGACTTTGTGTTAAATGAGCGGTTGCTTACAGAGTCCAGAATGAGACACATTACCTGCATTGTGAGGGAGCTCCGGCTCGCAGGATCCTTATTGTTGAGGACCCGAGTGGCTGGACCAGGCCAAGGTGATGCCCAACTAAAACCTGGCTGTGGCAGATAGAGGGCCATTTCTGGTGGGTAGGTCTGGACTGCGTGTCTGCCAGGAGGATTGCCAAACTGGATCCAGATTTGTTTCATCGTATGGTGGGTGTGGCAACACGCTTTACCAGTGCATGCTCCCCAACCTGACCTGACTGACATTAGTAATCAGAAGATGTGATGTTTTTAATTGTTAATGGATTATAAATGATACTCAAAAAAAGACATTGTTATGACAAAATTAGTTGACTGCTGAGATTCTAAAGTCAGAAAATGATATTGTATACTTGCATAGTTATTTAGACTCCACTCTGTAATATTGGGTTGACACACCTTTTGCCAGAAACTCGGCTTCATGTCTTTGGGGCTTAGTGCCTGCTTGCTTTGTGTATTTGCTGTGTGCAAGCCATTTCATTGTTGGCATGCCCTGCGGTTGGTATCACTGACCTGCTGAATCAAGAATGTTCTTCAATCCTTTGATTTATTAGCAAACTGAAGTACTAGGGTGTTGTACCGTGTTAGCCATTATGAATGTAGAGAAAAGCCAAGCAAAATGACACCTTTTATTGGCTAATTAAAAAGATTACAATATGCAATCTTTCGAGGCAACTCAGCCCCCTTCTTCAGTAATTACATCTTGCCTGAAGAAGGGGCCTGAGTTGCCTCGAAAGCTTGCATATTGTAAGCTTTTAGCAGACTGATTCTATCTTTTTTGATTTGTTTTCTGGTACTGTACTATCTGTTTTTCCCTTATCTCTAAAATGTTGCCACTTCCTTGCTGATTAGAAGCATTCCCACTATATCATGTTCCCTGGCTCATGCACAGTGCTAACTTTGCACCAAACATATCATTTTGAATTTTGCCCAGGATTGTTTCTTTGCTTTAACTGATTTGAAGATCTATTGTGAGAAATTAGTAATTCTATATTTTATGCTTTCTGTAGACAAGTTTTAAATTGATTCTTATTTGGCCAATTTTTTTGTTTTGTCATCCTTCTACACTGGCAAGTGAAATACTGTGGTTGTAATATAGTTACAGTGAACCCTCGTTTATCACGGTTAATCCGTTCCAGACTCTACCGTGATAAATTAATTTTCACGAAGTAGGATTCTTTATTTATAAATATAATATTTTTGCAGTTAGAGTATAGAAAACCTGTTTACGACCTTCTAAATACGTTTTTTAACATTATTAGAGCCCTCTAGACATGAAATAACACACTTTAGTCACCATTACACTCATATTACCCAATATATTAGACAAAATAAGAGAAAATAAGACATATTAGACGTTACAAATATATTATTACTAGGCTCACCCGCCTTTTAAGGCGACCGACTTTTATCCTCAATTTGTGTGCGCTCCATGTGTACATCAGGCATGTAAGTGTAGGGAATGAGAACATTAAAGTGTCCATTCATAACATCTCCCGAAAACCTATGTTTTTTTTTATCCCCTCGAGTGCCTGTCCAAAGTTGTACGTCAGCCCGAATCTGTACCGCTAAAGACGGAGTTTCATGCACTAAATAAGCTATAGACGAGAATAAGCAAGCACCGTCTCCCCTGATATTTACTACGCGGTGAGGCATTTGTACTTCATCAACATTAATTATTTCCAGAGACATAATTTTGTGTATTTTTCCAGCGCATCGCGCACAAAAGCAAGGGGACGATGGGAGCAGCAGAACTCTGCTCACATTGCGTCGCTTCGTACCGCAAGTAGTAAGTCTGTGATAAGCGGAATACCACTACGCTTTGCAATCCCGACCGCTTTTATATAGTAGATTATTGTACTGTACATTTAATTACACACACACAGTTCTTACACACAACCACTAACCTATTAGGGCACAACCTCAGTAGGAGAGTCTTCAGGTGGTGCAGTATATTCAGCAGGTGCATCGTTGTCTTCTTCCGCTGAAGGAGTACTAAGAGTAGGCAGTGGGTATCTGGGTGCGCGGCTGAAGAACATCTTGATAGGCAGTTGCTGACGCTGTCTTTTCATATGCGTAAGGAGGCTTTTGTAGGGTATTGCCATCTTTGATCATATCCAAGAGTTTCACCTTCTCCTGGATAGCAAGCATCTTCCTCTGGCACTTAGTTTTATTGTCAGAAGGCTTAGAAAAAGCAGCACATTTATGAGCCATCGTGGGGCTTAGATAAAAGTTCTTAGAAAGCGCATGCGTAGTGACGTAAGCGTGTGTGAGAAAAAATCGCGATAGAGTGAAGCCGCGAAAGTCGAAGCGTGATATAGCGAGGGATCACTGTAAATGATGCATCTTTATTGTACTCACAGGAAAAAAGGGCTTGTGGGTCTTTCAAAGATGATTGTTGGTCCCTCAGTGGTTTCCCTTACAAGTTTAATTTTTGTTCAGTCTGTATAGTTTTGAAAATCTGACCTTTTCTTGGTAGTCTGTGTTTGCGTGTGCTGTGATGCAGGTTTAATTTCTTAATTATTCTCCCCATCTGTTCATTTTGTAATCTTCTTATTCAGTTCAGGATCTCTAAGAACCGGTGCCAGTCATGGTGGCAGTAGGCTTAAGGTGAGAACCAACACTGGACAGGACACCAGTCCATTGCATGGCACACTTAACCATAATTGGTCCAGTTTATATTTCCTAGTTAAATATAACTAGTACATTTTGTGATTTAGGAGGAGTCTCAGTAAACAGATTACAGTTGTAACTTACAACTGGGAAATATACAAATTCCACATAGTTAGTGTCTAAACCAAGATTTCAACCTCGATGCTGGAGCTGTGAGACATGAATGTTAACCACTTTGCCAGTGTATCACCCAAACGCTGAAAGAAAGCTCTAGGTATTTTAATAATTTTATACTGTTCCTTTCAATGAACCCAACTTTAATAGAGTTGTCTTTTTAGTCTTTATTTACACAATTTTCCTTCACAATAAAAACATTTAACAGAGTAGTGTTTTTTTCAGTAAAACCAGTATCTTGTGTGTCTTTTACTGGTGCACATCCAAAAACTAGTGACAAGGCAATTTGTATTGTTGTTTGAGCAGTTTCTTTCATATGTAAAGCGTAGTTAACAGAATAAAGGGAACAGAAAGAATATTCAAAAAGCTCCCTCTGTTATCAATTTTGTATTTTTCAGCTTGTGACATGTTTGGCTAGTATCGTTTGTATGGCAGAGGCCTATGTATGCATTCATCTAAATGCTACAGTGGTGCCTTCTGCTGGTATTTCATAAATTGCAACAAATTCCTCTTGATAACTTGAGTACATTCCAGTGATAGTATGTGATATACACTTGTGATGGCCTTGGCAGAAGAATGACCCACTCAGTAGTTTTCTTTTAACATTATTTTCACAAGGCTCCCCAGACATGAATTAAACTAAGATTTTATCATAATAGGATATCAGAATCAGTAAGAGGCTGTCTCTGACATCTTTTTGATAAACGTTTTACACGCCAGACATACCTTTGTTGCAGGTAGCTTTGAACAGGGTTCAAATGTGAGTTATATATTTGAGAAATTAAAGTAATAATTCAGTGCATAAAGGTTCTAGCACCCAGTTTTCTGGCTGTCTTTTGAATTTTAAATAATTTTATGTATGTATTACTTTAGTTGCCCTTGTTGGGCATGCTATTTTATTGAGATTGGCCCTTTTCAAATTCCTGTGGTTTTTTTTTTTTTTTTGGTTTTTTGGTGGGGGGGTATTCTTGCTGGCAGTTGTGGCAGACCAACAGAAAAGTGTAATGGCTCCTTCCCCCACATTAACCATGCAGTGCAATCTGTTCCTCAAATCAGATAAACTAGCTGGGTTGTTTTGTGGTCTTTATTAACTGTCTTTAAAGTGAGCAATCCTGCATTTTCCATCAGTGAAAAGAATCCTAGGCATCATTATTATACCCTGAAGCCAATTCTTTGACAGGAGCCATCAAAAGTATATCACTTGTGTTATATTAATATTTCTTGTTTTGGGTCCCTTAAGTATTTCCATGGTACAGTTTTCTACACTTTGTATTAAGTCTGTAAAATGGCAAATGTGTTCCAGTATATTTAATTTTATTTTTTATGAAATCGGAGTTAAAATGTCTATCAATATTTCACTGTAAACCTACCCTGAAAGCACTGTGCTATAATATGTCATCCTTGTGAGCCATTTTATATATTGTTTCCATTTTTTTAATGGCTTACATCAGCAGACCTAGAAATAATTAAACACATAAAAATAAGGTCAAAATTTGCTTAGAATATGTAGGACATGACATACTAGTAAGATATTTAATAAACATATTAATTTTTTTTTAAATGGGAGTAATATCATTTGTTAAAAACAGTGGCTCAAAGTCAGCAACCTTTCATTTTCTCATTTTTGACAGTAATCAAATAACCATTTTTAACTGTAACATACACTATCAGTATAACAAAATATGTATATTTTATCAAGTTGTACTTTTTATATTTAAGCCTTTAGTTAAATTGAGTGGAATTTTGTTTAGACAAGGTAAACACTTTATTGCCTTAACAGCATTAGTTACATGAAGTTTAATTTGATGTAGCTCATATTATACAAACAAAATATCCACACTAATATACAACATAACGACATCAATAATCATCATTGCCCATTTGCTGCCAAACAGCCAGTCTGAAAACAAAACCCACACATGTACTTAGTCCTGCTTGTCAAGTAATTGTAGGACACTTCTATGGTCAGAATGTTAAGCCCATGCATCTCACAGTTTGTGGATAAGTACTTTTATTATTTTGAGTCATTTACCAGAAAAAAATGGGAGTGAACAGAGAACATGTGGGGCTGTAATGAGTCAGAACAGATCTTACAGGGGTGCATTTTATTCAGGAACAGCATACTGAATTCACAGTTGGCAGTTAGTGAGCAATGATTGTTAGAATTGCTGTAACTTTCTCTCTCTAGATACCTTGTGTCCTTTGCACAGTGATTGCTAAGGACAGGAGAGTTACAGTCCAACTATGACGGTATAAAATTGTAAGAAAATTAAATGAATCAAAATATACAGTGTATATATGTGCGTATATCTATCCAGTTGATTCACTATTATATTACCAATCAAGATCTAGTATGGAGCATTTCTGCTTTATGCAGTACTCTGGAAACTTGTCACTTGTCATTGCTGCTATTGTACACTTCATTATACATGTCTTGGAAAGCAGTTATGTACCAGCTGTAAACATTCCCTTATAACACTTCTGTAGTTACTAGAGAAAGCAGAAGCACGAGAAAGAGAGCGAGAGAAAGAGGAAGCCAGGAAAATGAAGCGGAAAGAAGCTGCATTTAAGAGCATGCTGAAACAAGCCACACCCCCCCTTGAGCATGACTCCACATGGGAAGATGTAAGTGTACTGCAGAAAGAGATTCTTTACTTATTGACTGGTAGTTAATTAAAAGTTTACATATAAAATTTTAGTTTTTTAGTTTTTCATTTAAATAACCACTAATATTTATATTGTACTTCTGTGCTTTGTTTTTTTTAAGGTTAAATGTCAGCAGGTGTTTTGTTTTTTTTTTTTTTAAGTTGCTGAACTTAAATACACAGAAATGTGTATTACAGACACAGTGAAAGTTAGTCTAATTTAAATGTGTTTATTGCAATAAAAACTAACATGTTTTAGTAGCAAAGGATGATCAGACTTTGAACTTTGCCACAATATTGCTTTTTTTCTTTAGGTTCGTGATAGGTTTTTGAAAGAACCCGCATTTGAAGACATTACATTAGAATCAGAAAGAAAAAGAATATTCAAGGACTTTATTCACATTTTAGAGGTATGGTTATCAGTGTCTTAATATTTTGTTTTGAAAAATTACTGAAAATAAGGATGCAATTGAACAGCTTAATATATAATTCTTATCCTGTCTTAATGCTTGTCTCTTTACTTGATTAACTTCTCTTTCTTGAATGCCCCAATGTTGGTATAAGTAGCATTGTTTTCTGTTAAGTTTTGAATGTATTACATATCATCAAAAAGCAAATCTGAATAGCCTAAGTATAAATCTGTAGCCAGATCTGCAATATACTGAACACTGCAGTGCTCTGTGGGATGTGCTTCATGATTGCATGCCCCCCCACAAAAGCCCTTTGGAACTGCCAAGATTTACCATCATTAAATTTGCTGATAATACTACCATCATAGGTTTGATCACCAACAAGGATGAGATGGCTTATAGAAAAGAGGTTTGCCTTTCATCAGAGTGGTACCAGGATAACAGTTTTTCTCACAATGTCAGCAAAACCAAGAAGGCAGAACATACTGACATCTATATCATAGCGGATTAAGCAGCTTTAAATTTGTTAGAATGACCATAACTGAACCATAGAAGTGGGCACAGCACATTTGGTCACTTGGCAAACAGGCTTATCAGTACCTCTACTTCTGCCAGTGTCTATGGGCAGCTCACATTTTTCCATTTGTTGTTACATACTTGTATAGGTACACAGTAGAGTCCATCCTAATTTGCAGTGTAACATCCTGGTATTGCACTTGCTCGACTCAGAACCTTAAAGCATTACAGAGGGCGCTGAAGGTGGCACAGATTACTACTGGCACACATCTGCCTTCTATTCAGGACATAAACAACAGTTGCTGGCTTAGAAATGAAAACAGTATAATTAAAGACCTTGTGCATGCAGTGTATTAAAAAATCAAGTCTGTACAAAAGCTTAAAGCACTACCTGCTGTGTGGTTTTTTTTTTTTTTTTCAGATTATGGAAATACACATACACATATGTCTGTCCTCACGAATGCAAAGTAGAGTATAGTTAAACCATCATGAATCTCTGCAGAGCAAAGGGGAAAGAATCTAATGTATTTTAACACATATTATTTTTAACAGCATGAATGTCAACACCACCATTCAAAGAACAAGAAACACTCCAAAAAATCCAAAAAGCATCACAGAAAGAGATCTCACTCACATTCGGTAAGAACTTTTGTTACGTAGTTTTTTTTTTTTTTTTTTGGAATAATGACTTAAATAATCAGTTTACAACCCATATGCATGGAGGTCCAGACTTATCTTAGTAAAGCAAAATTGAATTAAGTGATTAGTAATTATTTTTTTTTTAGGATTAGTATATATCAGATAGCCAGTATAGCACTAACTAATGCTGTTGCCTTGCAGCTTCAGGGGCATAGGCTTTGGTTTCTTTGTACCAACTTTCTCCTCTTGTCTGTTAAGGGTTTTTTTCTATCACCTTTCAAATAAATTTTAACTAGACTTATTAAAAGTAAACTGATCCTTCATGTGCAAGTGTGGATGTCTACAGTGCCACATAAAAGGTTGTCTCCTGTCTATATTAGGATAGGCCGTGGCCTCCTGCAGCTCTAGATTAAAACAGTTTGTGATTTTACTAATCTTAAATAATCAGCTATTGTTTAACAAAAAGTAAATTTTAAACTCTTAAGTACAGTCAATAGAATATAATATTAAAATACTGTAATATAGTATTTAAGTGTAAGAGGAAGATTCGGTGAAGGGGTTTGTTTGGGAGAGTTTTTGTTGCTTCAAAGTTTCGATCCTCCTGGAAAGTCACATTGCCTGTATCTTTTCGTTTTAAGCAGCAGCTTAATAAAAAAGAAGACTGTAGGCTAATACAGGAGGAGCGCTAAGTATTGCACCAAGGAAATTATTCCAAGCTCTTAAGTGTTTAGAAAATACAGTGTGCCGAAAATTTCACATCACTATATTCAGTGCTTGTTTATTATTGTGCAGTTAGTTTTATTAGTGTTTGAACAAGATCCCCAGTCCCGATCTTAAAAAATAAAATAAATAAAAAAAAGAATAAACCTGGAAAAAAAAGCCTTTATATATAGAATCTTTGTTTAATAAATACTAGCATAATCTCATCCCTCAGTTCTTTTGCATTATGTTTACATCTAATTTTGGCTTTGTTCTCAGTATGTCAGTTTTCATCATACACTGGTGGGTGTATAGTATCAATCATTTTCATATGCCATTTCCAAGTACTCAAAGTGATGAATATAATTAATTCTTAGAAACATGTTTATTGTAATGGGATGGAAGGTGTTTTTTCAAAAAGGTGTACATTTCATGACAAGGAAAAAATGTATAATTTATAGACATAGTGATTTGTTGCTTGAACACTGTTTAATTAAATTCCAGGCTTCTGAATCTGAGGAGGATGACTATCAATCAAAGAAAAAAAAAAGATCGCCATCTAGATCACCATCAGAGCACTCATCTAGTGGAGAATCTGGTATGTTTTCAGATTACTATCTGTTAATATTAGCCTGTTTGCATGTATTTTTAAGGAGTATTAAGTGCTTTGTCTATTTTTATTTTTTTTTTACCTGCAGAAAGAAGTTATAAAAAATCAAAGAAACACAAGAAGAAGGCCAAAAAGAGGAGACACAAGTCTGTAAGTTATAACTGCTTTGCATAACCTTTTGATGATTTGTTTTTAATATGGCTTTGTCTTTGAAATTCCTTTTACATCCATACTTTTAATTAACAAGATTTTTACTTTCATTTTCCGTTTTAATATTTCTTCATACTTGTATCCCAATTGTCCATATGAATCTGTATTCAACAAACTGATAATTTATTAATCAGTTTAAGTATAGGCAAGATTTATATTTATATCACATCATTTGTGATAACTAATCTAGAAAGATCATAAGATCATTCATCATCAGTTGTTAAAGTCTTTTTATGTGTGGTAAATATATGGATCATTGTTGTTTTAATCAGATCTTTAGTTTTGTTTTCTAGTTGCAGCCAGCCATATCTACATATAAAATCTGTTTATTTTGTAAATCATTTCTACTTTCAGCACCTATTCCTTAGGTTTACACTAAATGGATACTCTAGTAGGTACATCTCTCTATTATGGAGATATATTACTATTCCCCACACTGTTGGGGAAACACGGACGTTTACCTCTTTTTTTTTTTTGCACAGTTTAATGATGGTGTGTTTTGCCAAGGGAGAAATACATAAGTGGACTTGCACATGTAAACCAAGGTTTTTAAGAAATCCGGTTTCTGACTTAACCATATTACTTTCCTAATCCTGGTTTTATGTGTGCATGTAAACACAATAAATGTCATGTTCAAGCTTTAGATGATGCATGCATTGTGATACGGCACATTATCCTGCTTTAAGTATTCTTTTTTAAAAGGGTCGATTGTGGTGAAAAATGGATGTACATCAGTACTTAGGTAGCAGCATCGCTCAGATAAAGTTAATTTATTATTAAGATGTCTAAAGTGTGTCAAAAAAATTCCCCATTCCATTACACTATCAACGCCTGTTTGTAATGTTGAGATGATGCCAACTAGATCCATGAATTCATGCTGTTTACACCAAATTCCAACCCTATCATTTTCATGTTGTTGTAGTAATTAAAATTCTTCAAAATTAGCAAATTCTTTCTAGTCTACAGACATCCAGTTTTGGTGATCACTTGTTTAGTTGTAGCCCTGTCATCCTGAACTTAGCTGACAATATTAAAACCCGGCATGCTCTTGTAACCCACCCACTTTAAAGTCTATTGTGCTGCCTGTTGTAAAGAGCTGTTACTTACTTATTTGTTGCTTTCCTGTTAACCTGAACAAGTCTGGATGTTCTCCTCCAGCCAGTCTTATCAAAGCATGTTCTCCTATAGAACTGCCACTCATTGGATGTTTTTGTTTGTTAAATTATTCTTTCTAAACTCTAGAAAGTATAGTACGTAAAATTGGCTATCCACTTTCACACACACACAAGCCGCCCCTACGACTTGAGACAAAATCAGGCCTCTTTGATTTACATGGCATGAGTCACAGACTAATCTGACTGAGTCACTGGGGATGTCAAACTGCAAGACAGAGGGTCAGGGGAATGTGCTGCGACTGCCCTGACTAGCTAAGATTACAGTAATTTGAAAAAGTAAGTATGTTCCATGAAATGTTTTGTTCTTTAATATATGTAGACATATCAAGATTTGAATCTCAATAAACAGCATCTTTAGAAAAAGGTGATACAACAAACATCATGCCCCATTTACATTTTGCACAGACCAGATACAAATGATCAGAACATCATTATAGAGGATCTTGTGTGAACTTGTCTTATTTAAGCCTCAGGGTTTAAAGTCTAAACCTTAACTGCTACACCACACTTCTGCATATTTGTAAAGTATACTGTATATATACCTCGATCTACATACTCTCAAATACTGTAGATAAGCCACACACCGTGGCGCAATTGTAGAGGCTTTGCCTCTATCGCCTACGTCCGAGGTTCGATTCCCGAGAGTGGATGTACTGAGTATGTACGCGCGCTTCTCGGTTCATTTTAACCTCGCATCTCCTTGGTTTGAGACGTATGACAAAATATGCGGTTAACGCAGAATCATGTTACGTTATTTTTAAAATATTTCCTATTCTTAGCACAAGCACAGCTGAGAAGCTTCGATGCATGTACTCCATAACAAAAAATAACGCATTTAATCACA